>OW028581.1:35852994-36205494 GCA_932294295.1 Alitta virens | reverse complement strand
TTAGCCATTTTAAATGATCAGAAATGAACTCCTTGACCCTGAAAACATGGTGTTTAATAAGCAATTTATGGTTAAAACCTGTCATAGGTCCAGAGATATGAATAATGTAACATTTCTACCTTTCAGGGTCTCTTACTGTTATTTTATGGTTGCTAGGGTAACACAATAAAAATAAAAAGATATCCGTGCAAGATAAAATGGGTGTCAGCCTTCACAAAAGCCTGTATAACTAGCAATTTGCTGTTTTCCCCTTTTACAGACTGCTTATATCCATCTATTTGCAAATTTACCCATATAAGGAAACAGGGGTTAGATACACATTTCCATGGCAACCAGAGACTGCAAAAAGTATATTTCTTTAATCAGTGAGGTTTTTACATGCGAATTAATAAATATCACCTTCCTATGTTCAATATATCTCATAAAATGTTTATTCCCATATTACTGAGGCTTTCTCTCAAAATGTGACAATTTTAAAAAGTGTTTCCATAGCAACACACAAAAATTAAGGAACTTTCAGTGATGCTTCTTTTCTGAGAGAATTTCTCCTAAGGTGTCTTAAGATACCAAAAGTATATTATTTTACTGTGTTATAAAAGCTTGACAGTCAAATATATCAAAGCAAATTAATAAAATTTTTGAAAATATTTGTAAACCGGCTACCATAGCAACAGGAAATGAAGAAAAACTAGTGTTTACTGCAAAACTTTAATGAGGTCAGCCATGCAGATTAGTCATGGTACCAACAAATGACAAGCACTGTAATTAACAGAATACCACCAAAGTTATTTTTGTAAATTTGTTCAATGCAAAAACATACTTGTTGCCATGGATACCAGAAAAAAAACATCTCCGGTCCAAGAAACTGACAAAATGAGTACAGATTACAAAAAAATACAGAAAATTTCCAATTCAATGATATCAAATTTGAGGAGGTGTGGATCGGTGCAAACAGAAATCCCAATTTTGAGGGGCTGGCCCCCTGACTACTACCACTTCCGCTACTACTACAACTACTACTACTAATACTACTACTACTTCTACTATGACTACTATGACTACTATGACTACTACCACTACTACTACTACTACTACTACAACTACTACTACTACTACTACTACTGCTGCTGCTGCTACTACTGCTACTACTACTACTACTACTACTACTACTACTACTTCTACTACTACTACTACTACTAATACTAATAATACTACTACTACTACTACTACTACTACTACTACTACTACCTACTTACTATTACTACTACCACTTCTACTACTACTACTACTACTAATACTAATAATACTACTACTACTACTACTACTACTATTACTACTACTACTACTACTACTACCTACTTACTACTACTAATACTACTAGTATATATATTTTTGATTATGACCCATTATATTGTCCTGGAGAAGATCCAGTCATTAGCCGTTGTTCTGATCATTTTTGACCAAAAATAGAAAATAAAACAATAAGAGAAAATAATGAGGAAGACATATCGTCTGTTGTATCACGAAGTCCACTTTGCCACAAACGTCATTAAAGCGTCTTATTGAGCGACATCACGAATGTCAACGACGTTCCAAGACGCTGCAAGACGCCGAACTTGCGTCCCCGACGTTCCATGACGTGCGTCCGACGCTGCGACACAACGTTATAGCTTCTCATTCTATTGATTCGTTCCAAAGAATTTGTACTTAATTGGAATATGATGTTTTGATGCATAAAGCATAATTATAAAATACTATACATGAAATGATAGGAAAATATACACAAAATTGAATTAAATCCTTTCCCATGCCATGTGAGCTGTAGTAATTTAATTCAATTAAATCAAATAGATGAATTGAAAAGTAAATAAGATAGACACCCTGCAGAGACATTACATGTGAATTGTTGTAAATTTTGTATGTCTAATGTCATCCCCGAGTGTCAAAATAGTGTTAAATATTTGATAAAAACCAAAACAAAGAATTAAAATTAAAATTCTACAAATTTTGATCAAATTATATCCCACAGCACCCACGGGAGTATCAGAAATGTCATTAATGAATGAGCTGTCTATGTGTTGGCCAGGTCACAGCATAAATTATGCACAAAAACGGATATCTGGATATCATCGATTAGAAAAAGCGTTATGAATTAACATTGAGCACCAAAAGCACCAAACACATACATATCTGTGACTGATGTTGAAGATACAGATGAAATGATTATTAATAATAAAGATCAGTCATCAATGCATCATATCAATGAGAGTATATATGAAAATATGGACTAGTTTAGTTGTAATGTTGTAATACAGTGTACATCTTATCTTATCTTATCTTATCTTATCTTATCTTATCTTATCTTATCTTATCTTATCTTGTTTTGTCTTGTATCTTGTCTTGTATCTTGTCTTGTCTTGTCTTGTCTTGTATCTTGTCTTGTCTTGTCTTATCTTATCTCATCTAATCGTATCTTATCTTTTCTCATCTAATCTAATATTATCTTGTATATTTCCTTATCTTGCTAAGTCCTTGTATTGTATTGTATTGAATTGAATTGAATTGTATTGTATTGTATTGTATTGTATTTTATTTCTGACCTGAAGTTCACAGCCAGAGGCGGAAATAATGATGGCATGATGAGTCTTGGAATTCACACAATGTTATAAATTTACTCCTTGGGTGGGGTTTTCACTTGCCTGAACATAGCCAATTGCAATCTTGTATAGCCATGTTTCATCTATCTTATCCCATCTTACATTTCTTTTATCTTGCAAAAGGGTCATGAATAGGGTCATTCTATTGGATATGAATGGTCAGCTATTGGACTTTTGCATGCTATTTTCCCCTCCCATTCTCCGTGAAGGTGTGATATACCAAATTCTTCATAGGGCAGTGAGCTGGTAACTCCATGTCCTTCTCAGGGAAGAACTGTCCGTTTGTTCAGCTGCTCCGATTCCGACATTTACAGGAAACTGATACACAGGGCGATAATAGAAGAAAGCGGAGTTCGCGCGTTAAGTCAGGACAGGAAGTGGACTGCAGCGATGACCGACAACCCGTTGACATGGAAACCGGGATGGCAATACACAATTATACTTAATGCTCTTCTGTTAGCAATTATGATTACACATTATGGGACTTTAAAAGTTTGTCATGTTTTCAAGCAGACATAATGATGAGATGACAAGGCCTAGGAGTACATATGATGATACACATTTACCCCATGGGTGGGGCGTTTCACTTGCCACAGCTTCGACACCAAGTGGAATAGGCTCAGACTCAGACACGAAATACATTTTTTTTATCACTTTTTGCTGATATATAGACAGACAGATAGATAGATAGATAGACAGACAGATAGATAGATAGATAGATAGATAGATAGATTGATGGATAGGTAGATATATAGATATATAGATAGAGATGGATAGATAGATAGATAGATAGATAAGATAGATAGATGGGTAGTAAACATTAGAAAATTCGTTTTTAACAATCCAGCTCTGCCCTGCATGTACCTTGCACAGATGTAACTTTGTAAGCTTGCTACTGGCCAACCAGATTGTTTGAAAGCTTTATTGCACCCACTTCAAACGGTCAACACCTGATAGTGAGTGTATTTACAAAAGCTTTGCTGGTCAGAACTTTGTTTTTATCGTGTAGGGACAGCCCTGTAGCTATTGCCACTGTGCTATGACAAGGAGATATCTTTTCATCAGCACAAATTACAGCAAGAATAGAAACAAAGTACAGAGTAGAGACTGGACTGATTTTTTTTAGTGCAACAAGAGAGTAACGGTTTTGATAATACCCAAGAATATTAGCTAAATTGTTTATACAATGTTTTAAATTTTGCAAAAAAACTCACGCAGCAGTGCTACATGAACAGTAATCTAATCACAAACCAAAGGCTCCATTTTTCTAACTGAATACGACACTTTTAAGTATATAATAACTTAGAAGTTAGCAATATTTTCCATTGTAGCAAGGAAATCGCTCTTGAAAATGTAGTAAATATTAATGATGAAGGTTGCTGACATTTGGCTATCTACAAGGCACAGTACTCCATTTTATTGTATATGATCAGGAGGTAAAACAAGGGTACCCAATACTACCCATACATACAGCAGCACCTTAGGCAAACTGAATAACGTTGATGCAGCAAGAAAAATTGGATACAGTGTAAATGGGATGCAGTGCAGCTTCAGCTAAGTTGGCACGTCATACTAATCATATTTGACACATATGTAGGCCTACCTTGTACCATAATGATCATTTTGTCGTCAATGATGATCACAGAAATATATTGCACATCAGGTAAAAGATGATAATGCTTGGAGTCCACACCATGTTACACATTTACCACATATGTGGAGCCTTTATTTACCCCAGCAATGCCAGCATAGACAAGAAATACAAGGCACTTCAAATTTAACGTCTCATGCGATCAACATCCAGTTTGGATGTAGCTCATGAAAAGTTCCTGCGCTGGGTATTGAACCTGGGACCTTTTGCAGAGCTGGCAAATGTGGAATAGAGTCTTTTCACTGAAGATCCCAGAGTTCAGCATAACATAAGTCCTTCCTCTCCTCTTATTACTCATTCTGCTTTTCAGACATAGAAGATAATCACTGGTTTATTCAATAAATATAACTTTCTCAGAAAAATAACAAAAATCAAATGAATGATAAGGTGTCAAAAATACATTAAAATGCACTAAAAATACTGCTGCTAGGATGCACTTTGCTTCAGCCAATCATAGCCAAGAGCGGGAACTTTTTCAGCCAATAGAATTGCAATTTTCGGTCATAGTTACCTGGTGGAAATATAGAGAACCTTCCATGAAAATCCACTATTGGGGGATGTGTATATTCAGTCTAAGTTGTTATAATGAATTTTGACATTAAAGGGACAAGTCTATGTTACTATCTTCTGAAGTTTACCTCCAGAAATATTGCCTTCTAACACCTAAAAGAATGTTTATTTTTTGCAAACAATTTACCCACAACCAAAGTTCGGAGTAGTACAAAAATGACACGTTTGATCTTCTGCGTCACAGCTGCGGAAGTGAAAATGATTTAATATCTTATGGGAAATCTCGTAACACTTAATACTAGTAATAGTTAGCTGGAAAAAAGCTGAGATTTGATTGTTTGCGGATATTCATTAGCATTGCAAACGATGTTTGATTTTACTATTATCTCCTTCCGGTGATGTCATAACCTGACCACGTTCACGACTTTGCATGGGTCAAAGTGCACGTGGCCGTTCATGAAATACAGCTCAGCTTCATGAGCGGTCCCGGATGAAGAGCAATTAAAACAATAATCAGGCTGACCGGATATGCTTTTAAGAGATGCATGATGGGCCATTTCTGATTAATCGCAATGTACACATAATGATGTTGGGTTGAGTGTGCGCAATGAGCAACATAGTTAGGTTGCTGTGGCCCTTTATTTGTGTTTACAATGTCACAGACATGGCCAGCAGTCTGACAAAACAATTTCTCCAGAATCACTGCATTACTTTTGATTTACATCGATATAATGGGAATGACTAGGTTAAAGCAATTGATATGATTGGGTCTGTGGGTGGCTTTGTTTACATTTTGGTCTCACTGGACAATACTAAGCGGAACAAGGGATAAGGATGTAAATATTTTTGTGTTTTCCGATCACTGCGTATATTCATAGTAATTCTTAAATTGCAATCATTCCTTAGTGCAAAACGCCAATCCTAAATTTTAGTTGTAATCCTGAAGACATTTAAGGAGCTTTTGTTGGCAATACTGCTCTATATTAAGACATACAGTGTAGGGACAAACAAGTTTATGAAAGATAAAATATGAACGATATTTATGAAGAAAATTTTCTATACTTGAAAACAGCTTTTTCCTGTCTTTTGCCGTTTCTCTGAGTGGGTAAAGATTAATTGTACGCAGTTAATTTATTTTTGTTTAATACCCGAGGCAGATATAAAGATGAGCTACATCTCAATATTCCACAGTTGGGCAAAGTACAAGTCAGAGGACACAGGATTTTTTTTTTGTCGAAATTTCGATACTACGTACTAAATGAAGCACTAAACCTGCGACCACCCATCGCATTGACTAGTTGGTCGTTTAAGACAGGTGGATTTTTAAAGGAGGGTAAAAATGCAATGCCTGTACAGTGTACAGACCAGAAGAAGAATTTGGAAGTGACCGCTCACAACAGGTGACCAAAGAATTGCTTTATTTTTGTCAATGAATTTATCTTATTAATTCCATCATAGATTGCAACTTTATTTGTTTCCTGATGTGATTGGGTCAAGAAGACTACATAGGCTAGTCGTCAAGTTTGGCAAGACCAATTAGATGAAGTTTGTAATGTGACAATCATTTATAGATTGAATCATTTATTGAATATAAAGGAATTTACTTAAGACTTAAGATTTTCAGATTTATGAGTGATTTGTTCTGTTTTTTAACACTGTTATATTTGACCTCAAAAATCAAAATCTAGATCATTATCAATAACCTTAACACAGTCAACAGAACTGCTGGATAGGCGATTTCTCCTTGAATCTCTGCACCTATTGACTCAGCCACCAACAATTATCGTCTTTTGACTTATTGCATTTCAGTGAGACTTCAGGACCTAGAATCAGACTTCAACTCATGGGTTGCCATGGAAATTACACAGAATTAGAGCCAATGAGTGTCAAGCTAGCCAATTGTGGAAAGGTCTAACAGGATTGTAGACAAGGAAATGATAAGGTAGATTGCAGATAGCACGACACTCTCTTGGGAGAAAGGTGTGACAAATCAGAAGTGCTGATTGTTTTCAAGTCAACAACTAGAGCTACATGGTCGGTGAATGATTTGTTATTGTCTATAAGAAGTTGTAGGGACATCATTAATTACTTAATATCTAATAATTTTTAGTCATATCTTTTTATAAAATGCTGTCATATTTGACATCAAAAATCTAAATATAGATCATTACGTTTCATTGTTGGTTTATTTGATTATTTTTGATGTCAAATATGGCAGTAATCCAAAACGAAATCAGAATACTACATGATTAAAGTATACTTTATTGATAAGGGCGAAGTGATATCACAATAAAAAATATATTTTTTAATTGTATGAATTGTTTTGGTCACGCTTTGAATGCAATAATTAGAGCAGTCAAAAGGACAGAAAGTTTACCAATAGATAAATAAACTTTTTTTACACAACGATATGGCGACTAAATTTAACTGGGCGACTCGGATAATATGACTTTTCAAAGATTGATACATATTGTAAGATCAGTAAATGACCAAACTATGTTGTCTATTTATCATCATTACTTAAAATAAGTTTAACCCGTTTTCCTTCAAGGAAGCCCTTCCAGGAAATTGCTCAGAAGATAGTAGACCATCAATACTCTCTGCTTCCGTTTGGAAGGAACTGCTGGGCATTTTAAGGAAAGAGGTCGCCCTACAAGTCAAGACATTGATGTTTAAAAAGCATGACCTTACCATTGGGATCAAACTTATGATTGTAGCTATCAGGAAGACACCAGTTTGTGGCAATTTAGGGAAAAAGTACAATATAGCGGACCCAAATTTATTACCTTATTTAGCGAGCATTTAGGTCATGCAGGCCTATGACGTCATATCCCTGAATTCAATGAATGACGTCACAAAAAACGACCGCTCTTTTCATTATCAGGAACAAGGCATTGTTTTTGTTGTTTTTTATGGGCTGCCACCCCAAACCCCTGCTGTGCTACGCAAATATTATTTTACTTCTGTGCTAGAACATATTTTGGCTAAAAAACGCGATATTATTTTATGTTTCATAGCCAAATATGGGCATACATTTGGGTCCGCTATACTGCTACCCAAAAGGGAACCTCCACAGAGATACAAAAGTTAATTTTAACGATAATGTCATTCGCATTGTTGAAACATTGTTGAAACATAATAATATTATAAATAATATCTGTTACCATCCGTCAATGTAATTTTATTCATGCTGAATAAATACCTGTCTGTGTCCTGAGTAATATCTTAGAAATAATATGTGGCTAAAATCAATTGTAGTAGGATCCCAAAAGGAACATCTTTTTTCTTCTCCTTTTTTTCAAAAATAAAAAAAAAACATGGCGTCGCGTAGTATAAAACGAACAGAAATCTAATGAGTCCAGCGATTTGAACATTGTCTTGAGGTAATTAATGCACAAATGGAAACTGTGAAGAGCTTGTAAATTACATGTAGGCCTATCTATATATGTCACCAATACAAATTTAACAGTTTTATTTGAGGTTGTTAGTTGAGGTTTACAGTCAATATTAAAACCATATACCATAATACTGTGGTATTAGCATTTAAGTTTGACAAGATAGCAAATTAAACTTTATGTCAAAGACAGTCTCGTTCTGTTTCAATTCTATGATTTTTTTTATCGGGATGATTCCGAAAAGTCTTCGAAGGTCATAAGGCATGATATATCAGTGAACCAGCCTATTGAGCACTTGTCAGTTGAGTTATTATATATTAGTCTAATCCCTGGTAATCCCTAATCCCTGACACGGGTCATCTAGTCCTTGACCAGACCTACCGCGATGATCCTGACATCAGTGATTTTGTAGCCGAGTAATCTGCAAGGGCCATTATCCAGTACAGGTCAATACAACCAATCAGTTTCATCAAAATTTTGACACTTCTTTTTTTTGTAGCTTTGTATGCTATAGATTCAAAATAGATAGATAGATAGATAGATGGATGGATAGACAGATAGATAGATGGATAGATGGATAGATAAAAAGATAGACAGATGGACAGATAGATAGATAGATAGATAGATTAGATAGACAGATAGACAGATAGATAGATAGATAGATTAGAAAGATAGATAGATAGATAGATAGATAGATAGATAGATATGGAAAGTGCAGCCCTCTAAGGCAAGTTCTTGTCTCTTACAAGGGCTGATTGATGAGGTGAGAGAGAGGGGAGTCCACCCATGTTACACACTTACCCCATGGATGGGATCTTTTACTTGCCTCAGCATAAACACCGAGTACAAGGGACCGCCAATTTAACTCATTAAAACGACATCCAGCTGGAATGTAGCATAATAAATGTCATATTTTTTCGGTAAAATACCTTACGTGAAATGTAGCATGGAGCAAGCAGCATTAAGTGGACAGAAATGTTAACAGTAATTCAAACCCTAATTTTTGAAATGACACAAACACACAAAGTGATATTTCATTTGGAGTTTTCACCAAGAATCTTCACCACGAACCAAAATGAAAGGTTAAAGATGCCAAGGATAAAGTTTATCATTCAGGTTCACATTGTAAATGTTTGTGGTCAAGTTAACAAATGTCTATATCAAGACAAATCTAAAGCATCAAAATGCCAGAAATAGTGTCAATAATTTCACACAAAGATATTTCGCTTTGTTTATAACACACACATTTTCTTAAATATTTTTAGAATAATTAATGATATTCATGGGCTATCAATAATCTATGAAGTTGTGATATGTCAATTGCAATTTTAAGCAACCGATAATGTCATTTAGCATAAATATTATGAGTATTGTAACTCATATGGAAGTATCCTTGTACTTACAAATTCCCCCGGCGCTATGCCATAATTGCATTCATGGAATAATAAAACAATGATATGGGGCAATTCAATGGGCTACCCCAAAAATCAACTTCATCATTTATATGAATAGAATCACTGAAGTGGTCGAAATGTCAAGGTAGCCTGAATTTGTAAGCTGTTATCCATTGTAAAAAAAACATTGTGGTCGCAAATTTGGACTAAAATAAGTTTTTTTCAGAACTGACAATTATGTAGATGAATAGGTTTTAAAGCAAAACTCAGTGAAATCACAAGCTAGAATCAACAGCCAGAACATTGACCTTGGTAAGGACTCCAAGTCTTGTCATTTCATCATTATATCTGCCTCTGACGGGCGCTCTGTACTTAAACTTCTGCTGTATAAGTGTACTTGTTTTAGATACAGTGGACTTAATCTCACTTCTCTGTATAAAACCAGTTTCATGGTTGCTACTATCAGTGACCAGTACTTTGTACGAGGCCAAATTTGCCACGTGTGTTTTCCATGCGAAGGATAAATGCATGGAAAACGCATGGATTTTGCCTATTTTTAATGAGGTGAAAACCATGGGTTTTCCATGCGTTTATCAAACACATGGAAAACGCGCATGGCACATTTGGCCAGGTATCCCGTAGTACAAATTATGAGTCTTTTAGCAAGAGATTACACCAATAATTAGAGAATTAGGCTTGCTAATGATGATAATCTCATTGGCCAACACCTAGTTTGGCTATTTCGAGGAGTAGATTAGGAATGTCACTTTGCAGGCTTGTGTTTTGGGATAGGATTTCAGTTTGGTCAAGGTCGGGGGTGAAATTGTGATATTGGGTTGCAGGGGGGCATGGGGGGCAAGTAGCTTGGGGGTAGACATCAGTCATGAAACAGCAAATTGATGTACAATGTATCCAGCAGAGAGATGGACAACTAGACAGGGTGCAGGGCATAAATTGGATCTCACCCGTAGCAACGCTTGCCAATTGTGAATTCAGCCAGTGTTTCGCGCTACCAATTTGCCTTTGACGGGTCACAGGACGGTTGTGTGTGGTTTCCAGCTCCTGCAGTGAGAACAACACAGTGCACCAGTCAAATTGAGGGCTTGCTGAATGGTTAACAACCCTGCCCCAACAGGTGGCAAATGTGGGGGTAATTTAGACTGATGGGGTTAAATGACTCGTGTCAAGTATTAATTGAATAAATATTCTGCTCATTGTGGCATTGTAAAAGAGGTCTGAGGAGTCATATGCAGCACTTTACCCGAAATGTACCACTAATTCGTAATTAAATGACCATATTTTGTTTGTCACATATCATATTGTTGCTCACATACAATTGCTGCCATGTCCACTACACTTGACTAACAGTAGTGACCAGACCAATGAGCGTTTGATTTACACCAGACAGCAGCAGATCCAATTGTTCCCAATTTTTCTCAATTGTTCTCCTTGTTACAAATCATATGACAGGTAACCGGGCAACCCTATAGCTCGTGGTATGCCATAAACTGATAATGGCCGCCTTTCTAGGGCAATGAAATGACCAACACTGGCCAGTGATGGTCAGTTCAGATGGACAAACATCCCAAGAATGATCTGATGTCCATTTAATGTCCACTTGATGACCTTCCATGTCTTGTAAGTGCCTATTTCTCGCAAAACCTCTCAAATGACCCTCTCAAGATGTCTGCACATCTTGCGAAGAGGTCAGTGTTTGATTTTTGTGTTTAATGGAATTCAAAAAAGTACCATTTAAATGAATATCCAGTGTCAGTGCTGAATCCTTTATAAAGCGTTTGATTCCTAATCCATCCAACTAAAGACCCAATTAACTGACTGACTGACTGACTGACTGACACCGAACTAGTTAACTGGCTAACTAACCGACTTCCTAACTTCCTGACTAACTAACTAACTAACTAACTAACTAACTACCTTGACTGACAGAAGACATTTACTTAGATACTATAGTTATATAGTAGTTTACCACCTTTCTAAATATTTCTATCTATCTGTCTATCTATCTATCCTTCCATCCATCTATCCATTTAATTATTATCCATATATTCATCCTTCCATCTGGGCATCTATCCATCTATCCATCTATCTATCTATCTATCTATCTATCTATCCATCTATCTATCCTTCTTTCCATCTATCAACTATCCAACTATCTAACTATCTATCAATCTATCCAACTATATATCTATCTATCTATCTAACATACTTTAAAGAGTTTCTCTTTACCTTTATTAATTTTTTCACTACATGTCTGTCTGGATTTTTTATTTTGATATAATAACAATCAGTGACCAATGACCTATGTTATTGAGTGGCGCCTTTAATCTTAAGTGTGGACTGTCAGGTGATGCTAAACAAAATTAATTGTCCATAAAGTGTACTAAAAAATCCAGCAGCTTTTGAGATTGAGTGAGAACTTAAGCAATTGATTGCAGGCTTAGCTATTTATAGCTCAGACTTAATTTTCAGGATCAAAGAAATACCTTTGAGCTACTTAGTAAATAATTCGTTGTTTTTCAGAATACCATGTGATGAAAATATTTTTTTACAGCCATAATTACTAGCAGTATTGGCTGAAGGCTTCAAATGAAACACCTGTCCTTCATGTTTTCTTGGAATTTTTTCCTCATACGAATTTTTGTTGTCTTTTGAATGAGCTCCGGTTTCGCAAGCACTATTGGACTGTAAAGAACATAACAACAGATTATGATGACGTCATTGATTTGTGCTTGATTTCCCATGATTAGGTCATCCATGCTATAGAATAATAAATCACACGCCAACTTACTGACTGATGAAGTCCTCAGTATCTTTCTGTCTTTACTATTCTAAGGTTGATTTGTTTAGGGCCAAGATTTTTAAAAGATCGTTCTGAATGTTCCAGAATTAAGAGTAAATCCTATTCACAACATTGCAGCTCTTCACCGTTCAAATCCAATCAAATCTATGTCGATCGCTTGAGACGTTAAATTGGAGGTGCCTTGTACTCGGTGTCTATAACTGCCCAGCTGTATACTCCCCAGGGAGTTGAGAAAGGCTCGTGCTTGAACAGGCCTGCCAAGAGTGTAATATCGAGACTTCTTGAGAAGTGAAACAGACTGTGATTTAAAAAAATGCATTTACAGACTAATTATTATAAACCAATACATTTTATTTATCTACATGTATAAGAAATAAGAAGGCTATAAGTTTGAAACTATAAGTTGGTGGGTGGGTGATTAGGGCTTTATGTCCTGTATTTGTGCACCCAGTTGGGCTGATTAGGACAGGCAGGGACCATGGCAATGAGATGAAGGATGAAACAGCCATCCAACTTAGGCTCGACCGGGAATCAAACCCGGGACCCAGCGGTTGGAAGCCCAGAGTGCTACCTCTGAGCTAGGCCCCCACCCTATTTGAAACTATAAGAATTGCGTACATGACAAGCAGATATATTGATGACATCAACAATTTGGACATTGTCATCTTCCGATTAGCCATGACACACAGGTAACCATGGCTAAGACAGCTTGTTCTAAGGTGGTCAACAGGACTACAGGAGGAGACATTTAACCAGCTTAGCGGCTCTAGTGTCCAGTCTGACGGTCAAGCCAGGTGAGTGGACAATGCAGGGTGGTGTTCCCAGGTGCTAGGACGGTAGATTGGTCATTAGGGACGATGGACTTTGTGCCCTTCCGTCCAGCTTGAAGGCTGATCGTTGCAAGTCTCCTCTCAAAAGGCTTCTCTCCTACCCCTCTGATCTCCTTGCTGGCAGTTCCTTAAATGGCAAGAGCCAAATAAAGATGTCTTCCCATCATCCCCCTTGCTTTGATTTGCTTTATCTTGCTTTTTGATGGGCTCTATAGAGGTGGACAGTGGTCATTCAATGAGGTTGATACTATGGTCTTGGTGACTGCCCAAACATTATAATACCAAAAGAGCAAGGATATTGAGAGATTTGTAAAGTTAAAAGCTGATTGATTGATTGATTGACTGATTGATTGATTGATTGTTGGCATCCGATTAAATTTTGGAAAAAAAATAAAAAATAAATTATTTGTTCTGGTTAATTAGATTGATTTGATTTACAACATTTTTAAACATGCTGGATTTAATAGTGGTAGAATAAGTACATCATATGCATTCCATCATACTTGTTTTCTTTATTGTTTTTCAGGAAGCAATCTCACATTAGGTCTTCAGTTTTTGACTTCTGAAAAATGATGTCCATAAATAGGTACACTATGCAATGTCCAAAATAAAATGGTTCATATTATTCCACTCTGCAGATTTTTATGAAACGACTCTGTCTAAAAAAATCTTGACATCATAAGCTGATGCACGATAGTTTTACTCTAGCACCCCCGATTAATATACAGTTTACCTGTGCTTAAGGACCCAACCAAAGCAAATAGCCTGCCCAGTTTGACACGTCAGTATCAACTATGAAATCGGCAAGTCAACATTGCAATCAAAGGCAATCGATAGTGGACACATTCACAGAAGGAAAAGTGTTGGCTGGCCACTTAATATTCGTACCAATTAACAACTTTTTTTAGTCTTTTTTTCTTTTTCTTTTTGCAATGGTATGGGTATTGGTCTGTAACCTTATAAGGCATGTATATCTTTTTTTGCCACAAAAAATTTCTAGGGTGACAAGTTGGATGGTGGTGGTGGTGGTGGGTGGATTATGGCTTAACGTCCTGTATTTCTGCACCTGATGGGCTAATTAGGACAGGCAGGGACCATGGCAATGAGACGAAGGACGAAACAGCCATCCAACTTAGGCTTGACCGGGATTTGTTGGAAGCCCAGTGCACTACAACTGAGCTAGGCCCCCACCCCTCACAAGTTGGATGCTGGAATCATGGAATATTAAGATGATGATGAGTGTGGCCAGTGAGAAAGGGACATAAATTGAAATGTTGATATATAATATAGATATAGATATATAGATAGATAATTCTTTTATTTGAGTCTCACATCATACGTTTATAAAATCATTTAAGACATTTTGATGATCCATTCTAAAAAGAATTATGAAAGACTAGTAAATATATATATACAATATGATCAGTTAAAAAACCTTATTTTGTTAAAAACAATAAATGTTAGTGTAAAATCATATTACAGGACTTGGCAACATAGATAATATTTATATATCAATATTTTTAAATAGCACCAAGAATTTATCACAATAATTTAAAAATCGTCAAATTTTTCTCAGTGATGGTTTGTCTGGCTTGGTCATTGATATATGTTTAATTATAGTAATTCATCCTGTCAAATTATCATTAATACTTTTTAAACATACATATATATTTTGTATTGGTGTCAGATCATGGAGTCTCTAGTGACTCCATGGTGTAATCAGGTCTATAGTTCTATGCCCATAAATGTCAATATCAAATTTTAGGGAAATTTCAGTGATGCTCTCTATATATAGATCAGCCATGCCCTACTACTGATTGCATGAAGGTCAAGAACATTCAAAAACTTAGTTCTAACTTCGGAGAACTTCAAAAACAATGCCAGTTAAGTGAGTACCTATGTCCCAAACTCTCGTGACTGGCTGAGTGACCAGATGTTGACAATTACTCCAAATCTCGGATCACGAGGGATAATCACGAGATCGCATGGTTGCCATGGCAACTGAGTGATGCCACTGTGGCGAATCAAGCCAAGTCACATGGACTATGTCGCTACTGTGTCTTCCTAAGTGTGCTCGAATTTCAAGGGTGATTGACAGAATCTTAGGAGGCCGCCATGTTGATTTTACGACAATGAGCATACTTAACGACATGCCAAAAACAGACCACGAAATACTCGTCACGTGATCGTTGAATCCCTGCTTATTATCGCCCATTAGAAGTTGCGCTTCTTGGTGCAGGGTGTTTAAAGGGGTCAATGCCACAGATTTGTCGATTAAAGTGACAGATTGTGGACGATCTCTGCCTCATGTGACAGTTTGACGTGGGGATTATGGTTTCTCTCTGTGAAGGGTGGATTCGCCAAATGTGTGCCAGCCCTTTGGTAGCCCGACTTTAGTCATATGATACTAGCAGCTGGTTGGCTTAATGGTAAAAGTATAAACCAATTCTAAATTTTGACTGCTCTACTGGAGGTGTGAGGTTCGATCCCTGGTCCAGGCACTCTCCATGAGCTGCAAATCAGCTGGATGTCGATCACATGAGATGTTAAATTGGAGGTGCTTTGTACTCGGTGTCTATGCTGATAGATAGATAGATAGATAGATAGATAGACAGATAGACAGATAGATAGATAGATAGATAGATAGATAGATAGATAGATAGGTGCAGCCCTCTAAGACAAGTTCTTTTTGCTATTGAGGGTTGATTGATAAGGAGAGAGGGGGGAAGAGTCCACCCATGTTACACATTTACCCCATGGGTGGGGCCTTTACCTGCCTCAGCATAGACACCGAATACAAGGGACCGCCAATTTAACGTCTCATCTGAACGACATCCAGCTGAGATGTTGCTCATGTAGGGTGCCCGGGCCTGGGATTGAACCGGGGTCCTTCAGGGGAGCAGGAGAGTGTCTTACCACTAGACCGCCCAGCTGGTTAGGCATGTATGTGTAACATGGCTTGAACACCAAGCCTTATCATCCCATCATTACATCTACCTTTCTGGTCATATGAGCTGACCAAGCTAAACATTATGCAGCACTTATTAGGGATCTACATGTCCATATACAGTATGTAGTAATTGACCTTGTGCATACCTGGGTGTATCTTATCATTTGTATGCTTTTATTGTTTTTCCATTAATAAAGAGTAAACCTTGCGGATCAAGTACCTGTAGATAGCTGCATCTTTGCTCTAATTAAAATATGGTACTTATTGTCCTCTTCCGATTATGATAATATTATTTTATTTATTTGGTCGATCTTCAATTTATTCCTTTATTTCTTTCTGTTTATTTTCTTATTTAGTGTTTTATGATTGATTGAGTCCTTCCTTCCTTCCTTTCTTTCTTTCTTTCTTCCTTCCTTCCTTCCTTCCTTCCTTCCTTCCTTCCTTCCTAACAACAAACAAGTTGTTTTTATCCATTGTGCACCCAGTGCTATAAGAAGTGAGTAGAGGCTGTGGCGTTCATAAACTGCATCATATGCCATCACAAATTGTATCAGATGTCATTTACAGCCGTATCACCATTGTGTGATTGGATCCCAATGAGCTTAGTGATGGTGTTTTCACAAATTGCATCAAAGAACGGCTAACAGTCCTACGAATTCCTATGAATACAAAGCAATAGGAATATCATTGAATAACAGTGATTATTGAAGCCATGCACAGGGGCTTACGGTACAAAATGCAGTATTATTATTATAGTAGAACATGGAAATTACTTATAAGCCTTATGGACAAGGTGCTTAACCGCAAATGCAAGATGTGGGTTCGAGACCCATGGCATGAAGGAACTGAGCACTGCAGTGAGCAGATCCTCTGTAATGTAGATCTCTGTGTTTCCTGCGTTAGCTGATAACATTTCTTTAGATGAGGGGTTGTTTCTCGCTTCCGTGATGAGGTCCGGGTGGACCTGTTGACCGCCGGAAGTCAGGCTGTGTCCCTTAATTACATATAATAAGGTAACACCAGAACCAGTTTGAGTCTTTCTTCACATCAGCATCATTGTACATACATCACAGACCACTCTTCTTCCTATCTGCTATGATCTTTCTGCTATGATCTCTCTGCTAGCCTTTCCCCCCTCTCTCTCTCTCTCTCTCTCTCTCTCTCTCTCTCTCTCTCTCTCTCTCTCTCTCTCTCCCTCCCTCTCTCTCTCTCTCTCTCTCTCTCTCTCTCTCTCTCTCTCTCTCTCTCTCTCTCTCTCTCTCTCTCTCAGGCCTGTTGTTTACCTGATCCTACTTATACTAGCCATAGTGCAACTTCCACTTCAACCAGGTGTAAATGGGAAGCTGGCTGTGGACAGTGATGGGGATATGAACGTGCAACCCCTTGCAGGGTAACTCTATACTAACTGTATACTCCCCAGAGAGTTGAGAAAGGCACATACTTGAATTGGTTTTCTGACGAGTTCAGAGCAGTTATTCAGCTGGTAAACTGAGGGAGATGCAATGGTGTCACGATGGAGTGAACACAAACTATCTATACGGCTTCCTCAATATTGACAATTTAATTTACTGTACATTAACATTGAGACTGTATCAGGCCCACAAATTTCTAGGCTAAATAGTGAGATTAATTAAAGTGCTAATTAGCTATTTTAACATATTTATGTCTATGCCAAGACAATCAAAAGACCCCACCCATGGGGTAAATGTGTAACATGGAGTCATATCATCTTATCATTATGTCTGCCTCTGGCAGCTGATCAAATAAGCTAGCTAAGCTTTACGCCATTAGGCCTGAGATGTTGGCATACATTCAATAGGGGCATCCAGCTCTAGATTCAGACATACATTTCTTTTAGCTTCAATTTTCACTGCGTGGTCTTTATGGTGAGGCGGTCTCAATAATGAGGGGATCTTGGGGTTGATTTCCAGTTTCCAATGTAGTATATTGAATAGAAAAACCCAATTCAGATTTCCTACAATTCTCAGACACCTTGTTTTATCAAATTATAGGTCAAACCATCCCAAGAAAAGTCAAAGTGACTTTATGAACTACAATTGTAGGTCACTAGATTGCTGTATAAAAGAAAAACCATATGACTATCTATAGCCGAGAGAGTACTTTCATTAGATTAAACACATGATTCAGAACATTGCCTAGCAGCTGTGAACAGTGTGGAGTCATTGCTGGCCTGCAGTTTGTTTAACTCTGTTAGAGTCTCCAGAAGCAATGCTTGTGCCTTCAGCAGTGTCAGAAACACGTCGGCGGGGTGTCTTTGCTTCGACTGTCAATTGATTGTAACTCAGTGTGTCTCTATGAAGGGTGAATAGTACTATATACCCCCAGAGTGGAATGCCAGACTGAAGTATTGTGTATTCTATGGTATTGGGGCAGCTGGGTTGTCCAGTGGTAAGACGCTCACCAGCTCCTCTGAAGGACCCGGGTTCAATCCCAAGCCCGGGCACCCTGCACGAGCAACATTCCAGCTGGATGTCGTACAGATGAGAAGTTAAATTGGCGGTCCCTTGTACTCAGTGTCTATGCTGATGCAAGTAAAAGATCCCAACCATCGGGTAAATGTGTAACATGGGTGGGCTTCTCCTCTCTCACCTAATTAATCAACCCTCGATAGCAACAAGAACTTGCTTAAAAAGGCTGCACTTTCCGTATCTATCTATCTATCTATCTATCTATCTATTGCAATAAAATTAGCTTGCATAAAGATATTACTTATAATGATAATTCAATTTATTTTCTTTCTACAGTGTGTACATACAAATTAGTATAAAGATAATCAATATGACAAATAAATAATTACAACACCAAAATATAACTAGACAATTGAATGGCAACTTTATATTCCCCAAATATTTTATGAATTTTCGCAAACTGTAATCTGTGTGGTTTGCCAGTTATTTATTTAACACTGAATTGCATTTTGAACATATATATAATTTTCATTTAGTGTATGTACAATGGGAATATCTACCCAGTATGATTTTCCAGACTTCAGATTAAAAATCCCAATTTCCCTTGCCAGTCTGAAATAGAGTAATATTCTGCACCTAAACATTTTATTTGTAATACTGTTTTTTTCCCCTCTATGGTGTCCATCTAAAAATAGTGGATCGTCCAGTTAAGATAAGTGATTGATTGATTGATTCATTCATTCCTTTATTCTTAGTAGGGGGTGCGGCCTTGTTCAGTGGTAGCATGCTGGGCTTCCAACCACTGGGTCCTGGATTCAATTCCCAGTCGAGCCTATGTTGGATGGCTGTTTCATCCTTCATCTCATTGCCATGGTCTCTGCCTGTCCTAATTAGCCCATCAGGTGCAGAAATACAGGATTTCTATCTTTCTTTATGTCTTCCTTTCTTTTTATTTCTTTCTCTGTTCTATCCTTCTTTTCTTTCCTTCTTTTTCTCTCTTTCCTTCTTTCTCAGTTCATGCATTATTTTCTTACTTGCTCGGCATATCTTTTTTCCTGCACTTTCTGTTTTGCACAGTTTTCTTGACCCGTGACAATAACATCGGTTCCTATGGTAACGACAGTAATGACGACATTAATAAACAATGACTGCAAACGGAGACGTCCGCTGATGAAGTCACGCCGCCATGACGTCACAAAGACGTTCTGTTCTGCGAGCGTCTTAGGTTTTATCACGCTCAAAAATAGGATTACAGCTGGGTGCAAAAACTTTGGGTAACAAAAATAGGATTACAGCTGGGTGCAAAAACTCTGAGCAACCTTATTTTTTTGGCATAAACGGTTAGTCTGGGCAATAATACGTTACTTAATCTAATATTTCATCTACCACAGCTTATGCTCAGATGAAATATGATACTTTCTTAATCAGGTAAATAAAACCTAGGCATTACAATGATACAGTTAATGATTCACTTGCATGAATCTATTGCATGATTGCCTTATAAGGTAATCCCCTTTGCCCTTATCAACTACCGCCATCTTGATACCCAATAACCACCTGATGTATCACTGCGCATCTGACCGAAGTGTCACTAAGAAGTCCGTGTAAGTCCGCTCAGAACATGACATATAGTTCCCCAGGAATTAGGATGACATCACCTGGCTTACCTACGTCATCAGTTAGCTACTTGGCATTTTGATGTGACTGTTCTTGTTTTGTTTTTTATTGGTAGTAGTAGTAGTAGTAGTAGTAGTAGTAGTAGTGATAAAAGTAGTAGTAGTAGTAGTAGTAGAAGTAGTAGTAGTAGTGGTAGTGGTAGTGGTAGTAGTAGTAGTAGTAGTAGTAGTAGTAGTAGTAGTAGTAGAAGTAGTAGTAGTAGTAGTATTGGTAGTATTGGTAGTAGTAGTAGAAATAGTAGTTGGTGTAGTAGGTGTAGTAGTAGTAGTAGTAGTAGTAGTAGTAGTAGTAGAAATAGTAGAAGTAGAGTAGTAGTAGTAGTAGTAGGTGTAGTAGGTGTAGTAGGTGTAGTAGGTGTAGTAGGTGTAGTAGGTGTAGTAGTAGTAGTAGTAGTAGTAGTAGTAGTAGTAGTGGCTAAAACCAGCATTCAAATTAAGTGCGGTCATGCAAGTAAGTGATAATATAAGTTTGTGCAACAGGTAAGTTTGTTGCTTATGTACAGGTCACACTGCCAGACTTTGTAAGGTTGGAAAATGTGTGCTGTTGTATGATATTCGCACCCAATTATAATTTTCGCGCTTGCCCACATCAATATTTCTAATAACTGAGTATTAAGTCAGAAGTAAGAAAAATGTATCTGCACAAAAATTAAAAGTATTGTGAACACCACCAAAGCTGCAGTTACCTGATCACATGGCTGACTACATTTCAAACGAGTATTTTTCACCTACTTCATTAATTCCTTTTGGCATACCCATTAAATCATATTTGGGAGCTGCTACAGTTTTGTTTTCGTTGAAAACTGCTGCTTGGGAGAAAATTCGGAGGCCACAGTTTAGCTCCAATCCTGCTTCTCTGACAAATTCAGCTACATCCATTCTGTTGAGGATTGGGTAACTACATTTATATGGGACTGGGAAAATACAGTTACCTGTGCAGCTGTGTCCCAGCGAATATAGATAGAAAATATGGAAAAGCAATCAATCATGAGTTTGTTATTAATTTATAGGCATGTAGGTGAACTTTTGGACACAACTGTAAATATTATTTGATGAGGTCATCACTTAATTATGTTCAGGGTCCCTGTTCAAGGCCAACATCAAATTTTGCTGTGATGAGCTTGGATTAAGCAGGACTGACGTCAACAATAAAGGAATGAAGAATTCTATTAGACAAATATGCAATGAAAACTTTAAAACTGGATATATGCTTGAATCTTTGATTGTATATGAACTAGTAGATGTCAGGAATAAGCTTTCTGATACTTTCCTGACAACGAGTAATGCAATCACCATTATTAATGACTTTTGTGTCTACTGAACTCTCTGTTTTCTTCATTTATTTCACAAGTCTACAAATTAATGTACGAATAAATATATATATACATAAATAATATTGTTTCATCTTCTAAACTTACATGACATTTCACGAATCATTCATGTGGTAGTGTATTTTATGGAGTGGTGATTTAAGATGTTTCTATTTGATGGTTCGGAACTGTCAGAAGTGAGTGAAACATCATGTAAATGCCGGAAATCTCTTTGCTGCAATGTTCAGGTCATTCATTCATGTATTCAGATCAAATTTTCCATGGTATGACGTCACACGCACCATGCTAGACACAGAAAGGACCAAGAAAAAGACATTTTCTGTTTGTATGGCTTTCTGTTATCCATCTATCAAGGGTGGGTGGGTGATTAGGGCTTTACGTCCTGTATTTCTGCACCAGTTGGGCTAATTAGGACAGGCAGAGACCATGGCAATGAGACGAAGGATGAAACAGCCATCCAACTTAGGCTCGACCGGGAGTCCATCCATCTATCAAGCAGTGATAAACATTGTAAGCAACAAATGAAATAATAAGTATTTATTTTTGCTGAAATGCTGAAATTTCAGTAGGTATATTTACTGACGTGTAAGTTCAGTGTTTGTTCCTCTGAAAATCAAGGTTTAGACAAGACAAGATAAGATAGAAAAGATAAGACGAGATAAAATAAGATAAGATAAGATAAGATAAGAAAAGATAGGATAAGAAAAGATAAGATAAGAAAAAGTGCCTCATATTCTTTGCTGTAAATAAATTAATTCTGAGTTACCTAGAACTCAATTCTGTTTTACTATCTTTGACTATCTTTCCCATAGCCTTTTTCTAAAGCTCTATACTTTCTTAAGTACATGTTGTAATAGGATTTTCTTTTGTATTACCAACAAGCCTTAACCCTCAAGAATCTCCCATTTTTATGCTGAAAAACTTCAATTAAACTGCCACACAAAAATGCACAAAATTGACAAAGATAAAATTAGTGCTGACCTAGACGTTAATTTCTTAAGGCTAAGCCAATCTAAGGTGCACCTGTTCAAATAACTAGAACTAATGCAAAAGTGAGGATCTTTCAATTGTTGAACCTACATCTGGTGATATATAATTCATACAACAACTTTTCTTTTTTCCTTCAGACACCATTGTTAGGCTGGGACTTCTGCTGAGAGCTTCACCTGTGCTGTTTGCCAGTGTTTGCCAGTGTTTGAGTCAGCTCTGCCAGTGTTTGTGCCAGTGTTCTTCGTGTTTGTCAATGTTTGAGTCTTTCTCGAGATCAATGTAAGCTCAAAATGTAATCCAGACCTTTTGTGCATATATAAGGGTTGGAGCTGCAACACATGTCTGTCCCTACAAAAAATAAATGATATAGCTTTACGTAATGTGTCCAGAAAAGAGAAAGAATCACAAAACTTAGGTCTGTGGTTAGCAGTAATTGTATGATTATTTTTATTTTATTTAGAATTTTGTGTTACCATAACGGAGGGTATTATCGACACTCACATTAAAATGTTAACAAATAAATTATAAAATTGTTAACATTTTAATGTGAGTGTCGAAAGTACCCGCCCTGTCGATAATACGGTACTTCTATTTTGTCAGCAAGAAACACAAGTAAGACCAACTTAAAACCAAACCTATTATTGACCTAGTGAGGCAGTGTTATCAGAATAGAATAGACTAGAATAGAATAGAATTCTTTCACCTTTCGTTTATTAAACTTTTCTCGGTTAATTTTTCCAGACTTGATTAATTATTGCATTTGTTTGTTTATCTATTTATCCATTAATTTTTTGGCCTCGAATTCATTATTGACTGCATCAAATGCTCGTACTTGGCAAGTATGTAAAGCTTGCTGCGTTAGCCAGCATGTCACTGATACTATGTCATTGTGTAGGCCTATTCTTCTTCCTGTTGTCTTATTGCATAATATGATCAATTGACATGCACATGTCCATGTTAGAGGTGATCCCAGTTGGGACTCTTCTATACTTAAGACTGCATTATACATACGAACCCCCCCCCCCCCCACCCATATTAATGATAATAATTTATTAAGCCATATATTACAAATATTAAGTCACAAGATCAAATCACAAAACAATGTACATCAGGCTGGCTGACAGGGAAAGCTGTGGTGTATATGCCAAAAAGGGAAAGCTGTGTATATGCCAAAAAGGGAAAGCTGTGTATGTGCAAAAAATGGAAAACTGTGTATATGCCAAAAAGGGAAAGCTGTGTATATGCCAAAAAAGGAAAGATGTGTATATGCCAAAAAGGGAAAGCTGTGCATATGCCAAAAAAGGAAAGATGTGTATATGCCAAAAAGGGAAAGCTGTGTATATGCCAAAAAAGGAAAGATGTGTATATGCCAAAAAGGGAAAGCTGTGCATATCCAAAAAATGGAAAACTGTGTATATGCCAAAAAGGGAAAGCTGTGTATATGCCAAAAAAGGAAAGATGTGTATATGCAAAAAGGGAAAGCTGTGTATATGCTAAAAAGGGAAAGATGTGTATATGCCAAAAAGGGAAAGCTGTGTATATGCCAAAAAGGGAAAGCGGTGTGTATGCCAAAAAGGGAAAGCTGTGCATATGCCAAAAAGGGAAAGATGAGTATAAGCCAAAAAGGGAAAGCTGTGTATATGCCAAAAAAGGAAAGATGTGTATATGCCAAAAAGGGAAAGCTGTGCATATGCAAAAAATGGAAAACTGTGTATATGCCAAAAAGGGAAAGCTGTGTATATGCCAAAAAGGGAAAGATGTGTATATGCCAAAAAGGGAAAGATGTGTATATGCAAAAAATGGAAAACTGTATATATGCCAAAAAGGGAAAGCTGTGTATATGCCAAAAAAGGAAAGATGTGTATATGCCAAAAAGGAAAAGCTGTGCATATGCAAAAAATAGAAAACTGTGTATATGCCAAAAAGGGAAAGATGTGTGTATGCCAAAAAGGGAAAGCTGTGCATATGCAAAAAATAGAAAACTGTGTATATGCCAAAAAGGGAAAGATGTGTGTATGCCAAAAAGGGAAAGCTGTGCATATGCCAAAAAGGGAAAGATGAGTATAAGCCAAAAAGGGAAAGCTGTGTATATGCCAAAAAAGGAAAGATGTGTATATGCCAAAAAGGGAAAGCTGTGCATATGCAAAAAATGGAAAACTGTGTATATGCCAAAAAGGGAAAGCTGTGTATATGCCAAAAAGGGAAAGATGTGTATATGCCAAAAAGGGAAAGATGTGTATATGCAAAAAATGGAAAACTGTATATATGCCAAAAAGGGAAAGCTGTGTATATGCCAAAAAAGGAAAGATGTGTATATGCCAAAAAGGGAAAGCTGTGCATATGCAAAAAATGGAAAACTGTGTATATGCCAAAAAGGGAAAGCTGTGTATATGCCAAAAAAGGAAAGATGTGTATATGCCAAAAAGGGAAAGCTGTGCATATGCAAAAAATGGAAAACTGTGTATATGCCAAAAAGGAAAGCTGTGTATATGCCAAAAAGGGAAAGATGAGTATATGCAAAAAATGGAAAACTGTGTATATGCTAAAAGGGAAAGCTGTGTGTATGCCAAAAAGGGAAAGCTGTGTATATACCAAAAAGAGAAAGATGTGTATATGCAAAAACTGGAAAACTGTGTATATGCCAAAAAGGGAAAGCTGTGTATATGCCAAAAAGGGAAAGCTGTGTGTATGCCAAAAGGGAAAGCTGTGTATATACCAAAAAAGGAAAGCTGTGTATATACCAAAAAAGGAAAAGAGGTGTATATGCCAAAAAGGGAAGCTGTGTATATGCCAAAAAGGGAAAGATGTGTATATGCCAAAAAAGGAAAAGAGGTGTATATGCCAAAAAAGGAAAGCTGTGTATATGCCAAAAAGGGAAAGTTGTGTATATGCCAAAAAAGGAAAAGAGGTGTATATGCCAAAAAAGGAAAGCTGTGTATATGCCAAAAAGGGAAAGCTGTGTATATGCCAAAAAGGGAAAGATGTGTATATGCCAAAAAAAGGAAAAGAGGTGTATATGCCAAAAAGGGAAAGCTGTGTATATGCAAAAAATGGAAAACTGTGTATATGCCAAACAGGGAAAGTTGTGTACATGCCAAAAAGCGAAAGCTGTGTTTATGCTAAAAAGAGAAAAATATGTATGTGCCAAAATGGGAAAGCTGTGTATATGCCAAAAAGGGAAAGCTGTGTATATGCCAAAAAGGAAAGCTGTGTATATGCCAAAAAGGGATAAATATGTATGTGCCAAAAAGGGAAAGCTGTGTATATGCCAAAAAGGGAAAGCTGTGTATATGCCAAAAAGGGAAAGCTGTATATATGCCAAATTCTTTGTTGTAATTTCAGAATAATGAGTTTTCAATGTTATTCTTAGCACTAAATTACACTATGTTCTAAAGCTCAGTATTCTGAATCAATTTATTAATATTGCCCATAATTGATTTGCTTGTCCTGTCTCAGTGATAACAAACTTAGGAATGGAGCCTCTCACTCATTGCACCTTACCGCTGAAACCTTACAAACAACAACAAAACTTATTGTACAAGGCATATTGGGAACATTTTTATAAAAGTTCTACTAAGAATAGAATGTATTTAACTTGGTGAAATTATTTTGACAACTTTCTTTGGTAATACATGTATAACTTCTACCAGCTTTTCTAGGGTCTACACTTTTATATGACAATATGTCTTCCATATAAAGAGGTAATGTTACAATGACAGCAGCTGGGTGGCCTAATGGTTAAGGCATCCGCCAATTCCATATTGGCCAGTCTGCTGAAGGTCCCGGGTTCGATTCCCGGCCCATATCAGGCACTCTTCATGAGCTACATCCCAGCTGGACGTTCTTCGGATGAGACTTTAAATTGGAGGTGCCTTGTACTTGGTGTCTATGCTGAGGTAAGTAAAAGATCCACCCATGGGGTCAAAGTGTAACATGGTGTGGACTCCAAGCCTGATCATTTCATCATTACGTCTGCCTCTGGCAGCTGGTCATATAAGCTGACTAAGCCTAAGACCCAGTAGCATTGAGACATATACGACATATAATTTAAATGTTGTGTCAATATTATGGTAATATCTGTAGGATAGAATGTTACCTAAAATATTGCTGAAATGTTGGGAATCCATGTTATCACCTTGTGACAACGTTGTTCTGCAATATTAGGTGTTGTGAAGATGTTCTGACAATAATTTTTGGGAATATTACTTGAAAATATGACCGGCAAGTTCTCTTTTAATATTGTGGCAATTAGTCAAATGCTGTGGTTACTGATTTTACAACCTGTTCGTGTTTGCAGCCTGGAATAAACTATTCTGAAAGCTTACTATGTGTACTTCATCATAGATATTTAATAATTAGTGTCATCTGGGTGGTGTTAGTGCAGCTAAAAATATTTGAAAGTTCATCTTTTTTTTTTTTACAATGACATTGACCTTTGAGCATGACCTTGGCCTTGAATCCTATTTTAAAAGTCAAAAATTAATTCGCCATCCCGGAAAACATATATTTAGACCCTTTTTGCATGGAAATACCATATTTCCTTCTTGAGATATGAAAAATCCAGGAATTTGCAATCATATAAAAAAAAATGGCCAACTGTTCCGACTTCGTCATGCTATTTTCTACAAGCTACCCTGTTGAGGTGGTTATCATACATTTTCCGAGTCCTGAGAATATAAGCTTTCAGAAAATATGTGGTAACCTTTGTCCACCCACCCAGCTAGCAAACAAATCTACGCCGATGATGGCTTTAAACAGAAACTGTCGAAACAATGGTGGTCTAAACAATAGGGTGTAACTGTTCATAGATTTATTCCGATAGGTTTGTTGCACCCCCTGTCAAAGAGAATAATTTTTTCCTTATTCAGTTGGTCATTCAGCAGTTTGCTGCGTGGGTAGGTTGTTTAAACAGTCTTGACTTTGTTAGGTCTATTTGCCTTGAATCTTGTTAGTTTTGTTTTGTTTATTTACAGTTTATTCAATTGCCTGCTTGAATCGAAGAATCTTTTTGTTATGCTGGTGAATCTCTCATTGCCATTATAATTTACATTAATAGCAAATTGCAGAAAAAAAACCTTCCTACAGACACCCACATAGCGAATAACATTAATGTAATACCATAAAATGTCGCGAATAACCTTAATGCAATACCATAAAATATCGCTTAACTGGGGTATTGCATTTCTTTCTTTAGTTCCTTAAGGAACTGATTTTATCACGGGAAACCATTAAGGTCACACTTTATTAGTACATATAAGATGGTTGAAATAGGTTTATCCCCTGTGAGTGGACAGGAATTGAGATGTGGCTCATAAACAGTGTAGGGAGCAAGGTTTGAACTCACACGCCCACAGTCACTGCCATATAAGTCGGTTACTCTGACCACTAAGCCACTGTACACATTCTTACGTTGATAGGTATGCAGTTGCAACAATAGTGGATTTTCAAGGAAGTCCACCAGGTGGCTATGACAGAATACTGCAATTCTACTGGCCGAAAAGTTCCCACCCTTGGCTGTGATCGGCTGAAGCAAAGTGCATCCTAGCAGCAGTATTTTTAGTGCATTTTAATGTAAATTTAACATTGTATCATTCAATTAATGCCTGTTATTTATCCCTGAGTAAATTATATTTATGGAATCAATTCGCTATGATCTACTTTGTCTGAAAAACAAAATGAGTAATGAGAGGAGAAGAAAGACTTATGTCTTGCTGAATTCAGGGTTGTTCACTGTATTATCAAACATCTATTAATAATAAAAGAAAACAAAAGGAATATCCTATACAAGATTATTGACAATTATGATGTCACTGTCAATTTGTCATACCATGCAACGATACAATACATGTGTCTCATTGGGGTATATGTGTAACCCATGTTATACATTTAACCCATTGGTGGGGTCTTTTATTTGCCTCAACATAGACAACAAGCGCAATGCACCGCCAGTTTAACGTCTCATCTGAACGAAATCCGGCTGGCATGTATTTCATGAAGGGTACCTGGGCCCAGGATTGAACCTAGGTCCTTCAGAGGAGCAGGCAAGCATCTTACCACTAAACCACCCAACTGTGTGAATCAAAGTTCATCTACACAATCAAGATTATAAGTATAACACACGAGGTACACTCAAGATATGATAAAGAATGAAGCATCTTTCCATGTCTTATTTGCTTGTATAAAGGCTTAGCACCTGGCTACCACTCTAAAAGGGTGTTAACCCTGATCAGGTGGGAGTCATTGCACTTTGAGCCCAAATCCTTTGATCCAATCTTCATTACACAACGATTAATTAAGTTTGTGGGGAGTAACTCAGGGAGCCAACTTCTACACATTTTAAGGTCAGCAGAAATCCCCGGATTTGACATGGAGCTGCACTGTCAGCATAAGACAGTGCAAGACATGCTGTTGAAGCCCTGAATTAAGACCACCCAGAATAAGACCACATGACCATTTTGCTGTCTTAATTCTGGGTTAAACCTTTTGAAAGTGATAGTTGGGAACTGTACTTATTTGGACTATTATTCTCACTGCCTGTGTAATAGTCTTTCCACTGGGCAGCCCTGAATTCAGCAGGGCATAAGTCTTTCATCTCTTTTTATTACGCGGTTTGCTTTTCAGCCATAGTAGATCATTACTAACTGATTCTACAAATAAAATTTTCTCAGGGAAAAGGTGGAAATTAACTGAATGATAAGATGTTTAATATACATTAAAATGCACTAAAAATACTGCTGCAAGGATGCACTTTGTTTCAGCCAATCACAATCAAGGGCAGGAACTTTTTCAGCCAATAAAGTTGCAGTATTCTGTCATAGCCACCTGGTGGAAATATAGCAAACCTTCCATGAAAATTCACTGTACTGTGATTGGGATGTTAAAGAATTTCAATAATCAAGACCACCTCTATATTGAGACCATCTTTTTAGTTTTATTGTGATTAATTTAGTTCTTTTTTTTTTGCCAGAAATAATTGTTATATTTAATTTTATTCCTGAAGTTTTTATACCAGTCATAAATAGGTACTAACTAGAAAAAAAAAATATTCTCAAATACCTTGACTGTTATGGTTCTAGACAGAGCCTGAAATTGGCATGATTACAAGCTCTCAAGAAATAAATATTGTGATGTATGATAAGAAAATTAATTTAGTTGGCCTTAAATCTGGAACTCTTTCATTGTGTAATCACGTATCTGGCTCCCAGTATAAAGTGGTCTTAAAATCGGATGTTTTAATATACCGGATGATCTTAATTGCGGTGCTCTAATGTACTTAGTCTGCCAACGAGTAGTAAAACTAGCCAAGAGCATTAATAACAATTAATCAGAGCCTGAGTTTATCTCCTGATCAACAAGAACTCAACAACCAGGAGCCTTATTGGAGTTCTCATCAACTCAGGTCAACACACGTTCATCTTAACATGTTGTTGCTCTGTCTCTGGTTAGTATGAGTGGTCAAATGGTAAACGTGTTAGTTATAGCTGTACATGTAGTATTGGGTTCGATATACATTGAGTTTTTGCTTATTATTGTCTTGGTTGCATCAGTTCTGCTGGTCTGAAGTTTGCACTGCCACTAATCGTTTTCTTATCAGAAGAAAGTGAACTTCAACCATTAAATGTTTCTTCAGAATGAGAAAAGAAAACTTTTCAGACTAAAAACGAGGAAAAATTGTTGCTGGAACTGAGTTAATAATTTTTTGCTATTGACCAGAAGATTTCTTGTTTATGGGTGGATTATGGTTTTACGTCCTGTATTTCTGCACCTGATGGGCTAATTAGGACAGGGAGGGACCATGGCAATGAGATGAAGGATGAAACAGCCACTCAACTTAGGCTCAACTGGGAAATGAACCCGGGACCCAGCGGTTGAAATCCCAGCATGCTAAGAAGATTTCTTGGTCCAGTAATAACTAAATGATTGATATATTTTCACCAAATAAACCTTTAAAAAAAGTACACCTTCCCTTTACCAAAATTGGTGATGTTTTCTTTCCTCTCTAGAATCACACCAACCAAAGGATGTTATCTTATGTTATTGTATTTTTCTAATCATCATATTAGTTTAAGTATTTATATTACACGTGTACTTGGTTGAATGATTAAAAATGAAGAAAAATACTCAGGCACGAACAGTGTTTCTGTCAATGTGTGTCAAGTTGAACCATACCTGCTCTGTAAATCATTTCGACTAGTCAGTATTGGTAACAGTGGCGACTAAAATGGCAATGCAATTTAGATCTAACAAAGCTTTTGACTTTTAAAAACAGTCAGGTGCCTACTTCTACTACGCATTGTCAAATAGGCAAAATCTTAGTCAGAATTTTTTTCTGTGTGGTAACAAGGTTGAAGTATGCTACATCACGGCCTATGGAAAAGACAATCTCTTGTAGTTGATTAATTCTCTATTTTGAAGCACCTACTACACATAAGACAGATGCTCTACATTGGAAATTGTGTAGTTATTAATGAACCTTCCCAGAAACCATATATTCATGATTATGATGAATCCATCCTCCTCTTCCTGCTAACTAACCTCTTCCTCATCCTCCTCTTCCTTCTCATTTATCTGTATTCTTGTTATTACTATTGTACTACTACTTACAATTTCCTTGCTATTCAACCCTGTTTTGTGCTATTCTTTGTCCCTATTCAGGTTCTTTATCTTGAATGGTTGGTAATTTTTCATCATCAATCTTCTGGCCATCCCTTTCTTTGTATAGTTTCAGTGATAGTGGTCTAGAGCTTCGTCAGCTGATTTGACCAACACATTCAGATTTGTGTATGTTGATTCACAAAATTATAGACTTTCAACAAAGCATGGTTAACAAAATTAAAGAATGCATTGGCTTATAATTGTCACATACTGGTGGTGGTGGTGGATTAGGGCTTTACGTCCTGTATTTCTGCACCTGATGGACTAATTAGGACAGGTAGGGACCATGGCAATGAGACGAAGGATGAAACAGCCATCCAACATAGGCTCGACCGGGAATTGAACCCGGGAACCAGAATTGTCACATACTAATATGACTACACTCTTAACAGTATTAATTACAAAGGGCATGCATTACAACTAATAGCACTTACGCTGACCTGGAAGGGTATATTACTTTATTTGTCAAATAACAATCATTCTCAAAATGCCTAGAACACGTACTTTTATTTGTCAACAAGCCTTACGTGATATTGTTAATTGGTAAGCAAATTTGTCTGTCTGGAAAATTACCTAACTGACACGTCATGAAGAGAATCGCCGATTCGCGATTTCATAGTCATTTCATGAAAAAATAAGATCGTAGATGTTTCCATTCAAGCCATTGTCGAATTACCAATACAGTTTCGTACATAATAAACTTTGAATTTTGAAAATCTGACGAAAATTGAAGGTGCTGTTTAGTAAAATGTATCACGAGGTGATGATGCTAATGACGTTCATGACGTTCTTCTGTGCCTCGTTTTCGTATTCTGTAGTATTTGCCAGGCAATATAACTGACCGTGATATTGGTCAGTGATATTTGATATTCTAAAATGAAATGGTGATATTAGTATTTGTACCGTTAGACCAATGCATGCAGCAGCATGTGTAATGCTTAGATGACATGTTTGGAAGTCCACACAATGTTATACCATCTTTCGTCTTCCTATTTTGTCAACCGCTCTAATTTTGCCCAACTTTGCCTGCCTTGCTTCACATTCATACCTTTTATTCTGCTTTTCCCAACAAGTACCTCTCTCATTTTACTTGCTAACTTTCCTGCCCTCACTTTACATACATCTTGCTTATAGTCTTCTTCTTCATCTCATTTCATTCTACCTCTCTCACTAAACACCTCTCACTTAACTTGAACCATCTTTCTCATTTTACCTGATAAGAGTTACTTCACTCACTTTATTCAACTAGCTACCCTCACTTTACCTTAGTTGCCACCCTTAGTTATCTTGCCAACTTAATTCACACTACTATATCTTGCCTTCTCATCTCATTGTTCTCACTACACACCTCTCACTTTACATCCACCCCATCTCGTTTGCTTCCCTGAATTTACATATCTTGCTCACTTCATTTTACCGATCTTGCTACCCTTTCCTCGAGTAATTGCTACCCCTACTTTACCTCTCTTTCAAGTTAAGCTATCCTCACTACCTATCTTGCTACTTTTACCTTACTGGCTAACCTCACTTTAGTTAACTTGCTACCCTCACTTTACATAGCTTGCTACTCTTACTTACCTGGCTTCCCTCTCTTCACTTATTTTGCACTACCCTCACTTTACATATCTTTCTATGTATGTACTCTTACCTATCTGGCTACCCTCTCTTTACTCAACTTGCTATAGTCTCACTTTATTACCTATCTTGCTACACCCACCTTACCTTCTTCTCCTTTCATTTCAACCTCTCTCACTCTACACCTCTCCCTTTACTTCCACCCTCCCTCTCTCTCTCTCCTCTCTTCTTACTCCTTTGTTGCTCTCATTTGACACCCTTCTTGGTCACTATTAAGAAACCACCTTGTTTACTCAGCGCAAGATCAAGGCTCGTTTATGTTCTCCCATATTGCAGTAATTAAGATTATAAGGAGCAGCTGATGTGCTCCTGGAAACTCCATAGGAGTTCTTGCCACACAATTCTGATATCATGTCAATCCAGAAATTCCACGGCTGCAGCTTATATTGCTACATTTGTACTATGTGCGTAGAAGGACGGTTATAGTTCAGTTGCAAAAAAAGAAAAGAACAAAACCATGTTTTACAGTTAGTTTCATATAATACGGTCGACTCTAGCTGTCTGTACCTGGCTGAGGTCTAAACCTGCTAAAGCCAGCTGCTTCTGTCCACTTCTATAGCTAATAATCAGCTTAGATCTATCAATATAAACCTTGGTAAATGTAAGAAATTACCGGTTTTGAGTAGCCAGCTATGACAGCTTTGTCTAGTTTCAATTTGATAGACCGGTTTACTAATACTAACTGTATTTGGTTTAAATTAACTTCTAAATATAATCATGTCCATTTACACGGAAAATAACCCAACTAAAATAAACTCAATAAACTAAATTTGTAAATTCTGAAGGCTATACAATTTGTAAGCGACTCTCTTTGGCTAAATGTGTATGATTGACAAATACAAAATCTTCACTAATTCTGCTCAAAATCCTGGCTCCGATACACAGCCTGGGCACTCTACATCTCATATCAGCTGTTGAATGTCATCGCATGAGATGTTAAATTGGCACTGTCTTGTACTTGGTGCCAATGCTAGGTTAATAAGTCGTGCATGCTTCATTCATTCATTCATTATTGTGATTTTTAAAGCGCAAAAATATATAAGTCTCTATGCACTGTACTTGTGTGTATTTGCAATGATGAAAGTTAAGAAGTTAAAAGTGCATAAAGATAATAATTTATAATAATGACTTCTATAGTGTTGTCTGAACAACAGTGGCTTTCGTGCTTTCTCGATATGTCGGGCCAGAGAGTTCCATTGATTTGAGGCCCTAATGACAAGACAAAATCGCATGCTACTGTCTATCATCTCTGCATTACGTCTGCCTTCCACAGTTGGTCAATAAAGCTGAGCTTTCTGTACCAGTGACACAGACTGACAGAGATCATCATATAATGGTATATGCATTGAAAATTATCTCTTTTTGAAATAGCTTAGCAGATAGAATTTGTTCCTCTACTCTGAAAAAATTCCTTCCAAAAGGAAAAGGCGGCCTCCAACTATTATGAAGTCATATTAACAGTTTAATTATCTAAATTTATGATTTTTGAAAACAGGCTTTCAAAACATCGGACGATATACAAGAATTTGTACATTACATTGGAAACTCCATTGTCCTTTTTCAAAATGTGTCACAAAATTTGCTATTTTAAAACGTGTCAACTAAATGGAAGGCAGACGAGGGCCTTTTTCTTTTGGAAGAAGTGATTTCAGAGTAGAGGAGTAATTATACAACTTGTGAAATAAACTGATCAGGGACTGAATCTAGTCAGTGAAATATAACAGAGTTCTGTGAAATACCGTGAAAGTGTTCACAGTACAATGATACCAACTGTCAGTCAAAGAATCTTGCCAACTAATCAATCATTCAATTATTCCTTAAGCTTGTAAAGGCAGACGTAATCATGAGTTGAAGCATCAATACTAAAGGGATATCATTTATACCAATTTCCAATTTTTCGTTAATTAGTTGGCCCTTAAGCAATTTTATTGGTTAAACCCTCATTAAAAAATATTTTAAAATTCTACAAAAGTATATAAAGAATAAATGATCCACCCAACTAAACACTTAATTCTCTTGGTGGAATTTAGCTTTGTATGTCTTGTAAAATTAGGTGATGAAGCGGAAATTGATGAATACAATTTGCCTTAAGTGGGATTTTAGAAAGTCCGCAATTATTTGCCAGTCCTTTAAATTTAAAATTGCATCAACAAAATATTTTTCACCTCGATTTATGTCCAGATTAAAATGGAGAGAGAGAGACAGCAAAATTGTATGTAAAGCAAAGATTCCGCTCATCCTGTCATAGAAGCTCACTGATTAAAGGAATTCGAACCAAGTACATATTTTGCTGCTCAGTAGGAGGCAGAGTTAATGAGGAGATGAGGCTTGGAGTCCACACCTACCCCATGGGTGGAGTCTCGTACTGGCCTCAGCTTATAGTCATAACCACAGTCATAGGCAATTGATACTATTGCACTGTGTCGGTACTATATAAATGTACAAGATAAAAAAAAAAAGTTTATAAAGTGTACAGTATGAATTAAATACGTTCGTGAAGTCTTTAAGTTAAATAACTACCCTGACAACCCAGTTAGGACTCTCATGACATAATATTTAACTTATATTCTGACATGACCATCCAGCAATATTTCAGAATAATATGTCCAAAATATTGCTATACTATGAACTACATGTTATCAACATCGTTTCAAGGTCAAGTAAAAGTAGAATCATGGATAACACGAACTCTCAGACTCTGCTATAGCTGGCATAGAATTAATCTTCACCAGAGTATGAGTGTTATCAAAATCTTTCACACCAAATCCATTCAAACTATCTTGTTCGTATTTGACAAGAAGCAGGTACCAGATGGCTCAGTTCGTGCAATGACTTATAGGTGGCAGCACAAGTAGGTCTGGTTCTGGGTTCTCAAAAAATTCAGCAGGACCGTCCCTACAACTACACCACCTAGTGGCAAGATTATTGAATATAACTTTTGCGAAGTCCATTCTAACCTATTTCTAAAAAAAATACCCCCATTGATCAATGTCAGTAGCATATTCTATTCTATTCTGTGAACGTTTCCTGTTCTGTTACCTGTTGTCAGAAAGTTCTATGCTTTACCGACATATTTATCTACGTTTTCAAGAGCACAAAATATATAATTAACTTGCATTAAACATTTGAAAAGAAAAATTCAATTTTTATATTTTGTACTCCAATTACTTGCTTAACAGGGCTCTTCACTAAATTAGATTCCTCTGATCCCCTGAAAGCCGTGTATTCGAATTGAGGCCGGGGTACTCTTTGAATCACTGGCCACGTGGGTCAAAACTACATTGATTGTAAATTAATAATACCCTGTGTCTGGCAAACGGCGTCTATTGGTCAACTGGTTAAGTATTAAGTTAACATAATGTGGACTCCGTTACTTATCTCATCATTACATCTACCAGCAGCTGTTCGTATAAGCTAAGCTTCATTGACACAATAAAAATTCAACAATTAAAACAACATATTTATATATTATGATAAAGGAGTTATTATTATTGTATTACATATTTATAGTGCATTATCTGAATAAAATCCATTCTAATGCACTTTACAAAAATAATAGATATAGTAGATATAAAAATATAAGTTGTAAAAAACGATAAAATAACGAAGTCTTTATAATCAGAAATTTTTAAATTGTAGAGTGTAAAGTCTTTAAAATCCAAAAGCTATAAATTAAAGTTAAAAACACAGTCAATAAAACACAATGTCTGAGTTCAGATGTCAAATGCTGCCTTGAATAAATGAGTCTTTAAGGCTCTTCTTAAATGGCTCTAGTGAAGTATTTTGTTTCATATTGCTCCATATAGGCCAGTAGGGCACCTGTCAGTAGACCCGTGTATTTGATCTCATTGACTGGTCACCTGTTTATTGGGCTGTAGGCCATTCATTACGTTGGTGACGTGTTGGTGACGTGTATTTGACGCAGGGCTTTGTTTTGGTGACGCAAGTGTGGACGCTCATGTCCTAAACAAACAAACGTCATGACAAGAGCAGACATGGATGGCTGACATAAGAACAGCTGTGGGAACTACACTATTATTCTCAAACCAATTTGTATTCTCAAACCAATTTGCTTTAGCTTTAGCTTTTATCAGGATGAAGAGGATATTGGTTCGATAGCATGGAGAGAATATTGGGCTTACCTATCTCCACAATACGAAATACTGGTATTATAGTATTACGATCCAGGGGTACACAACTACCTCGCCTACTAGCACTTGGCTGTTGGGCAGCTGCTCTTTAGCTTACTGTTAGAGTGCAGGAAAGTTTCACAAAAGATGGTGGAGAATCCGGTCCCCTCTGACCTCATGTGTAGTGTAGTTGGTTCGAATCCCGTTAGTGGGACGAGGTTTTTGACTAGGAGTGGTCAAAACCTCAAGTGGTCATTGGGGATATAGTATTACGATCCAGGGGTACACAACTACTTCGCCTACTAGCACGTGGCTGGTGGACAGCTGCTCTTTAGCTTACTGTTAGAGTGCAGGAAAGTTGCACACAAGATGGTGCCGGAACCCGGGATTTAACCAGGGACCTTTAGATTACTAAATGAAACCGTTGAAGCTTTATAAGTTTTTTTTGTTTCCGCCTAAGTCAGTGATAGATCCTCTACCGTCAGTGTCTAAGCAGTTGGCAAACATTACCAGTGGAGGGTTACAGGAAGTGGTGATTTTTGAGACATTGGAAATTTCTATGACGCTCATTTTAGACCGGTATATGTGTGCACCAGTGGTCAGTGCCCAAAGCAGCCCATTCAAAATTGGCCGAGCCATCACTGACCACTACCGTACATCACGTGACTGGATAAGAACGGTCTAGTTCGGTTTCAACCGAGTGCACGTAGGCTGGGCCACAAATCGAGTTCTCCCTGTGTTTGCTTAATCTGTGACCATTGCACTGCAGCGCCATGGAGGATGAATGATGAATGTTGATGACGTTAATGAGGTTTTGGAAACCCATCTTAAAAACCGCCTCAAAGTTAAGTCCAACATAATTTGCTGACTTCAGGATGTCTAACATATTTTAATTCACCCCTTAATTGAGACAACCTCACTGTTCAGATTTTTGCTCCAAGTTTAGTGTGAAATGTGAGGTTTTGCTGTACTTTAAATCCAAATGGTGGCGTCTGTTACCAATGTGCAAAAACAAATAATTAAAAAAGACTATTTATTCAATTCAATTTGCTGATTCCCTTAAGCACTTCCTATAGGAGGATATTATTGGGACTACTAAGGTCAAGTTTGCTGCCAAATACTTGAATCACTCTTAAATTTCAAACATAAAACTGACATTTGACATGCCTTACAATTGCAGCAGTTACATTGAATATAATTAAACAAGACTTTAAAATGATTTTGAACAATGGGTTTCAACTTACCTCATAGAAAATAGAAAAGATTAACAAAGAAATTATAAACAAATAAACAATCAAACATTAGAAATGATAAGACAAGTCTGGGATTCTTTTTAAAATCATACATCACATTTATTCATACAACAATATTATACAATATAATACGTTTGTACCAGTAACATTTCTTTCGTCAAAATATAGCATTTGAATAAATGCTCTTTATACAGGAATACATGCATTATATCATACTTAATATGTAATCAACTATCATGCTATGTAACAACCATAAACCGATTTATCTAAATATAGATTCATAACTCGAGGTATAACATTGCAACGTCTCTATATCACAGTTGACTCATTCAACTAAAGTACACTCAAATTAAATTTGACCCATTTTGCAGTGGAACTTGCTATTAAGACCACCTCACTATTAAGACCACCTTATTTAAGCCCATTTCGAATTAATGTGGAACCTCGCCATTATGACCATGTCTTTATAGGTGGGTGGTGGGTGGGTGAATTAGGGCTTCACGTCCTTTATTTCTGCACCTGTTTAGCTAATTAGGACAGGCAGGGACCATGGCAATGAGATGAAGGATGAAACAGCAATCCAACTTAGGCTCAATTGGGAATTGAAACCGGGACCCAGTGGTTGGAAGTCCTGCACCTTACCATTGAGCTAGGCCCCGACCCGGTCTTTATGGTGTTCAAAGTGGTCTTAATAGTGAAGTGACTGGACAGTAGTTTAGTGTAAGTTTCTTAAATGGCATCTGACATTCATTCTGTGCGTGATTTTCCTGTAAATCTTAGTCATGTGTTTTGTTAATTCTAAGAGACACAAAATTCATTTTTGTTATTGTAAATTTCTATTTTAATGCATAGTAATTATCCTCCTTTATTCAAATTATAAAATCCTTCCTTAAATACTTATCTATTTGAATACTTTTTCTGCTTTCTGCTTAATTCTGGTCTTAAAATGACCAACTGAATACAATCAATTATTCTTCAATTAGTTTTGTTTTTATCTGTAAAAACCTCCCCCTCCCCCCCCCCCCAAATAAAAAATAAAAATCACTTAATTAAATCTCCCCTCTCACCCCCATAGAAAATATAGATCAAATTGGTTATAAAATATGAACTTGTAGATCTGATATAACGACAATTTAAGTACTGATGAGATTATTTACAAATGATATATGATTATGGAATCAGTTTACATGCTATAAAATTATAATATAAAGCAAGTATAAGACAATGCGAAATCATTTTAAGAATTAAAAGCTTAATTCAGCGTCTGTATATTAAGTTATATAAAAGTCAGATTTCTACATCGCTGTTAAGTTAGTTAAGGCAAATAATTTGAAGCTCTGATACGATTGAGCAACATTCCAAAACTTAGTTATAATCATAAACAGCAATTTATGTAGCATAACGAACAGTGTGATCACAAAATTTGGGTCTTACATTTTTTGTTGAAATTTGTTAAAATCAGTTTAAAAAAATAATAATGGCATAACGTGTATAAGATAAACTTAATATATTTGAAAATGACTCTAATCATCATGTCCCAGTGTAGTGTCCAATGAAAGACTGTAGTAAAGTAGTAAATAAAAAGTTGTTTGGTAAATTTTGAAGCCTCACCTTTTCCCAAAGGTGGATCATAAAAGCCCATATGTTATTTTCTATCATCATCAAAAACACTGTATAATAAAAAAATAATAATAATAAGTGTTAGGTAAACAAAAAGCAACCAACCAGGTCACTTGTCTGTGTAGCTGTTTAGTCTGTAGTAAATTGATTAGTTTTGGCGCGAAACTGATTAAATACAGGCGAAAGTTTACAATATCGATCATAATACTTTATACTTTGTTTTGTAAAGTAAAAAAAATACAATGAATCAATTTAATTTCATTCATTTTTTCATTGATATTTCAGTGGGGTTTTGTTGTTCAATTGTTTCACTATAGAACACCGGCGTGACCATTTCCGTTTCCGGTCACGTGATCATCCAAAGTTACTTCATCATAGCGAGACGTGGGTCTGTGCAGACTGTGTTTCCGCGTCTCTCTGTCTATCGTATCAATTTTATAGTCATAAACAGCATCATCTTTCATGCTTTTAATCCATTCGGGATTTGTGGAGTGTATAGAATTGTTCCTAGAGAGCGCCTTGTTGCTGTTGTTGGCCTCCATTGGAGTGATATGTGGCGACGCCTGGGGAGTATCGAAGTAGTTCTCATACTTCTTGCGCAGTGACTCCCTCTCGCGGCGTTTGTTTCTCTTGGAGCAGAAGCAGATGAAACAGACGCAATGGATGATAATCCAAATGGTCAAGGCACAGTTCCAGATGACCAGGATCAAGACCCAGATTGGATCCTCCCAAAACTCCTTTTTGCCGCCTCCTGATACTGGCGCTGCTGAAAGGCCAGTGAGACATTAGTTAATTACAAGCGCACTACAAACAGTTATGGTAAAAAGGCTAAACAATGAACGAAGGGGGAGCAAGTCTGCTAGAATTTCATAGGGGTTGTAGAGGGGGAGGGGGGTTATCTAGTTTTAATTATGTGAACACAAGTTAAAAATCAAATAAAAGGGGAGAGATTCATCTGGAAAAAAACTGAAAAACATCGCTTTTCTAGATTCTTTACCATATGAAAGAAACTGACTGCGGGAAAATCATGTTGGTAAATATGGCTTTATTTCCAATTTATTGCACTTCTGAAGTTTATTTGTTGATATTTATCATAATATGCCATATTGTCCCAACATTAAAGTTGAAGACAACTAGTTTAGAATTCTCTTCTTCAGACTTGCTCCCCTGGAGTTCCATTGTCAGACAGTAAGAACTACATTCTATATGAGCCGTGACAGACCAGTTAAATATCATGAGTAGTTATACAGGATATTCAATGCTGCTGCTGCGAAGGAAATCTATGATTAAAGAGATATATGAATCAATATTTCGTAAATTTGCAGTCAATTTTCAAGTAAAGTTAGTTCAACAAAGCAGGAGGGCGTGTCAAAGAAGGACTTCAGAGTCAGAATGATCAAAGAATTAAAAAGTTTAATAGATGGAGAATATTATGAAGGTGAAGTTGAAAGATTGGCAATTGATCAGAATAACATAGGTCTAAGATTAAATATCTGTTAAATCAAACCAAATAATATGTAATTAATGTGTGTGAAGCTGGCACAAATCTGCCAAGTAGAATATAAAAGTAATCTTTGAAATATAATCTGTAGGGTGTAGTAGTATTTTCATACTATGCAATATTTTGGCTGTAACTAGTGTTATTGTAAGTTGAAAAAGTAGAAGTTTGTGTTTTCATATTAGACAATATTTTGGCAGAAGCTCATGTTATTTTTAATTCATATATAATATTTAAAAAAGCATTTTGGAATTTTGTGAAGACCACTCCATTATTGAGATTGACACCATTGTTCTCAGCCTAACAATGGACCCACCCAGAGCACGTGGTATCCTTTTGCCTATTGACAAATGCTCGTGGGCACTCTGCCAAAGGGTTGCCTCTGATCAAAGTCACGAATTCACGTAATACCAGCTCAATAGCAAATAACTGGTTTCATCCTATCAAAAGCTTCCTGAAAAATGTTCCTGGTGATTTAAAAATCAATTGCAATCCCAGCTACCACCCAAATGTTCAGGGCTCTAAATTTCTCCAATCTGATCATGGGTTTGGCCATTTTTGATTGGGCATAGCCTCCTCTGACAAATGACAATCTAATATTTACCCCTTCCACTTCAGCGAGTTATCAAGAGTGACAGGTTCGATGCAAATGCATGAAATATTAACGGGAGTCCCCACCTGTCCTAATTTGGTTATGACACACTGTCAATATTTATTAGAACACAACACTGTTCGTCCAGTGCAATGTGAAACTCTTTGTCATAATGGTGTCTATTGTAATCGCCATATCAATTTTTCAAGGATGACATTAGTTGTATTTTACATTAGAGCGAACTATTTGTTTAACACTCTTAATAAGACAGCCCAGCAAGGTTACCCGATCATACTTTCAATGGTATTTAAGCAACTATACGAAACAAACAAGATTGAGAAAAAAAAAAAACATGTCTGAAATTGGTACTTATTGTTTTTTATCATCTGTTGGCTGTTCATCATCTTTTGACTGTTTTTGTTTTCACACACCGTCTTGATTTAAGGCATTTAATCACCAGTCAGGGTGTTTTAATCATATTTTGGCTGTTGTGTCTCCAGATCGTGTGTTATCATCTTGCGTTTGTTTTGCACATGATGGGTAGTAAGGTAGGGCGTTTATTCATCTGTAATTGTGTTTTATCATCTGCTAGGGTGTTTTTTTATCACCTGCTAGGGTGTTTTTTTTATCACCTGCTAGGGTGTTTTGTATCACCTGCTAGGGCGTTTTTTATCATCTGCTAAGGAGTTTTATCATCTGCTAAGGAGTTTTATCATCTAATAATGTGCTTCATCGTCATCTGTTAGGGTGATATCAATCACCTGCTAAGGAGTTTTATCATCTATTAGTGTGTTTAATCGTCATCTGTTAGGGTGTTTTATTATCTGCTAAGGAGTTCTAGGGTGTTTAGGGTTAGCATCTCTACAGCAGAAGCAGCAGGGGCAGCACAGACAGCAGAGCCAGATGACGTGGATGATAACAATTAAGGAAAGACAGCAGTCCCAGGCAAGGAGGATGAGGACCCAGGTTGGGTCCTCCCAGAAATTCTCAAATATTCCCTGGACTGCCCCTGGTTCTGTGGCTGAAATAATAAGGCGAAAATTGCCAGCATTTGGCCATTTAATGGAGATTATGAGGTAATTGTGAGATAGAGTTACATTTATCCAGGTGGTATACACTCAAATCCATCTATTCATACTACAGTTGTGCATTTTAAGGCATGAATACAATGGAATTATCTTAATTGACTGGATGTCATTCCACAAAATTCAACAAGGACACCTGTTTGTTTTCTGGACAAGTTATCATGATGAATTATCAATAAATGCAAAGCTACTTTCCAGCCGATACTTTAAATTTGCACAGAAAAAAGCACCCCACGTTTGGCAAATACTCACCAGGATTACCTCCACCACTCTTGTTGTCATCATCGTCAATCACAGTATCAGTTCCATTGATCTGGATCACTCTAATTGTCCCATTATAACCATCTCTGCCATCAAGGCCATTCATGCCATCTACCCCATCTCTTCCATTAGCACCATCCTTTCCAGGCATTCCAGGGGCTCCTGGTGCCCCGTCTTTGCCGTCTGCTCCCGGAACACCTGCCGGTCCGGGTGGGCCGGGGGGACCAGGCGGGCCAGGAATTCCGACTGGCCCAGGAAGACCATTTGTTCCATTAAATCCTGGTTGTCCGTCCAAACCAGGCTGGCCATCAGTCCCATTCAGACCGTCGCTACCCGGTGGTCCCGGAGCACCTGGATCACCCGTGGAACCGGCCACACCTTGGGGTCCGGGTAAACCCGGTGCTCCCGTTGGACCCTGGGGTCCAGCACTTCCGATGGGACCTGGCCCGCCTGGCGGACCATCTGGACCTTCCGGACCTGCAGGTCCAGGCAGACCGGGGGCTCCTGGTGAACCTGCTGGCCCATCAGGACCAACTGGACCTTGTGGTCCTGGAAGACCGTCTAGTGCAGGAGGGCCTTGAGCACCCGGGATTCCCGGTGAGCCCGCGGCGCCATCTGAACCGTTGAATCCTGGTGCTCCTGGCGGACCCTGTGCACCTTGGGGACCTTGAGCTCCTACTGGACCTGGTAAACCTGGGGCACCATTTGTTCCATCGGCACCCTGAAAAAAAAGCAGAGGAAATATACTAAAAATTATTGACTTAACATCTGTGTAAATACCCTTCACAATACACAATGAATTTATTACAGATAAACTGGTCAAAGGTTTTCTGGTGGCTACAGTGAGAGTAATGCAAACCACCGGTATTTTCTTTTAAAACTAAAGGAATTTTTCTCGTTATATTATCTTTTGCAGAATTTCCTTTTACATCAAATACATTTTTGTTTGCTGTATGTGTTATTATTTCTAATTTTTCATTATTTGTTTTGCATAAAATATTACGAGAAAGACAACCCTGTACATTAATTGGGCTAAATTTGGCCTATTTGTTAGACCAATTGAAGGTAAGAATGACCAAGAAATAGTGTATGAGCAAATACCCTGTGAATTGTAATACATACAAAAGAGAAAGCAGTTAGATTTAATGCAAATATTAGCTGCAGTTTGTCCATAAAAACCAAAAGAAAAATGATAAAAAAAGTATGCAAATAAACGATTATATATAAAGTGTTCCTTTTTCTTTGTTGTACAGAGGGTTACACAAATTATACCTAAACAGGGCACATGGAATATCTGACAAGTGCCTAAAGCCATTCTACTGGAGAATTATTTAATGTAGACCTGGTTTGCCACAAATGTTTGTGCAACATGTAAATGATAAACCGTTTCTTATCAAGAAATATTATCTATTCTCTGCATTAACCAACAGCACGGCTGGCACAAACTGTAAACATACGTGTATACATGTCACTGTAACTGTGTGTACAAATACGTGACAAGTTGATATATACAATTCCCATGTTTTTTTTCTTTGATATACAGTGAATATTTGCTCTTAAGACCACTATTGTGAAAAATTGAAACCCTGTGGTCATAATAGTAAGGGGTCTTGACAGAGAGATAACCTCTGGGTCCCGGGTTCAGTTCCCAGTCGAGCCTATGAGGGCATCCAGGAACTGAACCCGGACCCAGAGCTAATCTCTCTGCTGAGACCCCTTACTATTATGACCACAGGTTTTAATCCACACAAAGGTGGTTTAATAGCAAGTTTTCACTGTGTTTGGATGGCTGTTTCATCCATCATCTCATTGCCATGGTCCCCACCTGTCCTAATTAGCCCATCAGGTGCAGAAATACAGGACGTAAAGCCCTAATCCACCCACCCACCACTCTTGACAGAGAGGTAATGTGTAAATGTAATTTTTAGGTGTACAGTCTGTCAACACTCAAACTGTCTTTACAAACTACACCCAGGCCTGTTCAAGCATGAGTGTTTCTCAACTCCCTGGGGAGTTTGCAGAGATGATGATACAGTAGGGTCAGCTATGAATTGCAACTTTTTTTGTTCTCTCTCTCTCTTTCATAGATATATATCATGTACCAGTAAAGAAGCACAAAATGGACACGAGTGTTCAACTTGTCAATAAGTCCAACCTCATTTTTCTAATCAAAATACAAATTTCCTATCATTCCAAAGATATTTTTAGCCTTCTTGTCATAATTATGACCTTCGTCAAGTCACTTAGTAAAACAAAATTTACAGCAGAAAATAAACAGTAATTTAGAGGTGTTGCCAACAAAATTTAGGTTAGACTCATTTGCACTATTTCTGTCAATTTTGTGGTGTTCCATGTTACATAGAACGTGGGTGGATTTGGGCTTTACGTCCTGTACTTCTGCACCTGAGGGGCTAATTAGGACAGGCAGGGACCATGGCAATGAGATGAAGGATGAAACAGCCATCCAACCTAGGCTCGACCGGGAATCGAACCTGGGAACCAGTGATTGGAAGCCTAGCTATCACCGAGCTGGGTCCCTAACCATGTACGAAGGATAGAATATGACCAAAAAAAAAGTTATAAGGATATACATTTTGGACCATACTGTCACTGCAAGGTTCCACTGTAATAATTTCCACACAATCTTCTCACACTCTGAGAGAAGACGTTTTGTGCAGTTCCATTGCTCGGAACATTTATATCATGCAAGTGTGGTTTTTGTGACAAAAAAAAGTAACATTTTTTCTCTATTTTCAGATGTTTTTCACTTTGTAAACATACAAACTGTGGTTAGGCATAATTGTGTTTGCTTCCTCGCAGACAGAGTGTAAATATATTAATTACATTTTTTTTATTTTTTGCAACATTAATATGGTATTCGGAATGTTTAAATTTGCAATACAGCTTTAGGGCGTCAGTCATTTATTGAAATTATGCGAGGCATCCGTTGCTAATTTAAAATGCATGTCATGTATACCTGTCAGACGGTTCACATGGTGTCTTAGCTTTGTACAAATGTCTGTCACTAAGGTGTGATATTTGCCATGCAAGGGTCGTTGACCTGAATTCTGTCAAATATGTTAGATCCGAATTAAGTCATTTAGGTCATACAAAATGCATTTTTCACAGAAGTCTTTACAGACTCGAAGAATGTATAGAGATATAAAAGCTAGGCGTAACTAAACATGTGGTTAAAAATAACCAAGTTTTGTTTTTTTAACTCACAAAAATATCGAAATTCCCATAATTCGTTCTGTTGACAGAGTACATCCATGCATAATCAGATGCATCTACTGACTGTTTTTATAATGCGAAAGTATATGGTGTCTTAGGTGCATCATTTAATCCAATTTTAGTCTGAGTTTGAATCAAAATCTTGCCATGCTTCCCTAATTTATACTCTAACTGTAGTTATTATAAGTCATTGTTTAAATTGTCAGTTTTCATAAGAATTTATAGTCATTCACATGACTTATTTCTGTCAGTAATTGTGCTATGAAAAAAAGCACAGCTATTTGTTAGTCAAATTCCTCACAAAAGTTATTAAATTAAATAAACCAATAGACCAAAAAATACAATTATAGCTGTCACAAATCCATGTCAATTGTAAACGATTTTACCCACTAAATTACCAATAATAACCAAATGAAAAACGGCCAACTTCCAAAGTTGATCATTTTGATGCAACATCGAGAAACTTGATACAAGATTGCAGCGCATTAGTTGACATTACTGTCAAGCATTTGCACCTGCATTTGGATTGCGAATGCATTTGAAATGCGGGCTGATTCAACTGCCAGGGCCAAACCTGTATATTTTAGCACCTAGTTGAGCATCCGCATAACACACTGGCCAAATTTTATGGGCTTGATGGAGCAGAGAAGAAGTACTCAGAACATGGAAATATGTTATTGTGCACTGTGTACCAGTGTGTTTGATCCGAGGATAAGTGATACATTTCAAGCAGGCCTCCTGCATCTTACACTTGTGAAACTTTATTCTCATGTAATCTCAATTGTATGAAACTCCTCCAATACATGGTCCAGGTACTATGACACTTCACCTTCTATGTAAAGATTAACCCCAATAATATGATCAGTATATTTTAAATGGTTTTCAAATAAATCTTTCAATTGGAATCACGCCCTAGGACCACCTCACAATTAAGATTTTAAGACAATAGATTTTTTTAAACCAAATGATTTCTTTACCATTCAATGTTACCTCTTTCTAAAACGCCTTAGAAGGGTACAATATTTTACACCAAGGTATCATAAGTAATTTATTCTACATAAATTGCATTTTGTTAATATTGCTCTACATTCAAGACCACCTCACTGTTAACACCAGTACCATACATGCATGTGAGTCAATCAGAATGGTTCATTGTCATTCAGGATGGGTATATGTTGGACGGCTGCAGTGTATGTTGGATGGCTGCAGTGTATGTTGTACAATGTGGAGAATAGGTTTTACTGTAGGTCATTGCGTGTTTACTACTAAAAGGCCAACGTGGGTTGTGTATCTTTTGGATCTCAGTTTACAAGGGTCTGGAACACCCCCCAAGGGTAAGACTGTCACAATTTATATTAATTGCACTTCTACGCAATGTAGACGCATCGTTTATTTTGTTAAGAAAAATGTTAGAATTTTGGAAAGGTCCCACGGCACTGATGATAGAAGTTTCAAATTCGTCCCTAAACACAGATAAATTGCAGTAAATATGTTCAGAATAGAAGGACCCATATTGACTTTCAGGAAAACCCTATTAATAAAAAGATGACATTGTTCAGTTACATTCCAAGTTAACATCATATAGCTGCTGTCTTAAGTACAATGGAATCTCGCCTTAAGACCACCTCACAATTAAGATTTTTTAAAGACCATCGACTTTTTTAACTAAATGATTTCTTTACCATTCAATGTTAACTCTTTCTCAAACGCTATTAAGGATAGTATATTTTACACAAAAGTGGTCTCAACAGTGAAATTTAGTGTAAATTAGAACTCCGATTTAAGACAAAGTCACTTATAATAAATAAATAAATATGAATTTAAGACAACTGGCTTTTTTAACCAACTGATTTCTTGCAAGTATTTTATCTTTCTTGAAACCACCTTTTAAGGCTAATTTATATTTTACAAACTTAAGGTGATCTTTATAGCCAGGTTAACTGTAAACATCGTTAAGTAGAATTCGTAATTAAGGCCAATTAACTCATCATTAAGAACACTTAGCAATTTAAAGATTTATTTGTTTTTTAAGCTATTTGTACAGAAATGATTTTTGTTTTTATTACATTTTACTGTTCTATTAAGAGCAGATTGATAATCCCAATTAACACGGTAGGGAGTTCTTAATAGCGAGGTATGGCCGTATGACCCCCTCACAGAAGATTAGACCCAGTGGGGCCAAATAGGACAAAATTGCAAAGTTTATTTCAACACCCTGCAAAATGCACAATGGCCCACAACAAAACTATGTATAGCTCCCTTGTTAGGTAAGTGCCAATTGACATGCTTCACACATGTAGCAATATAAGTTGTACAATTTGTAGCTTGCCAGAGAGTTGAGATATGAATCTCAAATGGTAAACATTCTAAAATGTCTCCAAACTCCCATAAACAATGGTTTTATTTTGCCCCCAGGGTGCTATTTTCAGTTAGGTTTTTAACAAGTCAAAAGACATTTAAAAAGCCATGGCTTTTAAATGGGTATAATTATCACTTGATTTACATGAGAATTTGTGTTTTCCAGTGCATATATATTTTAGCAGACATTTAATAGATGAAATAAAGATTAGATTAGACAGCCATTTGTGCTAACACTTAAAACTACCTTAAGAAATAGGTAGTGTCAAAAATAGCAATTAAAGTCATTAAGTAGGCAATGATGGACGGTTTGGACATTGGTCAACTCGACCACTCAACCCTGGATGGGCAAGTATGGACGAAGCAGAGGTCAAATGTTTTTGGTTGGCCAATGATCCATGCTGCCACATTTGCAAATACATACCCTACTCCCATAGTCAGGTAATTATAGAGAGCCATAGACCACAAGCAATTCTATAATACATCAATTCCATTGCCAAGAATGCCTACTGAAAGAATGTAGTCTGTGGGTCAAGGTTATTCAAGGTCAAACGAATGGCTTCCTCAAGGACTTGACATTGTGTTATGACACTTGTGTGCATGGTCTTCGTTTATGGGGTCAAACAAGAAGAGAATACCATGACACAAGCATAGTATTAACTATGAAATAGATTGTTATGGTGTCTTAAGGACAAACAGATTTCAACAAAAGAACAATGGCTGATCTCCTCTTTGCATGTCAAAAGGGAACAAGGATGTTCAACATACAAAAAAGACACCTTTGAGACCTTTGTGCCAGGACATGCTCGACAAACATGTATTACAAGAAATTTCTCTCATTTCTTAAGTGCAATTGACTGGTTTAGTGGTTAAGGCATTTGCTAGGTGCTCTGGGGGTCTCAGATACCAATTCCAGTTTACATTTGAGTCTATGTTTATTTTTCACATATCATCATCATACAATTCTATAATCAATATGCATTGTTGCAGAAAGCATAGGCTTGTAATACTGCATACAAAACAACCTGAAAACCTGCATTTACTCTTTCTTGGCTAAATCTTAGCTAAATCGGGCTGGAAATGGAAGATACATTAAATGGCAGTACCTTTTACTCGGGGTCTATGCTGAGGCAATAAAAGATCCAATAATGTAGCATATGCATACAATGGGGCGAGCACTTCAACCCCTCTCACACCCCACCAGTTAATGGCAATAGTCTGTCTAATAAGAGGACTGCCCCAAGCAAAAATGACATTAAGAAATTTGTGTTAAATATTGTCATCCACAGTGATGGGGACATTGATGCCACAAAGATTAAGTGCTTTGAACCTAGTGAAATGTGCTAATTGCCACTAAACACATATCAACTGATAACTCAATAAATCCAGGCTATCAAAAATACAAGAAAGCATTCATTATCTCAAACCAAAACCTTGTCTTAGAGGGCTGCACTATCCTTATCTAAATCCTTAACAAAATAAAGTCCGAGCAAAATCATAATTAGAAAGTTTTGTATTAAAAATTCATCTACAATTTTTTTTATAATTTAATTTGATAATTTGTAAATCTTGTACAATGTGTTTGATAACTATCATCATAACTAGATTTAATTTGAAAATGAATTGTCAAGGCAAATACACATATTTGCCGTCAGCCTACCATTTTGTGTATAATGTATATTCATTAATCTGACTTTAAATCATATTTGAGAATGGTACCAATAAACTTCAATACAATGATGTACCTATATACCACAAATGCCACAATCTCAGAGTTTAATAAATGGCTGATTTAATTATCCTTAATTCCCAATTCAATAGAAGCTTCACGACAACAATGAATCGTCTGTAACTTAAATACTCTCACGAGAAAGGAGTCAAGAAACTATATGGGGTTTGGTAAATAACCACGAAGTCGAACTGTGGTCAATGAAATCAAAAGTAAGTAGCCATTATATCCGCCACTAGTAACTTAATCTAAGAATTTAACAACATTCTAATGCAGCGTGCTTCCAACAAAGTAGACTCAGTTTAATAATTTGTTTACAAATTTCCAAAATTTCCCAGAACGTTATGGTCCTTACCTTTGGCATGATACAAAATACACTTTGCTAAATCCATTTATTTCCTTATTTATAAATTAGGCTAAGACTTTAACAACAGTTCAGTCATAAATTAAGATGCCTTTAAAGTTTAAACCACGTAGCACTGTTTGGTAATTGTCAATTTCACTGCGGATGACAGTCAAATTAAGTGACAGTAACCCAATGAATTGCACTTAATATCACTGTGCTAATAGGGGATAGAACTAATGGCACCGATCAATTGTAGAATTATAGAAACCATTAGAGAGATATGAAATAAATGGAGGGTGATGGGGGGGGGGGATTACAAATTCAGGGTACTGTGTCTGCTGACCCAAGACCTCCTGGAGGTCCTTCAAGTGAGTTGAAAATTGAAGATCAAATAGCTGAACAAGGAAATGTTCTGAGCTACAAAACTGTGAAAATATGTGAACCCATGTTAAGGTCAGGAGGATTCTTTGGCTCACAGAATGAACCAGATCAATGTGATAACATCAAAATGACAAGCATGGAAAAGTGGAATGGATTCCTGTACAGAAAAAACCCACAATGAAGGACATATTTATGTCACTGGGGTGGTCTTTATATCGAGGTGGTTTTAATTTTATTGGAACTTTTCTTTCATTCTGAAGCTGGATATTCAATATTTGGACACAGACAGACAGATAGACAGATAGATACATGTAAGTGCAGCCCTCTAAGGCAAGCTCTTGCCACTATCGAGGGTTGATTGAAGATATGAGAGAGAGGAGGAGTTCACCCATGTTACACATTTACCCTATCAGTGGGACCTTTTACGTAGAAACTGATTACAAGGGACCGCCAATTAAATTTCTCATCCGAACGACATCCACCTTGGTTGATGGTCATGAAAGGTGCCCGGGACTGAATTTGAACCCGGGTCCTTCAGAGGAGCAGGCGAGCGTCTTACCACTAGACCACCCAGCTGCCACAGTAAAAATTTGTGATTTAATACTATTTTTAAAAAAGTGGTCTTAACAACGAGGTAGTCTTCATATTGGTTGGTCTTATTCTATGTCTTTCACAGTATCAATATTCGGCCTTTTGCCTCTATACAGAAATGACACTGTATTTTGACTAAGTAAATGATATAATAAAATATCCTTTGGTAAAATGCTTTGTATTAAAAATACTCACAGAAATTACATTAAACGAGTCCATGAACAATATATATCGTTGATATTTTGACGAACTATATCAATAGAAAAATTTCTCAAAACAGACATTCTAGAAGCTGTAATTCATTTGTGTTGTATGAAAACCACTAAACTGAACCTTATCAGTTTATAATCAGCTACCAGAGACAGACGTCACGATGAGATGATAAAGCCTTGGCGTCTGCAATATGTACAGAGTATTCCATATCTCATTGGTTGGCCTACCATCTGCCTCAGGATACATTTCACAATTCCTAGAGCATGAACTTCCTAGGTGTCAAGTTCTCTTTATTTGATATTTGGCAATTAATCTTTTCTGTTATTTCTAATCGTTTTTGTGTGATTTTTGTTAGATTCAACTCTGTTAAGTTTTATTTTATTTTTTTGCCACAGACAGGATTCGAGCAAACTGCCAACCACTATGTACCACGCGTACAATACATGCAATGGCTCCATGGCAAAAAGACACTTCTAAAACCAGACAATTTGCACAAATAGAGAGAAAAGGTTTTCATTCCAAGATTTATAGACAGTATTTGGCCTCAATTTTTCTATTAGTAAAGACTTTTTGAGGACATACCAAATATTTCAAAACTGGTTTTAATGTGACAATCTTTTTCTTTTGTTTTTACAAGAGAACAAAACCTACTAGAAGTTCTTGAAGACTGGTAGGAACAACTTGGCTTTACAATTGCTTCTTTAAATGACGAAAGAAGCCCACAAAATAACAATCACTCACACAAGCGTAGGAGGGCATGTTTTTGAAAAGGTTTTATATTCGAGAATGTTTTATTTCTCTGCTATTGAAGCAAATAATTTTACAAAAATCACCATCCATCTGGCCTGCCAGCCATATTATACTGAGTAAAACTATGATTATATTCATTATAATAACGTTAAATTTATTATACTAGTACATATATATAATGCATAAATCTGCAAAAGTATATAAATATCTTAAATATGGTATAATCATACATGTATAAATCTATGTTTTGAAAAGGGCCATGTTGAATGATGTACAAAAATATACAAAATGTCTGTTATTTCTTATCATAAACCAAGACTACAAAAAGGGCAAAATAAGGCTGAAGATATAACTACCTTTGCTAGGGGGACCAATCTAAACTCATACATAGGGTCATTAAACTATTACCCCATTAGATTATATCACAGGGTTATACAAACATGGAAGCGTGTTAGCATTTTGTGGGGTAATTTGTTCTGGCTAGGGGGTACAAATTGCTAGAGATAAAAGGAAAAGCTTGAAGGGAACAGAATAAATTGGGTAACATATGGAATCGGTAAAATAAAAAGGTAAAATAAGGGGAAATGAAATGGTATAGCAATGCAGTACAACCTAAAGAAAATGACTGGTCCTGAACGATCCATACTGAGCTAAACTATATGAACTATATGCCTGTCATTCAGACATCTAGCCATTCTGAGCTGCATGATAGCCACTGCAAGTGTGCTACACGCCAATTACTTTTAATTTTCCTGCTGTTATCATTTAAAGTTGGAACACTTTACAAATATGATTGTACTATTATTTTTCTTTTACTGAATTATCGTCAAATCTGTAACATCATTTATAATACATAACAGTTTAGTCAGCAAAATGTTTGATAAAAGTTAGGTATTAATAACATTCAAGCATTTCTTTACGATTATACATTTTATGCATGTACACTATATGGTTGCTTTGGTCATTTTATTATTTCATTCGATTTATTGACCTTTTGTATATTATTGCAATGTTTATACTTTTGTACCTTTTTTTATGATATTTCTGTTTTAGCATATCTAAATGGGCCATTTGAAGTGAAGTCTACACATTGAAATAAATAATGAAAACTGAAAAAATTTCAATAATGAATGATATATTATGTAATAATGCTTACCGGGGATCCAGGGGGGCCTTGAGCACCAGGGGCCCCTGTCGGAGGGGGTTGAGGGGTGGTGGTGGGTTTAGCAGCATCCCCATAGGGTGGGATTAATAACCCCTTTGGGCACCCTGTTCTGGGGTCATAGTCACTTGCTGAGGCAAATTCTGAAAGACAAGAAAATCAGATATATTAGAAACATCGAATAATTGAAGTAATTACATTAAATTTCTGTTTTAAAGTGTACAATCAAAGAAAAATAGTCTGACACTTGACCCGTTACGAATTTATATATTGTAAACTAAAATGATGACTTTATAATAAAATCATAACATGGCAGTGTATACTGTCCGAACCCATCTGGCAGATATAATGATGAGAAGAAAATGATGAGTTACATAATTCTACAAAGCATATCCTACTTCTTAAACCACCTTGCTATTAAGATCATTTCACTATTCAGACCCCTTTCCTATAAAGACCACTACAAAATTATTAGTTATCAATCATAGCAATTGGACCTTTGCATTAGTTATATCCCGAATAGGAGGGAGTTAACTAACTATGTTAGTTAACTCTTAACTATGAGGGATATAATTAACTTATTAGGCATATTTACTAATTTGTTTGATTCTTTGTTTGTTTTTACTGCCTTTATTACGCAAGACAAGTTCAGTTTGCACTCAGGAGGGAGTAACCTAACATTTTCGTTGGCTATATCCCACAAAAGAACAATAGAAAAGGTCACGTGGTGGAGTATAAGTTATGGTTAATGTTGTAACAGTACTGCACATTAATATGGCTGGCTACATGTGGCTACTAGCGTTACAGTAACATTTGAATATTGGAAAATACTTTTCTAAGCCAGTTGTGAATTTATGACAGCAAACGTATTGTAATTCATGGAATAGTGGGGGTTATACCTGGTAATCGTTTTTGATACAGAGTTGATCTTGACAAAAATGTAGGCCCGGGCCCAAAACTTGGACTGAAGGTAATATGTTCATGCTAGGCAATGTCATGGGGAGATTGTCAAATCACTACACCATGTTAAAGACATTATTACTTCAATGTAAGGAATACACATGTATGGGGGGAGGGGGAGTAATATTAGCTTAGAGGGGAGTAAAAATAGTGGACATAGCTGAGATTGTAAGGTGTGGTGTTTGTTGCATCATCGATTTTTGTTAAGATGCCTTAGTAAGGTCAACAAACTGGCGGTCATTTTTGGTGATGCAAGGTCCCATGTGCTTTTGTTGCGAGATGAAACTGGACACCAATTTTTGAAGAAAGATTCGGTCAACAAAGGGGTATTATCAATGACTCGCAATTATGACGTTATGGAGCAAAAAGGGCATACCCCTTACCCCACTCAAGTAAGGGGGTCAAGTGACGAGCCTCTTTTCTGCTGTGTCACGCCCATGACTTTTATTACCCTCTCATAATATGCAGTTAAGCACCAATATTATATAAGGCCACCTTACACTATATATGAAGAAACGTTGAATTATTGAGCAAATTTAATTATATTGCATTGCCCTGTAGCGTCTCAATCAGACCAGGTGCAGGCAGACGTAATGATGAGATAAGGCTTGGAGTTCACACAATGCACATTCACCTCATGGGTGGGGCCTTCACTTGCCTCAGCATAGACACCGAGTACAAGGCTCCATTATTTCAACATGTATCTTAGTGTCATAGAATGTTGAGCTCGTAAAATTACCTACTTCTTAACAACAACAAAATTATATTCGAAATTGTAACATTTCTTAAGGGAGTTTTGATGACTTTTGGTCACATGAAAAAAACAACAGAACTAAGACCACCTCATCACTAAGACTACATTGCCAAATGTGCCACTTGCGTTTTCCATGAGAAGGATAAACGTATGGAAAACGCATGGTTTTTGCCTAATCATAATGAGGTGAAAACCATGCGTATTCCATGCGTTTATCCAAACACATGGAAAATGCACTTGGCACAATTGGCCATGTACCTTATTGATCTCTAAGAGGGGTCTCAATTGTGGGGTGCCATTGTATATAGCATACACAGTGTTTACCTGCTATTTATACACAGTATGCCATCAAACAAATAGGGACCTACCCATCCTTAAGACGTTAGCGGTAATCTACGCATCTTAGAAAGAAGTGGGGTGGAACGAAATAAACATAAAATATAAAGGAGTGAAGGAAAATTTGAAACAGTCTGGTATTTTATAACGGCAATAAATTTAGCACTTGTGCAATAAACATCATTGGGATGGTACACTTTCAGGAAAAAACTAGTTTAATCTATGAGTTGAATTCTTTAGATTTGATAAGTTGTCTATTCGTGTGACCTGCATACTTATAAAACAATGTGATTTAATGCTATTTTGGAAATAAAAAGACAATAACTTTGTAATTTTGAGCTGTAAAAAGCACAGGATATGACTCCTTCTTATCTATTGCACCTTGGGTGGTGGTGGTGGGTGGATTAGGGCTTTACGTCCTGTATTTCTGCACCTGATGGGCTAATTAGGACAGGCAGAGACCATGGCAATGAGATGATGGATGAAACAGCCATCCAACTTGGGCTCGACCACGAATCGAACCCGGGACCCAGCGGTTGGAAGCCCAGTGTGCTACCACGGACTAAGGCCCCCACCCCTATTCCAGTTTGGAAATAACCAACTAAAAATAATCTAAACTGCATGTTTTCTGTTGTAGAATTTACTATTTATATATTTAACCACTGTAAATAAAACTAAAGCTTAACTTCTATTTAGCAAGTTTTATTTGGTTTTTATAGTTTCACCAACTTCAAAACAATTTTATATTCCAGTGTGCCATACTTTTAGCTGCATTCCACGCCAAATAAATTGGATGCATATTTTTGCCATCTTTTATCCAAGTGCTATAAATTCCCAATACTTTAAAAAAGGAATTAAAAATTTATTTTAAAAAAAAAGCATGAAATTGTATATGTGGGAGCTGGAATTTCACCCACAAAAAGCATTGCAAGATTGACACGCGTCATATGACAAAGAGCCACAATAAAATAAATGACAAAACCAGTTTAATTGAAAAAGTTCAAGGAATCGCACAAGTACATGGTTGAGACATTAACCTGTTCAACCGGTCCCTAAAAGAATATTTGCATTATGCATGTTAACTACATGTGTTACCATGGAAATACCATGGCAGCATGTGACTCATGGAATTCTTTGATAACTTGCTTGACAATTATGTTGCTGTGATATTGGATAATGTACTGAAATATAATTGAAGATTTACAACTTGCAAAACATGGAAAATATTATTAAATAATGTAAATATTTATAACTAGGTATATAGTTTCTCTATGATAGACTAGGTATAGAATGTGCATAAGATTTCTGGCCACAGTGGCCAGGATTAGCCCCAAAGTAAGGCATTGATCTAACAAACAGCACAATGACCACTGCACAATTTAGTGTTTAACATAGCTTTTCAAATTAACAAATTAGCAGCTAGGTCAGATTGGTATCAGCCGACCGATTTAGTTATATCAAATGTCTTTAAATTCAATGTCGTTGCAAAAAAATATGATATATGGCATTGGAACCTTTTTTACACCTGTCACAAGCCATCTACACCACTAGCTAGAGCTGTCTGCCTGAAGATACAACAAGCAATATTTACCTCTGTCCACTGGAAGATATTATTGGAAAACCATTTAAGACACTGATCAAACAGATTAGGACCAAAAAGAAGTGACGGAGTTATTGAATAAAACGTACGCAAAGCCAGGTTATATTTCGAATGTGAAAAAGACTGAATGTAGTCATGAACGTCTTCGACTGGCGATTTCTTTTATGCATAAGTCAGTCCATTCTTGTCCGATTTTCAAAATTTAAACTTTGTTATGTGAATGAAGTAATTTACTCTTACAAGGTAGGTTTCTATTAATCTGTCATATCATTTTAGGTGATATGGCTGCAATTGGGGAATACAACTAAACACTCCATGGGCATCATGATAAAAAAAAGTTCATTTCTACATTTTGAGGCCACGTAATGACTGTTTATTATATCATTAGTCACAATTTATGGCTTGGTATGGCTCGGTATGGCTTGGCTTGGTTTGGTATGGCTTGATATGGCTTGTAATGGCTTGGAATGTCTCAGTTTGGCTTGGAATGTCTCGGTATGGCTCAGTTTGGCTTGGAATGTCTCGGTATGGCTTGCTTTCAGGTAGTTGTATCAAACTATAGCTAGTTGTAGGTGGACACTCTTTATGATGCAGTAGTTGTAGTACCATAGTCTTCAACTGGAATACCCACAGTACAATTGAATTATGAGTTATAAATTGACTGGGCCCACTGTATGAGCAATCAAAATTTCCCCCATTGCTAGAATTGTAATCATGTGTAATTCCAGCCTTATTATGTGCACCCTAATTCATACCCCCAAAGATGGCTTTACCCCATGAGGCCATAACATTTGTGCATGAACTTACCCAAATCATGGGTGCATTGTGTCACTGGGGTTATTTACCCCACACCAAAGGGCATGGATTCTTACCCTCTCTCATGAGGTCAAGGACAATTATTGCCCCAGGGTAAGACCGAGATAGCAGTGGACATTCTTGGGTACAATATATAGGATATGTCTCACAATAAGAGATAATGTTTACATGATGTACAGAGTGATAGAATGGTAGGAATGGGAGATTTCAATGTGGAAGGTATAGCCTATAATATTAATGGGGACACCTGATCTGTTGGGATCCAAACTATTACGTTACACTTTAAATTCAACTCAGAAATGTCCTGAAATTATCTGCTTAGCTCAGGTCACCTGCAAAGTTCACTCAAAAGCATGTCTGTGTGTTTATATATAATATTATACAGTAGTAAATATGAAAAAGATGCATAATCATGAGCTTTAATAGAAGGTGGTGACAAAAAATATTCCGTGTTTACATTTTTACATACAGAATTCTAAATAGGAGGCCCCTCATTAAGTGATATACTTTTTTTTTCTGAAATAAATTTTGATAATGTGTACGGATAATAATTGGCTGAGGTTAATTTTAAAGCAAGTCATTTGCAACATAGGTATTTAATATTCAATTGCAAACATGTATTCATAATGGTTACAGCATTTCTTAAAATCATCTCACTCAAACTTCCACGTCCATTTGGTCAAAGTTGTGAGTTATCCCAAATTACTGGTTAATTTTAATCTACCACAACCAAATTTATGTCTAACAAGATCCGTAACATTGAAATATGACCTCAAAGGTGTCATGATTCTATAAATATCTATTGAACACGAGTATTTAGAGGCTTAAGTCATGACATCAACATGAAATTTGGCAATATTAAATATGAAACAGGTGTAGCTTGTATCCTCAATCAATGGGTTCACTTAGCTGTGTAATGGGACTATATATCAGCCTAGATTCAAAGTGTACATGATTTCAATACAGCTTTCAAGTCCCCCATGAGGTTGAAGTCACAAATTGTGAAAAATTATGGGTATACATATTCGAAGTATTATGTAACCCCATTTTATGAGCATTTCACTATTAAGGCCACCTTGCTAACATGTCAAATCATATTATGTAATTTTTCATCATAGTTTTTCATCAAAGATTTTGTTACCAATGCAAACAACGTGATCACTGCATACAGCTAAATATAATTCTCCTATTTTTATTCAACATATGTTGAACATATGAAAACGTTATCATTTATATGTTGAACTAAGAATTAAAATAATGTAACATTTCCAATATTTTTCAAATATATTAAAGCCAATTTTTGTAGTAGCATAGTCTTCAGTGGGGATCCCACATTACAATTGAATTATGAGGTATATATTGACTGGGCCCACTGTATAAGCAATTTAAATTTTCAACTTTGCTAGAAATGTAATCATATGTTATTCCATCCTTATTATCCTTCGCTCTTTATATAAATTTTTGCCAACAATCATTTACTAAAATGTACAAGTAATTTTATTAGTAATGTTATGGTCATAAACATTTCTTCCCAAGTAATATAGTGATTTCGTCTGCAGACAATTATTTGGAGATGATTTTCTTACTTATAAATTTTAAGGGTATTTAGTGTTTATCCTTATAACACTTAATATGTATTTATATACAGTTTTAAACACCAAAATAAATTACCCATTAAACCAAATATTTTCCAGCCTATCATATCTTTTAAAGTGATCTACATCGATATTAAGACCACCTCACCACAAGGACAAATATAAATTGCAAAATTTTCATCATATGATTAGTCTTAAATGTTTTATGTGAATTTTTTGAGGCAGAAATGAAAGCGAACCTGAAATTTGAGTGAAGAAATATTGATATTTTATTATGAATACAGGATACTTTGAATTATTTGGGCTAAGTCAATAAATTCAGTAACATCATGATTTAGGTCAATGAATGTTGAGTATCATATTCGATTTTATTTTGGGGGAAAAAGTAGGATTTTTTCACATCTGTATATTTAATCCAAAATCAGATTTATTTATTTTTGTGTATTTCATACTTTGATTAATGTGAAAATATTGGCAATGTTACATCATTCTTAAATCTTAGTTCAAATTCAATTGATATTCTCTAATCTAAAATGTGATGTGGTCGGAAAATAATCAAATTCAATCCTAAATTTCAGAGCACTAGAACAATCAATCAAAAATATGGATTCCACTTCAATAAACATGCTATATTCATGATATTTATACCTTAAATCCCGGACCAAAATACCCCTTTTATAGAGTATTATTCATTGTCAATTGACTAATTTAGTTATATTACAAATATATTGAGGAATAGTTTCATTTTTGGCATAGTTGTTTTGTAGATAGATTATCTACTCTAACAAATGGAAATCTATCCAAATTATAATAAAGATCTGCAACTTCCACTGTTTATTTAATTAAATTCTATTAGTGGCACCACCAGTCTTTAGTATGGCATAATTGAGTAACTGTATACATAGGCTGTCCCACTGCCAGGATCCACTGGTCTCAGTAAGGCCTCTCTGAGAATTGTCAATACAGTGGCAGCGAGTGTTGTAACTCGAGAGGCTGTTGACCAAATATCTCTTCAACATAAAGTTACCCCAACTCGAAGGTGAATGACCTTAACTTCCTCACGTTCAATTTATCACGTCCTCTTAAGTTTTTAACAAACAAAAAAATGGTTGAAAATTTCCCCCAAAAAGCTAGATCTCGCACCTGATAGTAATAAAGGTGCTTTTTGTGGCTTTTTATTCTTTTTTCTCTCTCACTTTTTAAAAATGCATTTGAGTGTTGTTTACTTTGTAATGTTTGCTTGTTTTCTTAGCTAATATTCCCATTTCAGTAAGAGTTGATTCAAATGTTTCACAAAAAGGCAGAATAAAAAGAAATCCGTCTGGAAAGAAACACAATGGAGAAAGGTATGTTTCTATGTGGGCATGTGCTGCCATACTCAAAAGTAACATGACTGCTTCTTGAAATCTTCATTCAAATTCACTTATTTTTTTTCCAGAAATAGCACCATACAAAGGGGTTGGTGGGTGGATTAGTGCTTTACGTCCTGTATTTCTGCACCTGATGAGCTGATTAGGAAAGGCAGGGACCATGGCAATGAGATGAAGGACGAAACAGCCATCCAACTAAGGCTTGACCGGGAATTGAACCGAGACCCAGTGGTCGGAAGCCCAGGCACCATACAGAGAAACCCCATTATTGTAAGAATACCCTAGATAAATACTGAAGTTGTCTTAATATCAAGGTGGTCTTAATTTCGGAATTTTTGTAACTAAATAAATGATCCTCAGTTTCGGGAACATGCAAAAGGGTTTTAAAATCGATAAGATAAGATAAGATAAGATAAGATAAGATAAAACTTTATTTACAGTCGGTGGTGACAATAAAACAAAGAACATAAGCTACAGTAGCTTTTTAACCGACAAATAAATGGTCTATAAATGGTATAGATAGTTGGTATTTTCTAAAATACTGAGCTATGCAGACTGCAGTATGATTCATATGGTCAACATTATATATCATCATTTAATTATGAACCAAATCAACCAAATAAATGTTTTATTTTTATTTTATTTTTTTTATGAAATTATTGGAATTTGCCAAAATGTAACATTATACCTTCGAGTTTCATTCATTATATTCATTCACAAAAAATATTACAAAAAAACACCAATGTATTCTGTATTATGTTACATTTTGGGAAATTCCAACAAATGTCATGATTATAAATAGCACAATAATTATGTGCACCCAAATGCAAGCCACACATATGTCAACTTCCTTGCACCATCTTATAACAAATATTTACTGGAAAGACCAGTTTGAGGTCACCTACATATTGCGGCACCAAGTACATGAACATAAATTAGTTTTAGGCCTTTGTATATTATTGTATGCTTTAAGTTTTTGGTGTCGTAATTATAAATAAGCTTAAGGGTGGGTGGAGTAGGGCTTTACGTCCTGTATTTCTGCACCTGATGGGCTAATTAGGACAGGCAGGGACCATGGCAATGAGATGGTATATATATTGGATGACAGTTATATATCAGAGATTTCTATTTCTCAGTTTGTCAATCTTTGTAAAGCATTTGATGGAATAAAACATTTTCTGGCTACTTGGCATCACTCCAATTCATCCATTATACAATTTGTCATCTTGAAAATTGAAAATAAACACACTGAACCCAAGGTTTGTATTATATGTGTAGACCAAATAATGGCTTATTTAAAAAGTTGATTTGGTAGGGTTTTAGAGATTCGAGCACAATATTAGATCTTGTAAAAGCCTTTGATTGCGTTGAGTACAGTTGAAACCCTGCTTTAAGATTACCTCATTAAAACAAACCTCACAATTAAGAACACATGTTTTGTATTCAATTGTATCATTGCTACTACATTTCACTTAGCTATTAAGAACACATCATTTGGGCGAGTAACAGTATTACCAGTGGTGATCTTAATATCAAAATTTCACTGAATAGCAATAACAGGATATGAGTGCCACACAGGCTTGATAGAGTGTCAAACGCATTGTAAAATAGCCAAGAGATTAAATTTACCAGTTGATTGAAGTGAAGTACACTGCCTTGGGCAATGTCTTATACAGGATATAAGTCCATATAACCAGTGTCACAAGTTTTCAAAAGCTTTCAATGGAATATCGCCTCTAGTGTCCTCCAGATATCAGAACTTCGTGTTCCTTCCAGCTACCACACAACAATGTACGGGCAAAGTATGGAGTCCACACATGAGATTGCGACCACCCAACATTGCCTTTTAAAAAATTCGATCAAATGTAAGAATAGCACAAGTATTGTTATTATAGAATATTTTATTGAAAACCACATCAGTGATTCTTGAAGTGGACTTCACTATGGTCTCCACTTAAATTAATTTTCTTATACAAAAAATTTATATTTATTTCATTTTTCTTTATTTCTTAATTTATTTTGTCTTTTTAATATTTTAACTGTCACAAACCCATTAAACTCACTTGTCTAATAGTGAGGTGGTATTAATAGTGAGGTGGTCTTAATGGTAAGTTGGACTCAATTTCAGCGTTACGTGCCTCGCTGAAGTTGGGACTGGAGTCCACAACACTTACATTAACCAGGGGGTCTTTATAGCGAGGTAATCTTAAAACAGGATTCTGTTGAAGTGGTGTTATGACTCGACCAAACTAAAGCATTCTTAGCTCGTATGTTTATTCAGTACAGAGAGCCAAGTTGGTTCAGTACCTCACAAGATCAGGCCAGTGTCATAACTGCCTATGCAAACACTGTCATAAATAACAGCACCGATCATATGCAGATAATACAAATTCCCAGTTTTATTGCTAGGACCAGAAGCACAACCATAAATACGCCTCAGTGACTTCCCAAAAAATCCAAGCGCAGTGAGATTCTTGCTTTATCTGTCATAATTCATAAGATATATCTATTTATCATTTACTAGAGTTATTCTGCATGGTTGTCACCAAAATGATACAGAGGGATGCAATATATGTATATACAATTAAATAAACAACTATCAATAAGGATTTACAAATTGGTAATATGTCAGTGATTCTGTAGTTATATTTATGATATTACCGATGCGTGGGTGGGTTGGTGGGTGAGTGGATGGATTAGGGCTTTACGTCCTGTATTTCTGCATCTGATGAGCTTATTAGGACAGGCAGGGATCATGGCTATGAGATGATGGACGAAACAGCTATCCAACTTAGGCTCGACCGGGAATTGAACCCAGAACCCAGTGGCTGGAAGCTAAATGCGCCACCACTAAGCTAGAGGCCCAGCCCCCCACCCCTATAATACTATCATAGAAAATCAAACATTTTGTTATATAATCCGGGGTGCATTTATATCCTGAAAAGTTAAATTATTATCTTAGGGACGACAAACCTTATTATCTTAGGGATGACTGACTTTATTTCTAAGGGATGATTGAAATTTAAGGCTACTATTTTGCTCCAACTTGCCTCGTTTTCAACTTTTTGTGGATTTTCAGGTCTTCCTTACTTAGTTTAGATATATTTCCAATAGGAGACCACATGACTGCACAACATACAATATTTTCACATGAAATTCTACAACAAATCAATACTTTATAACAGTGTGTAGCTCTGTTTCTAGGCTGCAAAAGTGATACAGGTATGTAAGAGTTATATATCAGATATCCTAGCAAAAATTGGGGGAATCTTTGTTATCAAATTACATGCCAGAGTTGATCTGATCAAATAAATCTGTAACTAACATGATACTTTATGTGTCAATAAATCACACTGAAGTGGCTATGAATGTAACTAAAAGATACTGCAAGACTTGGGAGTAGAGCATTGCTCAGTCTGATGATCTTATTTGTGAATTGAATAATAAAGCCTTCGACGCAGTAGCACAGATGCACTGCAAAAGTTTGGCATCAAACTCTATCGAAGGTTCTGTGTAAACCTGACATGTTTGTTATGAGATCCAACTTTCTATTGACACGAGGATTGCTCTCACGTACGTCGCAAAAGAAAAAATAGAGAAAAAAAATTAAAACATGAAAAAGTAAGAAAATTAAAATGCTCTCGACTTTAAAAAAGACACGAAAATCCAACATTAGTCAACCACAAAAAAAGAAAGAATATACCGATTTTGACTAATATTGGAATGTTAAAAATGTCACATGAGATACTTCAACTTGACATTGGAGTGTAATTAAACATCAACTGACTAACCTCACATACCATACTGATTGCAGGAAAAGGAAGGTTTTGGTAAATATTATTCAATTAACATGCTTACCATGTACGTCAAGGTTTAGCATAAACATAAAAATATGTACGTTCATAACTGAAAGATTGTTATCAATAGGCCAGGTTGAAGTTTTGCCAAAGTTGGGCTTCATGTGCCCAAAATGTTTTTTCTTTGTTAGGATATGGCCATGATTTCAAGTACACGTATAGATAAATAGACACATAATGCTAAGGCAGACTTCTAAATACAGTTATGCATTGCTAAGGTCACTGCAACAATTGTATCCTAAATTGATAACGTTGTGTAAGTAATATTAACAGGTTACAGTGGAGCGCCATGATTAAGACCAACCTGAATATCACTAAAGTGTTCTTAATACAGATTTAGTCTTATTTCTGATTCGCTTTATGACCAGTGAAGTGATCTTAATATCGAGGTGGTCATAATAGCGAGGGTCTCATTGTTTTTCTGGCAAATACAATTATATATATATATTTTTTTTTTTAAATAGAGCATATTTCCCACTCACTCCAATACAGAAGTTTTAACTTCTTTTCAGTCAGACATTCAAATGCATAGAAAACGAATACTACAGAACCTCGCCATTAAGACAACTTTTTAGATAACTGCTAATGGCCTTAATGGAAAAATGTCTTAATGGCGAGGTAAAATACATAATGCTTGAATATTCCTGGACTTATCCACCAGTGATCTTAATAATGAGGTGGACTTAAAGGGTGTTTCATTGTATATACCCTACATGACCTTCAGCTCAACTGCCAGAGTCTTTTAGATATATGTCAATATGGCTGTCTTTCAGATATATGTCAATATGACAGTCTTTTAGATATATGTCAATATGACAGTCTTTTAGATATATGTCAATATGACAGTCTTTTAGATATATGTCAATATGACAGTCTTTTAGATATATGTCAATAGGACAGTCTTTTAGATATATGTCAATATGACAGTCTTTTAGATATATGTCAATATGACAGTCTTTTAGATATATGTCAATATGACAGTCTTTTAGATATATGTCAAAATGACAGTCTTTTAGATATATGTCGATATGACAGTCTTTTAGATATATGTCAAAATGACAGTCTTTTAGATATATGTCAATATGACATTGTAATACGTTATAATAAGAATGTCATGTAATTCTATGTAGTGACTTTAATGCCAAATTTAAACAATGTGCCCTGAGTGACATGGAGTCTTTGCCTGTCTCGAAAACTACCCTTTCAATGCTACAACTTCTCGTGGGATATTTTCTATATTTAACAGTAATACATTTCCGACGGGTAATATAAGCCACATTTTAATGCTATCCTATATAAGAGTTGACATTTTATTACAGCTTTTAATGGCTCTAAGTGCCTGGAGTGTTGCATGCCTGGACTGTCACAGACAGTCCTCCAAGACATTGGCACAGCACTACACTTCCTTCCGAATGGTACTCAAATTGCCTAACAGTCAATTTGATTCAATGCCTTTTATACACTCATCAAATTCAGAGATCTCAGAGATCCAAGGCATGTCAAATGCACACTGAAGTATGGCAATGAATGCATACCATTGAGTGCACATTATCGAAAGCTTTGAACAAGTCCACAATGTTGAAATTGGGAAGACCTCCTTTTATTACAAACTACTTATTCAAGTCACAACAAATTAAGCTACCTTTGTAAACATTTAGATGTGTATAACATGCACTGTATATAGAATTCTTGTTGGACTTAAATAACTGATTTACAAGGATTGGTTCGTTTGTTTTTATTCAATTAAAATGGGAAGTAATAATAAATTGTACATGGCCAATTGTGCCACATGGGATTTCCATGCGTTTGAATAAACGCATGGAAAAAGCATGGGTTTTGCCTCATAATAATTAGCTAAAAACCATGCGTTTTCCATGCGTTTATCCTTCTCATGGAAAACGCACGTGGCACATTTGGCCATGTAATACCCACAAGTTTTGGTAGAAATGTAAATTATGATTGTTAATTTTTTGAGTTTTTATGCCATTAAACCTTCATATTACTTACATTTCTTAAATTAGTTTCATGTTAATTTCCCACTGTAAAGCAATTTCAGTAAATGTCAGCAAATTGTCGTTGTTAATTTGTCTTTATGGTATCTTATGCTTAATTGTCCTTCATCATTTTACATTTTTTATTAATACCCAGATAGCATTCCAAAATCATTCAACGTCGGCGTGATGTCGACAATGTTAATATGATGTCATAACAACAGTGGCCTACGTGGAAACAATGCTGGGCCGATTTGGAATGCTATCGGGGAAGTTCAATGCAAAAAATTTCCCACACTCAAAAATACCACCGTGAAGATATTTTCTAGTGCGTTTCAATTTCTGCAAATATTTGCAAATATATGACGTCATTAAAGTCCCCACGGACAACCACATACCTAAGAAGCTCAAATAAACACTTGGACAAAAACATAAAACTACCCATGTGGAGAGTCGTCAACTTTTTACGGTTTTTAGAGACGAGCAATTTATGACCCCTCCCTTACCAGGTGGCCAATGAGGTTGGGGTAGATAAATAAACAAAAAATCAAAGTCCAAAATTGACAAAGAAATTGGTTGGCTGCCACATGGCAATTGGTCATGCTATTGTCAGAAGCGAGTGATAGTTTTAATCACTGGAATGTCCTATCTGTTATTCCAGGGTTATCTAAGGGGGGTTTTATGTCATTATGTGTATTTTTGGTTACCCTTAAAGCTGTACCCTACTGCATGACCTCTGTACTGTGGGGTTAGCAGTTAGGGTTGTGTGTGACAGAGGGTGTTATATCATAGATAGCAGTAGAAGTTTTGTTATGAAGCATGTCATTCTACTATAAAGCATTTTGCCATTGTGAACATCAACCAATTTAATTCTATAACAAATATTTAAAGCATATCACTATTTAAAAGTCAATCAATGTCATTCTATAACTACTGACCTAATGGTTTTTCATCAGTATCAAGACAATAATCATGGAACAGCAGTAACTTTTTTTTTTATTAATCCTGTCGTTTTAAAAGTAAAAATAGCACAAATTATGATTTATGTCTTTATGAAACATCATACTGAAATATCATGCACGTGTCTTTTTAAGTTTAAAAAGCTAGGAATTTGTTCTTCTTTTTTATTTTTATTATTATTATTTTTTTTGGGGGGGGGGGGGAAGTCACAATATCTGCTGATGTTACATATAAGTTGCAGTTTTGCCTAGGCTTTTAGTGGTCGTGTTTGCAAGTAGTGAGTTCCACTAAAGAAAAGATTGGGGGGAACTACAGTTAAAATGGAGGGAACTACAGTTAAAATTAAAAGTCACGTCAATATAGTTTTTCTTCCTTTTTTTGGGAAGGGCTTGGTTTAAACTGACTATCTCTTCCCGATTTGGGAAAAACACGGATTAACCGAATTTTACTAGAACAGTACTAGGATCCGTTCATCACTACCTGGTGCGATGCCAGTAAATACCCTCAGGCTGTGGGGTGTTTACTGGAAATGTGGAGAAGGAAGTGTCACTAATTTAGTAGTTTAATACTAATTTAAGAATGTAACGACGCAGTTTACAACATGTTTGCTGTGTAACACCCATTTTTCTACGTATTTTGCTTGTTCATACATGGCCAAATGTGCCACGTGCATTTTCCATGAGAAGGATAAACGCATGGAAAACACTTATTATAATGAGGCAAAACCATGCATTTTCCATGCGTTTATCCAAATGCATGGAAAACGCACGTGGCACAATTGGCCATGTATGTATCGTGTTTTTCAGAAAGAGAATTATTGGATATTGGGGAATGAGTACAAACGCTTTCACTATCATCCTAAAATTAACACCCTGCATGAGAAATTTAATATACCCATTATAATATCATAGAGTTTTTCTATGTAGATTTTCAGAATTATTAGTAAGATGAATTACGTTGAAAAATCTGAATTTGATGAGGTGGAGAAATTAGCAAAAATTTAAGTGGCAACTGCAGGCACGTTGGAAAAGACACGCAATGAGTTAGCCCTGCTGGAGTAGGTTCATTGTAATGTATTTTCTGAGCTAATTACTCATGTCAGTCTGTTTAAAATATCTAGTCAATACAAACAAGCAAGTGGTCCAATACAAAGTTACGACAAAAGTAACTTTTTTAAACTATAGATAAAGCATTTTGCTTCACTTGCATACTACAATTACTTATGAGGTGTGGTTTAAATCTATTTTTGCAAAATGTAAGTAAAAATAGCACAAATTATGAGTTATGTCTTTATGACACATCATCCTGAAATATCATGCACGTGTCTTTTTAAGTTTAAAAAGCTAGGAATTTTTTTTTTTTTTGGGAAAAGTCACAATATCTGCCGATGTTACATATAAGTAACAGTTTTGCCCAGGCTTTTATTTGAGTGTGACTAACTCTCTTGTGATAGTGTATAGAATAAAACGCAACACCCAGAAATATCTGTTATGCTAAGTTACTCAACGGGAAAAACCAGATCAAGTCATTTAGTGCAGGGGTACTTTGAAGACACCCCAAACATGATATGCCCTATTTTTTATAAACAGACCCTTCATTGCGTAACCCTAGCAGGGCATATAGCAACATGGGGTGATAAGGTGAAGAGGAGTTGACAAGGTTGACTGAGGTTCAAACAGGGTAAAAAGGCACAATGAGGGGAAAATATGGGACTCAGATGCTGAATGACGTCATCATCCTTTTACTATTAACAAGGGCTTCTATGGGTACTTCCAAACCTTAGTGAGGGGTCATAATTCCACAATAAAACCCCACCATGTGACACCTCATGATTAAAACTGTTGGATTGTTTGAACCATGATATCTGAGAGCACCTTTTGGAATTAATATGAGATTCTGGCATGAATCATGACATTACTTCTATAATGCCTCTTTTCCAAACAGAGCTAACTTCTAATATATAACCCTACCCATGCGGTAAATAAGTAATTTTCATGGTATGAAGCTCAAGCCTTATCATCTCATCATTACTAGTGCTCCGACCAGTAGCATTGAGACACTAGCAATAGAATGTTGGCACAGACCTATATCATCATATCTGCCTGTGAGATGCATAAATCAATGAAGACCTTCCAGAAGTACATGAATTGTTTGTCACTCACCTGTATCGAAGAAGAAGGCCACAGAGAAGTCGTATGGGAAAGTAAGAGAATCAAAAGTCCTGGAACTCCCAGGGGTCAGTGGCTGGCTGCTGTTGGTCACTATGATGCCCTGGGCAGTGGGGGAAGTGGACACAAAGGTATAAGCAATGGCCCCTGGAGATCCCTCCATGTGGACTCCAACTCTGTCTCCACCTTGAACTTGTATGCAGGGTTGCAGTAAGCCTTCTACATATACCTGAAAAAGATAGTTGAAATTAGCAGCTGGTATATATGTTCAACCAGAAAGAGCCCATGGGATGAGACCCCTTGTTATGACTATGGTAACAGAGTGGTTTAAAACAAGGGTTACTAACATGGCTAAAAATGATGATTATGTACTAATGAAGACAATAGCATATAATATCTATCTCCTTTATGATGGTGGAACTTCCAAGCTTTCTAATTTTTTACTACAGCTAGAATTTTTTACCAGAGAGGTCATTTATGTCCGTGCTACGTTGGTCTGAGTAGACATGCCTTTATCACCCATTTGGTCAAGAATATGAGTAAGAATAAGATTTATTTAACGTCATGATTTCAGATACAAAATTAAACATTAGCTCAAGAGCTATTACATGACTTAAAAATGACAAAAATAAAAAACAAGGATGATTATAAAAGGTTTAAAAACCAAGGACGATTAGCATGGCTTACAAGGATGCACTAACAAGGATGCACTTAATGACATGAACTTGCTCACTTTTGTAAAAGATAAACTTTTAAACTATTCTTGAAATCATGAAAAGATTGGCTGCATTTGACGTGAAATTGTAGCTCATTCCAATGATTCCATAACTTTGCACCACAGTAGGAGACTGAATTAAACCCATACATAATACTATTAAATCTATTCTGCATGACTTTACAATTGGGTCTCATATTATATGGTTGAAATTTGCTTTGAAAAATTGAAAATAGATAATCAGGTGCTATTCTATTCACACATTTATAAACTTCAGTGCAAAGTACGTATTTGAGGTACACTGAGACAGACATGTTTTTACTCTTTTTTTAACAAATCAGAACAGGATGTCTCGAAATCATTGTAAACAAATTTCAGTGCACGATATTGAAGTAGCTCGAACTTCTTTATGTTGGTTTGACCACTAAACATCCACACCACTGGACTGAAAGTGATTCTTATAGATGATGAAAAAATTGCTTCCTTTACCAGCACGTTGCTTAATCTCATAATTGCATTAATTTGTCTACTTGCAATCGCAAAACATGTTGGACACCCTTATGTTGGTCATATATTATTTACAATATAATCTAAAAATCGATACATTTTTAAAGTTAGTATATCGATATAACGAGACCATCAGTCGATACCATTTCTGATCTTTGGCAGTTTCTGCAAGTGATTGTCCATTCAGGGCTTCGTCAAGGCACTCCACTGACCCCTTCAGTAAATTGAAAATTTATTCTAATTCAAGGAGGGACCAACATCAAACGTGTTCATGTTCCAGTGAACCACACCGTTCCAAGATCCGTCAAAGAACCCAAATTGGCATGAATCAAGTTGAAGAGTGCCCCAGACCAGCGGCCATGGCTGTTTTGAATGGTGCTCAGTGAAGCGTGACAATGGATCCAATAATTATTCTGGATCCAGTAAGAAATCGATAATCATCCCCCATGTAAGGCATGTATTTCGACGGCTAAGCGTGTAAGCCAACTGCGCAGTCAAACAAGGCTATAAAATATGGTGGTAGAATCTGGCTGGCTGTATATAGGTGAGCTTGCACTTGTTGTGTGTTTTGGACCCGGATGAGATGCTAGATTGGCGGTCCCTTGTACTCAATGTCTATGCTGAGGCAAGTAAAAGATCCCTCCCATCGGGTAAATTTGTAACGTGGGTGAACTCCTCCTCTCTCTATCCTCCTCAATCAACCCTCGATAGTAGCAAGAACTTGCCTTATAGGGCTGCACTTCCCATATCTATCTATCTATCTTGGGTATTGTACTAATGAGCAAACACGAGTATATACTATACAGTGGAAACTGACAAATAAGACCACTCTACCTAAATATGCATACATGGCCAAATGTGCCACATGCGTTTTCCATGAGAAGGATAAACACATGGAAAATTCACATGGCACAATTGGCCATGTATGTATAGCCATGACCAGTATTAACAAAGGCCATATGAAAACGAGAATCATAGATTGTATTTCATAAACATGATTCCATTATTTCTTAAATTAACTTTCGGCCTATCAAAATACTGTATATTGCTATATTTAAACTTCAAATATCATTGGTTGCCTAGACCGGGCTAAAAACTTTCATTCTTTAACCTGAATCTTTCATTTGCTCTCCCTGGTCCAACTGCACTGAATATTTTCCTGCTCGTTTGCATGCATATTGCCTGAACTCAGTATTCACAACCTGATGCAAAAAACCACGAAAAAATAACGGGACCACTGCCAGGCTAAGAAATATCTCAAGTCAAACAAAATGCACCACAAATTGAAACTGCTTCCATTGACAACAAAAAATAATCCTACATAAGTTATCAACTCACTTTTTTACTCTTCTTTCTTAAATTGAAACATGCACATTATTGTAACACTTAAGTCTTTTACTCTCAATTAATTTTAAGCTGATATAATTCGATAAAGGAATTCCCAGTTACCAAGGTTGTATTTGCTGTAGTTAAGCCCAGTCTGGTTTCATTGATTTTCAGGAGCAACTTCAGCAAAGTTGAAAACACGAATGCAGACATGCAGAGGGCTGAACGACTACAGCTGGATTAGCCAACATGGAACTGGCAGCTACAGAGGAATTAGGTGGTGCAAAAAATAAATGGTAGCTGCTTTTTTTTTGGGTGATTTATGGCTGTTTGGTCGATGTTATTTATTTCGATTTTTTTTGGTTTTTTATACTTTGTAGTTGACTGCAATTTTCTGAGCTTTTTCAGTGAGCAGTCAGAGCTGTATTTTAAACTTCAAAGACTATGTACAACTGATGAGAAATCTCTATAATTATTTGATCTATTGCATTAATTTATTATAAGGCCGTTGAGCAAAGAACTTTATGCTTAATGTTGTTTACCAGTGTGTATTTTGTATATTATTATTATTTTTTTTTTTTTTATAATTTTTCTAATTTTAGTTTTATAGTTTTATTTTAGAGGTGATCTTGATTTCTCAATGCTACTAGGCCTGAAGCTTAGTGAGCTTATATGACAAGCTGCCAGAGCCTGACGTAATGATGAGATGATAAGGCTTGGGAGTCCACACCATGTTACACATTTACCCAATGGGTGGAGTCTTCTACTTGCCGCAACACAGACACCCAATACTAGGCATGCAATTGACATCCAGCTGGGATGTAGCTCATTAAGAATCGACTTAAATGAATTTTAAGATGAACTTCCACTGTTATAGTTGTACCATAGAAAAATATAATAAAAGTTATTTAGGACAAGCTCCACACTTATGGTTGCATTTAATAGATAGGTTAAAACAGAAATATCGTGTATCATCATTTGCTAAAGCTTTTGTAAAATTTAAACAGAATTATTAAACGGTCATGTAGATTTATATATTATTAAATAATTAGGTCATATGTAACTTTATTCAATGTTTATATTATATCATTATATTATTTTGTATTTGGGAGCAACTTAATATAGTTTTTTTTAACTCTGTTGTTTCCCTTCTTGACATTGAATATATTAAAATTATTATGTATATGCATAACTGTATTGAAGGTATCAGTGTAAAATTGTATGAACCATGTGTCAAGAAAAAATAATAAAACTTAAAAAACTTAAAACTTAAACTTGCCTTTGAGCAGTCTGTCTTGAATTCTAATTGTCTTTTAAGTGTTTGTCTGTCCATTATCATCACTATCTATCCACTATCAACAATGTAAAAAGTTCATGACAGTGCATTTAATATGTGACCAGTGCTCCTGGTTGAATGAAAGTGATCGATACGGTAATCAATTGGTTGATTGATCAACCAATAGAGCATGCATCGTTCAATCAATCTGGTCAGTTCTAAAGCTCCATGATCTAATTAGGAATCAATCACTTTCCAAAGTAATCAATCACTCTATCAACGTTTAAAGACTCTTTAAACATGACAAATACAATGTGTTTTTGAAAAAAATATTGCATGTAAAAATTTCATATTTATTTTGTCTTTACAAATTTTTTAGAGTTGTCCATTTCAAAAGTATTTTATGGAATATTTGGATCGTAGTTAAGCCAATATATTTTGAAAATTGCCAAACTGTAAATAACCAATGAAATTAATAAATTATTCTAGATTTAGATAATAAAATAAAGCACATTTAATTTTCATGAAACTTTTGTTTTTCTGTACTATAATAAATTATTGAAAGAAAGTATCACTTTTTTTCTTGTAGTTGTAATGTAATGCAATGTCTAAATGCTGCTGGGTCTGAAGCTTAATTTATATGGCCAGCTGTCAGAGGCAGACGTAATGATGAGATGACAATGCTCGGAGTCCACGCCATGTTACACATTTACCCCATGGGTGGAGTCTTTCAGCATAGACACCGAGTACAAGGTTTACTCTTAATTTTCCGTAATTTTTTAAAGATTTTCAAGTTCTTAAAAGATCGTTTAGGGTGGTGGTGGTGGTGGATTAGGGCTTTACATCATGTATTTTGCACCTGTTGGGCTAATTAGGACAGGTAGGGACCATGGCAATGAGATGAAGGATGAAACAGCCATCCAACTTAGACTCAACAGGGAATTGAACCCGGGACCCAGTGGTTGGAAGCCCAGTGTTCTACCACTGAGCTAGGTCCCCACCCCGATCGTTTTTTAGGGTATTCTAGTTCTGTGTGAAAGTATTAATAACAAAATAGCATAAATTACTTCCTGTAATTATATAGATCTATTTAAAAAACAAAACAAAAAACTTACATCTTCTCTTTGCAAGGTGACGGACGGTATGACTCTGTACTGTTGGATGAGGGTAAATTGGTCAGCTATACCGGAAGTACTTGGCCGCCATATTTGGAATCTGACTGGTGTGGACTCCCGGAAGAAAGCAGAGAATGCAAAGATGACAGCACTGTTGGGTATTCGGCTGTTGAGCAAGAAAGTGGCCCCTTTGGCATCGACGCCTGAAACGGATCCTTTAATTTCATTTCCCACTTCCAGAACACGATTCTGGGCATCTGTAAAAGAAAGATAAAAAAGATGTATAGCTGGCAAAGAAATGAGCTGAACTGGTCAATTTTGACCATTTAAGGATCAATTTAAGGTCCACCAATTAGCCTTAATTTTTATTATGCAACATCGAATGCAATGAACGATTAAAAACTTAAACCATCAATTGGCAAGTGCATTTAAGTTGAAATCAACTGTGACTGCGTTAATTAAATTGTGTTGCTAAATAAATATCTTGGGATTTACAAATATTGTCTCATTTTCCTAAAATTATACATATTAAATATACATATTAAATACATTGAAATTGGCAACTTGAGTTAATTTATGCTTTTTTCTTGACTACTTAAAATCACAGCGATGCTGTCCATGCTTACTATAACAACACTTCAGAATTGCTACAACAAAATAATCACAACAAATTCATATAAGCTACATTGCTATTGCAATTTTATAGGCTTATATTTTGAGGGGAAAAACTTGATGTAGCCTATATTCTGATTATTATTGACAGGAAATCTATTCTATTACCATGCCCCACTTGGTAAGAGTCGGTACTTGTGAATAATTTATAAGACAGTGTCTGAGCTGGGTACTTGCACCTAACTTAGAGAGATTGTATCATAAGGGTGAGGTGTCCAGCAGCTCAACAAAATCATGAGTTCGAACCTTGTTCATCATTTGTTTATCACCATTTTCAAGCTTATTATATTACTGGTAAATGCTGATTACACTACAAATCGTCATGTCCAATAGAGTCTTTTCAATGAGCAGCCCTGAATTCAGGAAGACAAAGGTCTTTCCTCTCCACTTATTACTCATTTTGCTTTTCAGACATAGTAGGTCATAACTAACTGATTCCATAAATATAATTTACTCAGGGATAAATAATAAAAATCAATTGAATGATAAGATGTTAAATATACATTAAAATGCACTAAAAACTACTGCTGCTTGGATGCACTTTGCTGCAGCCAATCACAGTTAAAGGTGGGAACTTTTGCAGCCAATAGAATTGCAGTATTCTGTTGAAGCCACCTGGTGGAAATATTGAAAAACGTCAATGAAAATCCATTATTGTTCATATAATAAAAAAAATAAAGTGGATGGTTTAGTCTGCTGACTATTGTTATTATCTATTCATAATACACTCGGCGACAGTGGATTTCGCCACGACACTGAGATTCGCCACCCCCATAAAACTACAATAAACACATTTTAGATGGCTGCCGCAATTTTACAACACTGTTAATGATTTATACAATTAGTTTGCTAGCAAATCAAGACCTTGCAATGTTTATATTCATGTTTAAGCTGAGTGACGAATCTCAGTGTCGTGGCGAATTTGACTGTCGCCGAGTGTAACTACGTATGGTATAAATAGGTTTGGATTCAATGTTTGAGTATGCTATAACATACAAAAAAGTTGACATGGAAGAAATATTCAATTTTCTCAATGCTACTGGTTCTGAAGCTTAGTCAGCTTACATGAGAAGCTGCAGTAGGCAGATGTAATGATGAGATCCTGAGGTTTTGAGTCCACACCATTTTAGCAATTTATCCAATGGGTTAGGTCCTCTACTTGCCTTAACATAGACAAAGAAAATATTGGCAATATGCCCTATCTATAAATACAACTACAACAATATATATAGCATCTGACTAATTTCTTTGTATCTAGTCAAAACGGTTTCTTCTGGTAAAAGCACCAGTAAAACAACAGAAGTAGAAAAAAAAACAGAAATAAGAAATACCCATGTTGTTGGCGTACATGTATTCAATATTATTATCACCTTGGCACAAGTACAAATTTCTGATGATTATTGAACTGAACACATGTTAGAAATAATTTGCAGTCACAAGGCATAAGTATCATGTATGACAAACAGAGATTTATGACCATACATGAAAATTTGTGGGGCTTGGAAATTAACCCCTTGCCTGACCTGGGAGGGTAAATACCCCCCTTAGGGTAGATATTTCAGTTGCCAATACAAGTCTCTGAATTTAGTGCATACTATTTACTTACAATATTAATGATAGATTATAAGAAATCCATTCATTGTCCATGGTACATGTACTAATATTTAATAAAAAAAAAGTCTACAGGTAGTCAGATAATTAAGGGGGTGGTTGGAATTGTGAAATATACTTGCTTAGGGTAAAAATATGGTCTTAATGGTATAAAAGATGGTCTTAATGGTGAGGTGGTCTTATGTTGTGAGTTCCATTCAAAATAAAAACATAGTTCCACAAAGAAAAATCTGAATAGAATAGAACAGAATAGAATAGAATTCCGCCCCACCAATTAGACAGTTAAATTATCATAAAATTTGCCTCACTGCTAGAACCAATGCACAATGAATGTTTTTGCTGTGTAGAAGAACCAAGCTGGTCCAATCCAATTGCTGGTTATTGTTTTATTGCATGATTTTCAAAGTTTAAATTTCCCTTTTAAAAAAAGAAAAGATTTATTTGTGTCATTTTGCCACGAGGTTGTTTTTATAAGTCAATTTAATTAAATTTAACATCATGAACGTCCCATGACAAACTGCCATTTAACTGTAGAGATTCTTATTGATAATTCAATTTGGTGGCATTTCCAGTTAGTTTCATTAAAAACGGCCCGTCAAATTGAAACTAGACAAAGCTGTCATAGCTGGCTACTCAAAACCGGATCTAAATGTGCATATTCATGATGTATTAGATGATTTTCTTACATTTACACAAGGTTTATAATTATTTGGTGATAGATGTAAGCCGATTATTAGCTGTAGAAGTGGACAGAAGCAGCTGGCTTCAGCATGTTTAGACCACAGCCAGGTACAGGTCGCTGCGGACAGCTAGAGTCAACGGTATTTCGTGAAACTAACTGTATTGATATAAGAAATCAAAACTACCTTATTAATTTTTGATAGACCTCACCAGAACCAATATAAGTTTCTAACGTCATAATAGTCACCCAGCTCAATCAGTAACTTTAATGTTTATTGGATGTAGTCTTACTGCCGAGGTGTCCTCAGTTGTGAGGTGAAAAACAACCACTAGAATACATCTTGATACCAACATATTGGTCCTATTTGCTGAGGTGGTCGTAATTGTGAGGTCTAATTGCTTAGACTGTCTTTATTGTGAGGTGGTTTTAATGGCAAGGTGGTCTTTTAATGGAGTTCCATGGCATCTAAAGTTGATTTAAAGGGCATCTAACTGGTGAAATTGCCAATTAATTTGTTTTTGTAATGCACTAATTTTATGATCCATAATATGATGGTTTTTCTTTTGGATTTTTTTTACAAGAAATATCACATAGCAAGACTATGTATCTCACTATATGTATAATTTGGACAGCGTGAACATACTAAGCTATAGACAGATTAGCTTTAGTCTGTATAGTTCTTAATATAAAAAAAAGAACGCCCCCCCCCCCACCAAAAATACACACATAAACCCTCCCTAAAATGAATTTTTTCTAAATGTCATTACGCAATGTTGACAAAATTGGAGTTGGGTGTCACATTGCACAACATTGTCAACTTTACCCAGAATTCCAGGTGAATATTGAACACAGATAAGTGGGCGGAGGGGGGGGGGGGGGGGGGCTGGTGCTTAGTCAAGCATGAAATGCACGTGCATCGAACAAAACCCTGGAAACTCGCATGACAACCAGACGGTTGCCAAAACAACGGTGTCTCAATGGAGGTTAGACGAACGAATAATAAGGGCAGGTTAAAGCGGGCAAATAATTCATGGAGCAGCTCGCAGAAAGCAGGGCAGGGGATTCCCCAAGTCATGGGAAAGTCGTACACAGGTCACATGGTCCTCTAGTGTTATTAATTCATAATAAATGAGTGTCAAATTAACTGATTTGTTTGCTGGCCAAATTATACAAGATTTGAAGGGCACATTATGTCAGACCAATGAAATTGAAGGAAGTATATGATATTAATATTAAAATATATGTTTTTAATTAGTTATGTATAAGTCATATTTGTTATATAATATATATATTATATTATGATAGACCTGTGACATGATTGCTTCATGCTCTCATGGAAATTTTAACATTCTAATTACTACAGATATTTACATGTAAAACATGTATACATGTACAGCATTTGAATCATAACTCTTACAATAGCCAATTATATGCTACAGCTTATAAATTCATAAATATAAACACGTATATGATAATTAAACTGTAATGTTAAAGTAATTTTCCTTATCAAATACATGCTGCAAACATAGTTTTCAAAAGCATTTCACATGGATAAAATGCATGTAGGCCTACATGACAATGTATTCACAAACTACCGGTATGTGTTTAATAATTAAATGGTCAATTAAAAACTTTATTTGACTATTTACTGCATATATCGCATTAGTAAAACATTGCTGAATGACCTGTCAACAATTTACAATAACATCAATAAGCTAGACACTGCCAATCAGTCATGTGCATGTTTTTGTATCGATTCATATCGGATATTATCAATATGCGAACATGCGACTGGACAGGAGTATTCTAACTTAGCATGCACATAAACTTTTTTTCAGATGCTTGTTGTGATAAAAGATTATACTCCACCATAATAAATTTTCACTTGTTCGAGAAAATGTTAGTGAAACAATCCCATTGATTAGATTTGTCAAAAAGTTAACCCATATTTCACTGTAATTGGTATAATTTAGTGATAAAGTTATATATACATGTACATGGCCAAATGTGCCACATGCATTTTCCATGAGAAGGATAAACGCATAGAAGACGCATGGTTTTTAGCTAATTATAATGAAGCAAAAACCATGCGTTTATCACAACGTATGGAAAACGCACGTGGCACAATTGGCCATATATAACTGTAATAAACTGATTACCATTTCCTTGCTTGTTTGCTTGCTTGAATAATTGCTTGTCTGCATCACCTTGCTTTCATGCTTTCTTGATTGCTTAATAGCCCCAATAGATTTTACATTCAATGACCAAACCCATGGGAAAGTAAATGATTGTACCCCAAAACCCCACTTTAGTTCACTTTCTGTTTGCAAAACAAAAAGGTAACCAGAGTGTTGTTTGACCAGTCTACGATTGTAAAAAGGTGCCACGTGAGTCATGGGACCAGTCTGAACATGAACAGGTGACAGAATTGCGCCTTGTTTAAACATGTTACGAAAAACCAGCTGAGCAGATCTGTTTATTTTGCAGAAAGACTATTTAGTATCTATAGCCAGTTTATTCTCTGTTCACGTGCCAATTAGGTGAACAATGTAATGGGGAAAAAGATCTAAAGCCTACGATGGGCCCATATTGAGTCAATAGAGCCGAAAAAGGGCCACAATTTGAGCCGAGGTGGTACATGGCATTTGCATGGTCCCTTGGTATATTGTGTATTTGGTATTGTAAAAAATTTTAATCTACGTAATTTATTATCAGTTCATATATGTTGTATATTCCATATACTGCAATTTTACTTCGGCTAAGGGGCACCTCACTAGAAGACCACCCCACCATTACGCAAACCTCACTATTAACACAACCAATTTTCCACCATTACGCCAACCTCAGTAAAAGCCCCCACCCGTAGTTTAAATGTGTAGCATAATGTGGACTCTAATTAAGCCTTATCATCTCATCATAACGTCTGCCTCGGGCAGAGGGTCTTTTAAACTGGTTCAACTCCAAGACCCAGTAGCAATGAGGCATTAAATATCCAATATTGAACATTGAACAAAAATGTCTATGAATAATCAAATTTAAGTTGGCACAGAAATCCTATACAAAGACCCCATCATAACGGTACTCGTGAAATTATTAAACAAAGGAAGAGATTTCAATGCAATGTGTAATCTGAACTAGACTTTTTTTTCTTTCCCAAGCCAGTCCTTTCACATTGTGTTCCTGCCAAGTCAGACATTATCTTTTTTTTATTTCGGATCATCCAAAAAAATTCCCAGGTCTAAAGAATGATTTCCAGCACCTTAAATTTTAATTAGGTGATTCATGGATCCAACAGAAGAACCCAGTTCAATTTCTTGAGAATCCAAGTGAATAAATCGATAGTTAGCTGGTGTCAGAGAGATATGTTCTAGAGGCACTGTCAGATACAGTTGAACTCCCATAATTTAAGACTACCTGTATATTGGAAATTATTGAGGTGGTCTTAATATCGAGGTGGTATTAGTTATGGGGGCTTTTGCATTACAATCACAGTTTTGGAGCAACTAATATTATTTTGTGAGTCAATGTACAGTACATGTGTTTAATTATTTATAAGTTCAAGTTTTGTTATGTATTTACATAATTATATCATCATATGTATTACTTGCCTATATTCTCCGATATAGCTGCACATATGGCAAATTTGTAAGTATAGCTCACACTATGCTGGAATGCCAATCAAAAAAAGACACCCGAAAGTTCTAAAAAAATAGCTCAGTGGTTAAAGCATTGGGCTGAACATTCCCTAATCTTGCAGTTCTGGGTTCGACCGTATATCTGGGTACTGTAAAGAAGTTCATCTGGACAAAACTAGAATGGGAAGTGAAGGCTTTATTGTATATTGCAGTCAGAATCTAACCAGAAAGATCTTAAAATGGAACGTTAAATTTAAGTGCCTTGAACTCAGTGTCTCTGCTGGGACATGTAAAAGAGCCCACCGATTGGGTGAATGTGTAAAATTGTGTGGACTCCAAACCGCATCAATCTCATCATTACGTCTGGCTCTGGCAGCTGGTCAACATTTTCCTTGCTTGTTGGATTGCTTGTCATTAACAATGTGATAATACAAAGAAATATAACTTATAATATAACAAGCAGCATTATGCCTGTATACCTTGAACTATGAACATGTATATCTCTATTGATAGTCAAGAACCTGATTTTGAGGACTGCATATACACTTGACCTTTCTGACATTGGAACTCTGCATGGCCCAATATTTGTGAATATTCACATTAGCCATGGATGAGTGGGTGAGTTCACAAAGTATGGCACATACAGTTAGTTTCATTAAAAAAAACTGTTGACTCTAGCTGTCTGTAGCAACCTGTACCTGGCTGTTGTCTAAACATGCTAATTTCAGCTGCTTCTGTCCACTTCTGTAGCTAATAATCGGCTTACATCTATCACCAGAAAAATGTAAACATTTATATTGGCAAATGTAAGAAATGTATGTAATATATCATAAATATGTACTTTTAGATCCAGTCTTGAGTAGCCAGCAATAACAGCTTTGGCTAGGCTCAATTTGACGAGCAGTTTTTAATGAAACTAACTGTATCCTCTCCCAATCAATTAATAAAAAAATAATTTAAAGAAAAGAAGAACTCGTTGCTTGATTTTGCGTCAAAAGCTTTTTTCCTACTGTATAAATATTCATGCATAATTCCATCTCACAATACATATTATATACAATTAATCACTAACACTCCAAATAACTAATAGACCATTGCCCACTTAAATGATATCGTCTCATCTGCAAACTGCTTCAAGTGATGCATATATTTGCCCTCTCAATTTATCACCCACTATCCTTCAGATACATTAGCTGAGTCCATTGACCTTTGCTTAATTAAGTGAAGAAATCAACAGTTTCGTCATTACACCATTGATTGGTAACACTGGAGCATGAACGTGGAGCTGGTTGCTATGGAGACACGTGCAACATAGGAATGAATAGCATTCCAAGCATAAAGGATCATTATGGTGAGTCCCACATATGAGCTGCAGCAGTTTTCAGTAATGATTGACTTAATGATACCACCACAAGGTGCAATACAGTAAAATAAGCATGGCGCTGCACGTGGTCAATTGATAGCCATTCTAAGGTTGTTGGTTACAGCATGGAGTACCACAGGGCAGTGTAATTAGTCCAATACATCAATATTTCATATGTACATGTAAATGCCCTCATACCTCTGGTAAAAGTCAATGCCATATACTGTTCTTTTTATTAGGTCAGTCTGTCTATCTAACTTGATACTCCACAGCTGTGAAGTTTGTCAATCTGTCAGCAACCTTTGCCCATTTGTTTTTTCTTCCAGTCTTTTCACACATATCAGAGGTCCATTTATGTTTCTTTTTTCTAAAGTGAAAGTGAGGGTGATGTGGTCTGTTATCAGCATAATATACACGTAAGCCCTCAACTGACTTCACTCCGATTGGGAATCGAACCCGGGACCCAGTGGTTGGAAGCCCAGCGTGCCAGATGCGATGGAAGTTGGCTACAGGTTGAAATGGAGATTCCGGCCAAGCCTAAGTTGGATGGCTGCTTCACCTTTCATCTCATTGCCATGGTCCCTGCTTGTCCTAATTAGCCTATCAGGTGCAGAGATACAGGAGGTTAAGCCCTGATCCACCCCACCTCCATCATGTCTTGGTGGATGGAACACTGCATGGTTGGGTTTGAACCCACGACCTGAGCCAACCACCTTATCATCTGGATCATGCACCCATTAATATCTGTCTGTCCTACCCAGATTATCTCTCCAAATATTGTAGTAAATTACAATAGAAAACCAGAGTAAAGAACACTCAATATCTAGAGCACCTCAATACTATAAGGCTACTTTGCTTGTCCCAAAATTGTGATCTTTTTGTAATAACTTCCACAATCAAGACCAACTCAATAATCTGCCCACTCCAGATATATCCAAAGATTGTCTCAAATGAGGGTTTCTCTAGTTGCCTGTATTTGATTCTTTGTGGAATTAACCAACTTCTCTAAATCTAATTTCTTCTAAAAGTTAATCCACAACCTTTTATCTCTGTATCATATTCTTGTGTCATCAATCCCACTGTATCATATTCTGAGAACTTGAAACATCAATTTAATCATCAGCTTAGCAGGTCACCAAAGATCAATACACAGAACTCATCTGTGTGTACCCTAACCAGCCCACCTTCTTGGCATGTCGGAGTTCAATAGAAGCAACTTGTGCATGAATATTTTATGTGCCTTGTGGTTTGCTCAGCAAATAAGCCAAGGTTATCAGTAACAGTGTCATTTATAACAGGGCAAGATGGGAAATTTCTTCCCTTTTTATTGCTTATTAACATGCCATCATTGATGGATAACCTTGAGCAGTGATTTGTTGCATGACCTTTGACCTTGAAAATTGTCGAGTTGCGTTCTGAAGGTCATATGTACCTTTGAAGTAACATTTGTGTCTCATAATTATTATAAGCCAAAATTCAAGGCTTCAAATTAAAGTATACGTATACAGCTGTATATTTCAGTTCTCCAAGGCTATTTTCCTTTCTCAGTCTAATTGGTCACATAAAAAAAAAACGGAATATGGAATATGGCGCATATACAAATTATAACCTCACCATAAAGATCATATTAACACAAGATTAACAGGCCTTAATAGTGAGGTGGTCTCAATTAAGAAGTGAATTAAGCCATTTTTCAATTAAGAAGTGAATACCAAATTCAGTCGTTGTAATGGCAAGGTGGTCGTTTATGAGAGGGCATACTTAGATGAGGGTCAATCATATAATATAATATACAAAGCTATAAGTAGTAACTAAGCAAGTAAGTAAATTAGTAAGTCAGTAAATAAGTATTATATTTCATAACATGTGAACATCAATTGGGTAAATCAATGATTCAATATAATATCTAAACAGACCAACTTGCCAAATCCAGCTCAACAAAGAGAATCTTTGATGTATAATTCGAACACAAAATACAATAATTTGTACTGTTGTATCTTCATCTAATTTACCCCTTTGATATTCACAACAAAACATCTCAAGCTAGTACCCACGTATCGAGTACAATTGATACTGTCAAAAATAACAAGTTTCTTCAGCATGGGGTACAACGTAGGGTAAAAGCATCGGGGGTGGGGTAAAACTCACAGGAAATTCTTGGACACATTCCTTGCCACTAGGGGGCGCCGGTCACAGTGGTCAGTCACCCCTGACTAAAGTTTAAGACTTGAAACAGGATGAATTATAGTCATGTAGTGGAATGTCCTTTTTAAACTCTTTTATAGTCATGAGATATGTGACTTTGACAAAGCACTTGATAGTCTGGTATACAAAAACTAAACCAAAGAGGGTAAAATGTGAAAAATGGCTTATTAACCCCAAGGTCAACAGTAAGACAACCCCCAAAATAATTTGCAAATGGGGTGGAAAAAAAGTAATGGCCCTCAGGGGTACATTGAGGGTGCATTGTGCTATGCTAACAGGGTGATGATCAGGGGTACTATAAAACGGATGGGGTTTTTTAACGGTGCATTAAACCACAAGCATTCTCTCACAGGGGTAAATCATAATGTATTTCATTGTTGAGTTTGTTGAGTTTTAGCAATATTGAACTTTGATGCAGAGATGATTCTATAAACCAAGAAGTAAAATCATAAAGATACTTGCAATATTTGTGGTCTATCTGAATGCACTTTTAATCAATTATATTCTAATGTAAATTGTGATGATGGACTGTACATATTATTGTATTGCCAATGCTGATTTTCTTAAGCTAAGCCTGCTTATAAATTACTAGCTACCATAGGGAAATGTAATGATGAGATAATAGAGCTTGTGGTAATCCAAAGTTATTCATTTACTTGCCCCAGAATAGACATGACGTGCAAAGCACAATCAGTTTAATACTCAAGGCTTGTTATTATTGAGTTCATCAAGAGTGCCAGGTCAGGTTTAATTTTGAACCCAGGACCTTAAGAGGGGTAGGTTAATGTGTCCAAAAGATCATTTCATTATAATGGGGTGATTTAAATAGAAATCAGCTAGTATAAACTGATAAAGTCACGCTATCTTTCATCGAAGTATTTGAGACCATTATTCCAGTCATTGACAGAAATTCATTTTATATATTTATAGATTGAAAGCTCTTAAATTTATAGATTATAAATACAGTGTATAACCAAGTACATAAACATATATTTACTGTAATGGTTTATTGTATTGCTGATCACTGGTACAGTGTAAACCACAGTTTAAAAAAGCCAACTTGATATGATGCACACCATCTCGACTTTAAGGCAATTTTTTTCGGAGTTCCAAATTAACTTGTGATTGCTTAGGTACAAACTCCATATTTTAGATAACTTCGATATTAAGGCAACTAATGACCCCTAAAAATAGTCATAATTGCAGGGGTCCACTGTATAACTATCAACATCTCAATCAAAATATTGATGACATATATATTTGGCTGCTCTATTTAGTAACACATTAATCCACCGAGCACCTGTGTTATGATAAGAAGTTCCTTGAACTGACTTAACCTTGGACTCGGTTGCCTAAAATTGAACTTTGAGAATCAGTGGACCATGAAATTATGGTACCTAAAATATGGCACCCATAGTTCCTCACAATACGATAATTTGAGAAGAGCAGCTTTGAGATTTTGAGAGGGTCCTGATTATGCTAGACACTTCAAAAAGAAGCAACACAGTGATACTCCACAATTAAGACCACCAAATATCAAGACCACCTCGATTTAAAGACCACTTTGCCAAGTTCAAAAGCTCACTACACTTCAAGAGGTCCTGCCACCATTTTTGTGGTTGTCTCTTGGATGGTTCAATGTTCAATGTCTCAATGCTACTGCATGGGCCTGAAGCTTAGTCAGCTTATATTATTATATGTGGAATTGGCAGATGCCTGAACCAGCTCTGTCAAAAGTTAAAATAACCATGTGTGCAATGTTGATAACACAAAGAAATTACAAGTGCCCTAAACTGATGTACAATGGGAAAAGCCTACAGTATTTAGACCACCTCAATTTGCTCGGTACAAATTTGCTTTTCTTTTGTAAGGTGTGCTTACAAACTTCAAGTATAAACATTTCGAGAATTAGAAGCCGCCAATTTGAAAAAAATTGAGCCATATATCAGACTTCAAAAAGCGTTTAACAGGTTTCCAACACTGATTAAAATCTAGAAAAACTCCATGTTTAAGAAAACCTAGATTCAGTTAAGGTCATTTCCATGTTCCTAAAAGTGTGTTAAAATTGCAAACAAAATGGCCAAAATTAAAACTACTTTTCAATAAGTGCAAATTGACCCAAATTATGACAATTGCATTGCCCACCCCCTTTCCAAATTCTGGCCATAATTGCCTTACAGACTTCTATGGTATTTGGCTACAAAGTGACTAACGCAATTTACCAATTAACTTATCTAATTCCCATGGGGATGATTAGAGATGAGCTGATAATAGTTGGAGACTTCAATAACGGTTGAAATGCTGGAGCTATCACTTGACATCTTCCACAGCTCAAGTTAGTTCTTGGGCCAGACTATTGTTGCTAATTACAAAGGGAGCAGCCAACCATGGTCCACTTTGGTCCAGTGGGCCACGAGGGTGTGACCTTTCACCCCTTTACCCCTCTGGAATTTTATATAGTATTTTACAGCCCACAAAAAAGGGTGACAGGTCCTCTTCACAAAATATGTCCGAAAATGTCAAAGAGAAGTAGTGAATGGATAGAAAGAACTCTGGTTAACCTCACTTCTGTATGATAATATTCATCCATCTTGCACCCAAAATGCACCTATGAGTGACTCTTCTACGGTTGTAAATTATGGTACAAAAGACTAATAATTTCCCCATTCTTTATATGGAATCACTTTACTTCAGGTATCTTTCTTAGTTGATTTTATTTCTCCCTTCCTGTACTAAATATCCATCTGCATTTATTATATGTTCTCATTTATGATTCAATTAAACTTATATTTTTATCATACACTATTTACATTATTTTATTTTCATAGGCTATTATTTACTACATATACAAATGTACACTCCAACTAAACAACTTTATTTTGTGCACTAGAGGCCTAGATTTAAAATATGATCTGACACTTATCCTAAAATAAATACAATATTTATCCTATGTATTTGATAACTTTCTGGCCATATTCTATGTATACTCCAATTCATATATGAACTTCATTAGGCGTCAATTATTTCTTGCATTTTCTCATTGGTTCCTATAGCTCTCCACTAACATATTTCCCAGTGGGCTGACAGTATCCTGTAAAACTCCTTTACCATAATGTGTCCTGTCAACCGTAAAAATCTTTGTTTACTTTGTACTTATTGATATTTGGTTCGTGACACTTGGCAGGATATGACAATTAAAAGAATGACACATGGATCCTGTTATTGACACGAGGCATTCTGGATCCCCCTTAAACATGTTAAATATTAATGCAGTCACAAATCTGCAGGTTAGAAGCAATGAAATATTTAATTGATACATATGTCTAGTTTCCTAGGATAGCCAACAGAGCAAAACTTATATTTGGTCTTTGTCTGTAACATTTATTTTCTTAATGGATCTAATAAATTTGTCTTTAATAAACTGTATGCTATACATAACACATCATAAGTATTACCATTATTTAAGTGTGGCACTTAGCCTTTGTTTTTAATTGGAAACACCTAATATAGACAGTTATTGATACAACTTTAAAGTACAGGTAGTTTTATTAAAAATGGCCTGTCAAATTAAACCTAGACAAAGCTAGACAACTTTTGCTGTATCATGCTACCTCTGTCTGGCTATAGCTAGCTACGTAAAATTGGATCTAAAAGTACCTGCAGCACCGTATCAGATAAATTTCATACATTTACCAAGGTTTATATATTTTGTGTGTGTGTGTGTGTGTGTGAAAATCAACTACAAGCTAGGAGTAGACAGAAGCAGCTGGCTTTTGCAAGTTGCAGCCACAGCCAGGAATAGATCACTACTGCTGTCTATAGAGTCGACCATTTTTTATGAAACTAACTGTATATCCTATAGATACTCTAATTATAAATCTTATCTAAGGTATAACTCCACAATGTTGATCACTGCCAAATTGTTAAATCAAATCGTTAAATCAATATTTGGAGACAAGTAGAATTTCCGTAAAGACTGTAATTAATTCATGATAACAATAATCCAATTTTGAACCATTGATACAATTGCAATTTATCTCGCTATTAAGGCCACCTCATCATTAAAACCAGCAAACACTGCACCAAAAATGTTAGTCTTAATAATGCAGTTCTAATATGAATCAGACTGTTTGTTTGATAAAATCATAAAATATAGTAGTGCAACCAAGATCGTGTTGGCCATTTTGCCCATATATGCCAGCTGTTTTATCGATTGCCTGTATAGTTTTGTTTTTCTTTGGCGTCCATATGAAGCTAGCCAGTGTCCAGTATGGAGAGTGACCAACAGCTGACCAGACTAGCTCAGGTCATTCTCCAAATAGCACAGAGTAGTGAAACCTGTTACAAGTGATAGGGTAATATGTTATGGTACATTTTTGTGTTGAAAATGAAGGTACCCAAGTTTTTCTCATTGTATCGGCGATAAGGCACACCCAAACTTGCTGACAATGGAAATTCTTTATAAAAATTTACCTACTGTTTGCTATATATTTTCCATAACAATTTCTGTTGTGTCTCTTTGATAATCACAAAGGCCATATAATGAAGACAAAAAGGCCAAAGGTGTCATTGAGAAGATAGAAAACTGAAGTGAATGGTTGCAGATGGGTTTTCTTAACAGATATTTATACTAACATCGCTATCCATTCATTATGAATCCTACATGGCCAAATGTGCCACATGCATTTTCCTTGCATTTGGATAAACGCATGGTATTCACCTGATTATATTTTGGCAAAAAACATGCGTCGTTTTCCATGCGTTTATCCAAATGCATGGAAAACGCACTTGGCACACTTGGCCATGTACCATAATAGAATTTCAATAAAGTTGTCAAATTTATTGAGTCTAAATAGTTATGTGGTCTTATATCGAGAAATGTTGTGGGTTTTGATAATCAGTTGGTCTATGTTGTGGCAGAATTACATTGTACACAAAGATGGGATATCAAAATACAATGTACTGCTCTGCACTGTAATTGGCAAAATCTCAAAACTGGTGTTTCCCTTTATGTTTAATTTAATTTTTGACACACGGGAATTCCCAATGCTGAAATATATTATACACTATTAGCAAAATCCATTTAAAAAATGTTGAACTTAAATTGATATTTAAGTCATATTATGGCATGCTATTTATAAAAAATAACTAAAACAGTCAAACAGTGTAATTTTGCTGCTAAAGCAGTATCAATGACATGTGACATCAATGTATAAATGAAAACACAGAAATATGTCCACAGTAGTTGACACCAAATATAACAAATCTGTCAATTATAATTGACACCAAAAACTGTGTTTAACATCATTTGAAATCAGTGATCCCATCATTACTAGTGTATTAAAGATAATGTCATTTGTAATTCTATAATTTTGGATCATGTTCAATAAGGCAATTAACCTTAAAACCAGATCAACACAGATTATCTGACAATATTCTCAAGGTAATTCTTGTAATCAGATATTAACTCATTCAGGAATTAGATCACCCCAAGAGATATATCAGTATCTAAATGTAAATATTTGAGCAGTCTAAAACCTCATTCAGATACCACAGCAGTGCTCTATGCTAAGACTGGTCTAGTCTAAGATTCAAGTCCAGGCCTGGTTATGAGCTATGACATGCTATAGAAAATGTCTAAACTGAAACCATGATAATGTATTATTAATATCATATATGATTTACTTGTGAAAACTAATGGAAATCAATAGCTCAGTGTCTGAAGTGCCTCTATATAGGTTTTATATGTATTTCATACGAGAATATTTATTTTGTTGTTGCACGTATACAGGTCGAATATAAATCATTATACTTCAATTGTTTACAATACTACAAGTTTAATGATGTGTTATGAATGTCTACTTTTCAAATATGATTTATAGTGAAAAGTAATAGAAATCAATATTTTATTGTTCGAAGTACCTCTAGGTTATATTTCAGTTTTGACTTCATAACTAAAAGTACATAGCTTGAATAATAAAATAATTAAAATTCATTTTGTTATGAGTTTCTCACCTGCAAGATTGAAGAATAGCACCACTGCAGCCAAAACGTACAAAAACATCCCTGAGTGATTAGCCAGGGATGAGCTGCTAGAATCCACTTTCATTTTGAATGTCGTCGGTAGCTTTTACATCACATCTCAGAGTCGATGATAATATTGCTTGCTGCTTCAAGGCGCTTCAGTAATCCTTTGTATTAAGTCATCATTGCTGATGTGAAAAAAAGCTGTGATAATAGGTTTACCCTATCTTCATGACACCATTGTGTTATGAAATGGTGTTTAAATGATCGAAAATTCCCTCCAGATACCTTGTGTATTGTGTTAGTTTTCCATACTGACTGCTGTGCTGACAAGCTTTCCTGGCCCCTGGACACGCACCACTGAACAGCCATGCCGAATTTCAACAACAGCTCAACCGTGACGCAGCTTATGGGGTCTGTGGGGACACCAATTGATCAACCACTGCGCCGGGGTACTTCTCGAAAAGGTCCAGTTTGGTGGGGTACATAAAGTCTATAAATACACCTGTGGGTTTGTTGTGAAATATTGGGTGGAGTTGAAAAGGGATTGTGTCAAAAAAATTGTATTATAGTTTCATAACGGTACACAAGCGAAAGTTTTTGTTATGCTTTAAATTTTGATTATCAATTTAATTATTTCCCTTTAAAGAATTAACACATTTATGAGTTCATTTCAACTCATTTCAAAATTACCATATCACAATTTCGATATATTAATCATAATTTTCCTAGAATACATTTCTTGTGCTAAAATTGAACTCTATTTTTGATGCAAATTTTCATTACAACGAGGTTTGTTATAAACTGCTTCCGTATGCAATGGAAAATATATATTGAATCAATCATAGTGGAACCTTCAATTAGGACCACCTTGAGAATTATTAAAGCGATCTTATTGAATAGTTTTGACATTTATCAGTTTGTAACACCAAAAACCAGTCTTAAAATCAATCGAGACCGCAGCAATTTTAAAATGTATGATTTGCTGGACTTTTCTTCTTCCTTACTCTTTCTTTATTTCCTTCTTTCCTTATGTCCTTATGCATTTTTTGTATTTTGTTTAATACTAAAGTCAATCAGCAACATGTCATGGACACTCATATAGTTGGCTTCGTGTAAATCATTTTTATTTGTTTGTCTGGGAAGACTTGAAATCTTGTACATATTGCACGCCCAACAAATTAGAATTGGGTGGAAATAACAGGAAGAAAAAATATAGGGAAAAAAAAAAAAGAAATCTTGGGAACGATGTTGAGTGCTTGACCCGTTATGAATGGTTCAGGTCCCAATGAAACTCCAAAGTAACGACATCATTTTTTGCGCTAGGTGGCGCTGCATGTAATAAACGCCCTCTGGTGTCATCTGATGTCAATTGGTGTGTAGCGGGTAAGTAAGTTATTACCTAGTGAGAAAGTGCAACTTCAACTTTGAAAATACAATATAAAATCTTGTGAAATGCTATATAACTCCTGAACTTCAGCTTATATAGTCATGAAAGCCAAGTCAATAAGTAAACGCTGTGTATTTTATTATAAGGGTTGACAAACGCAAAAGTCGTTCATCGAATTTGGATTTCTCATCTCATCATTAAGTCTGCTATGGGAGCTATTCAGTGAGCTAGCCAAGCTTTAGGCCTGCCTGATGATTATTTTCTAAATACAACTTTTAAACAATGTACTGTTGTGTACTGGGAACTGTACACATATGTATAATTTCAAGGGCATCACACCTCAGTTGGGCCAATTTCTAGAGACACTGTCGAATTTACCCCCCTCAAAACAGGCCGAGATCATTATACCATTGACTACCATCCGCAATGCAATTTTACAACACGGTCATCCGCAGTGACATTTCGCTGTCATCCACAAGCAAATACCGATTTTATTTTACAACTGCAGTGGAACGGTTACTTGAACCGTACATTTATGGCTTGAATTTAAGACCACTTTACAAGGTTTTTTAACACTGCTTGAGTGAATCACACTAAGGATAGATAGATAGATAGATAGGTATAGGTAGATGGGTAGATGGGTAGATAGGTAGATAGGTAGATGGATAGATAAATGGATGGATAGACAGCTAGACAGACGGACAGATGGACAGACGGACAGACATATAGATAAATAGTTTTTTGTACTCCAAATGTACATCTGAATTCACGAGTTTTTTTCTTTACTTATCATTTTATTACTAGCATTTCATAATGTTTGACCTCTGGTTGCAAAATTATCAAATCATAAATAAAATAAAATGTTTGCATTTCTCCTTTAAGACTTTACAGGAATGTTCTCGGATCAACGTTGGTCCAACCAGGCCCGAAATCACAGAAAGGCCTATATAAACTAGAAATTTGCTTTTGACATAAATAGAATAGAATAACAAAATAAACTCTGGTTTTTATATTTCAAGCACACAATTTATTTGGTAATACCCTGTATCAAATTTGGGGTCAAATACTGACCAAAATAAGTACACGTCATGTATCATGTAAGTCATTTCCTTAAAATTGAGTCGTTAAAGCTATCTAATTGGCAGTATTGGTTATTAATGCGAACCGTATCTTTTTTGCATTAATGACTAAGTACATAAAACGCTAATATGATCAAAATAGCAGTATTATGTAAGTTTAAGATGCCATTAAAACTGGTATAAATAGCTCTATAAAGGTACAAATATAATACTTTTTACTTTTTTTGCATTAATGACTAACTTTTCATGTATACATAAAAATGACTAATGTGATTTGCATGAAGCTTTTGAATTGTTGATACTATTAACTGTCATTATGCATTATCACACCTGTATTTGGCAATATTGGTTATTAAATACAAACTGTATCTTTTTTGCATTAATGACTAATTTTCCTTAAATAAATAAAACGTTAATATGACCAAAACAGTGCTCAGTATTATGTAAGTTTAAGATGCAATTAAAACTGGCTCTATGAAGATACAACAGTAATACTTTTTTTTTTTTGCATTAATGACTAACTTTTCGTGTATACATAAAAATGACTAATGCGATTTGCACAAAGCTTGTGAATTTTTTGATACTATTAATTTTCATTATGCATTATCACACCTGAAGTCTATCACACACCCTTCTTAAAACTTTAAAATATCTAGTATTGGTCAGGTAATACCTCTTTAGTTCAGACAAACGTGTAGAACTTTACGCTTCAGCACAATTATGCAGCACACTTTTTCCAATCTCACAAAACAAAAGCACGAATAACAAATAATATACACGTATAACGTAAAACACACAACACAAGCAATTGACTAAATCAGCACACATCGGATTAACATGTGACATAAAAAAAAAGTGGTGCTATACATATGTACAAACAATGCCCGCTATAAAACAATTATTCAATTCATAAACAGATAAAACCGCTTTGACTCAAATTGGATTCGAACTGTCTCTGCCGTTTTCATACGAAAAGCCAGGTAAATGTTGGCTGCTCGGCCTGTAGGAATAATCATTCAGTCTCTTGTTGCTTCCTACAGTAGAAATTGTCAAGTCACTGCCTGCTGAACTTGGATCCGAAATTACTGAATCTTGAGAAGAGTAAACTTCCTCTTCTTCTCTCAAAACGTCCCGCCATGTTGGCTTCCAGTCTTTTCCAGCAGAGGGCAGTTTTTCGCGTATCAAACGCTTGCGGCGCCTCCTGCAAACAACTGCAAGAACTATGATGACAATTATCAACGTAATGGTGACTACTGTTAACCAGGCGAGAAGAATCAGGTTCATGGTGGGACTAGACCTGAGGAATGTTTTTGAAAGGAATGCTTTCGATTCGAAGATTTGGGCAGCAGGGCCAGCGGGTCCTGGTGGACCACTCTCTCCAGGCTCTCCTTGTGGTCCAGTTGCACCCATCGGGCCCATTGAGCCATCTTTTCCAGGTTCACCAGCCGGTCCGTGAGGTCCTACGGATCCGACTTGGCCAACTGGACCTTGAGCACCAGTGGCTCCCATGTCACCGGTCTGTCCAGTAGCTCCTTTGGGTCCGTCATATCCAGGGTAACCCCTCGGACCGGTTGACCCATCAGCACCTGGTTTGCCGGTGGGTGGCGGAGTGGGTGGTAGTGTGGGGGCGATGTACTGCGGGATCAGTAACATTCTCGGGCACGTCGGGTAGGGATCGCTGGGATCATAGCCGGTCAGATCTGTAAGAAAACACCGAGAAACATAAATGACAGGAACAATTGCAAATGGATATGATTGTTCTAAGCAGACGACTAATCTCGTGGCCTCATTGCTGGCCACGTTCTCGCGAGACTATGACGTCATACCCCAGTCTAGGGTAATGTGATAGCTGCAAATCTTCTTTCAAGTGATTATGGCCTCACAAGGGGATGTTTTCAAAAGAAATAGCCCCCCAAAAATCATCTTAGCTCTCAGGTTGCCAAGACTGAACACCTGTGAGGTATACATCTAAATAACTTCAATCAAATGCTACTTAACTGGTGTAATGGACAATTACTGTAAAATTTAAACTGGGCCTATTCTTGCTTGTTCCACAAAATACATGTGGTATCCCAAAAGGACCAGGATAGATCATTTTGTAAATTTGATCATTTTAGGTGTTCTTTTTATTACCACATTATGTGGGCGTTTCTGTAATAATTCAAGCAAAATTGTATTGCACTAATTCCCTGTACACATACATAGACCTATTGTCAAGCACAATTTGGGGAATTTTAGATACTTTTTATGGAAATATTTGAGACCAAACCAAAGTAAAAGAAATTCAGACACCCAGCTGGGAGCATGAAAACGCTTAACATAATTCGGAGGGGACTTTTTTGTGGAGGTCTTGAGTAATGTTAATTACCCTTAAAAGGTCTAATTCATGAGAAAATAGTTTTTTTCCCCTATGAATTTGACATGTGGTATACATGCACGTTACAATGTATGGGCACTTTTCATGAGATATATCATACTGATTTCAGCCGAAATGTTAAATTTGTGCTGCCTGGTATATAGTGTCTACGCTAGGGCAATTGTAAAATGGTGTGGAATTCAATCCTTATCATCATTACGTCTACCTGCAGCTGATTATGTAAGCTGACGAAGCTTCTGAATATCAGCACACACTGAGACAATTCTTTCAAAAATTATATTTCACAAATCAAAATAAAATCCACTTACTGAGGTGGATGTATGCGGCCATGTTGAAATCATAGGGGAAGGTCAGGGGGTCAAATCTGACCCTCTCGCCCACCTTGACAGGGTCTGAGAGGTTACTGACTGTGTGCCCCAGGGCCATGGGGTTGGAGGCGTCAAAACTGTAGGCCACAGCGCCTGGTGCCCCTTCTAGATACACCCCAAGTCTGTCACCCTCCTTGACACGAACACAGGGTGATGTACCCAGCTTGCTGACGATGTAAATCTGAAAGGATAACAAGAATTATATTAATCAAAATGACATGTTACTTCATACATGGTAACAATTTAAAATGCAGAGAATAATTAAATATAGACATAGTTTGCATGCTGTATCATGTTATTGTTGCAACAGAGATGAGAAAAGATATGGCGAGTTAATAGAGATGAGATGAGATGAGATGAGATGAGATGAGATGAGATGAGATGAGACAGGACAAGAGCTGAGATAAGAGTAATATCATGATATCTAAGAATTGATAGATGAAATGAGTCATGAGAAGAGATGAGAAAAGATGAGATGAGACAACAAGGAGAGACAAGACGAGATAAGATGATATCTGATAGGTGAGATAAGATCTGATCAGGTGAGACTTGAGATGCGATTAGAAGAGATGAGACAAGACAAGAGTTGAGATAAGAGTAATATCATGATATCTAAGAAATGATAGATGAGACGAGTCATGAGATGAGACAAAATATGAGTAAAGATGAAAAAGTGAGAGAGCAGATCAGCAGATGAAATGGAGAATGTAGAGATGAGGGAAAAAAACATGATAAGAAGAAATTAGATGCAATTACTTGAGACTTCACAAATTAGCAAAGAGGATGATTTGCCAGTCCGGAATGCCAATATACAACAACAAATGAAGAACAGGGGAAAAAAAAATACTAAATGGGAGTTATCAGCTTTATCAAGTGAGCTTTTCTTATTCTCTTTACATGAGATTAACATGGTTGCACGTATCAAGCTCAACAAATTATGCTGGACATGTTAATAGCTACAATTACTTCACGCCTCATACTTAAGCCATTTGTTGTTTTGAAAAAGTATTTCATTTTTAAAAGTGTTCTGTCTATCAATTTTTGTTTTAGCAACACTGACTAAATCACATGTAATCCATGGTAACTTTCAAGTCATTGTCCCAAAGTGTCCAATGGTGTACCTAGTACTACCTACAGGGGGTGTTTAATTGCAGTTGGCAGTCTATTCAAATTCCCTGTTGATTGCAATTGCTCTAATTGCCACCTGTACGAGAATGTGGCACCATGGATAGAATTAATTGAATTCTCGTGGCTTCGAAGTGGCTAATTGAAGTGTTGATTGGATATTCAATTGTTTTGGTAATATAGGTTTTGAAATCCCAGATACTGCACTATGGGCACATGGGAGTTTACAGGAGTTTCCATACTGCTGACACCAGCAGTAATTAAATACTATAATAGCAACTATATTGTTTTCCAGAGATATATTTATGCAGAATACAAAACATGGTGATATTATAAATCCAAGGACTGTGACCAGATTTAATCAAAGTATAAATACAAAAATTTTAGTTGTATACCGTACAGTTAGAATCTTGTACACGTTTATTTTTAATATCTGCATAATAGATGAAACCTATCGTGTGAATGATTGTAGTTGAATGTCTGTCATACAGTTCATCTGTACCTTGTTTTGTATGTATACCTTGGATGTCTATCTGTCTTTTGATTTGTAAGTCTACATGGCCAAATGTGCCACGTGCGTTTTCCATGAGAAGGATAAATGCATTGGAAAACGCATGGTTTTTAGCTAATTATAATGAGGCAAAACCATGCGTTTATCCAAACGCATGGAAAACGCACGTAGCACATTTGGTCATGTACATACTGAAAATGTTTGTGAGTCAGTGTCTCTTATATTTTTTTGTTTTTTTTAATAGTCTGATTATTTTCTGTATGTCTGAATATTTCTCTTTGTCCAGCGCCTTTCTTTTTTGCCCCACTTAGCTACCCCTCCTCCCACAAATCTGAATCATTACTCGTGATTAATGGCAAAATTTCTTTGTGGTTGAAAAAATCGGGAACAGAAAAACTAAATGTACCAAAAGTACCCGTTTTTTCTCCATATCTCACATACTTCAAGCTGCTTTAAATATCCTGCTTTGCTCTATAATACATTCTGGGCCATACAGGGCTTAATAACTCTGAGCCTGTGGGTCGACATGACTGGAATTTCTTAGCACTGAACAAACTTCCAGTTCTTTGATGTAAACACCAATTATAGCAGAAAATAAGGATGCTGTGGCCAAGAGCAAATAAATCTTGAATGCCATTGCTAAACATTCATGTGTACTTTTTATGCCCAGCATTAGTAATCATATGTCATAAGACTGTTGCACATTTTCATTCAGACACCATTAGTGTTGATATAACAGAATGTTTGCTGATCATAATTGCATCGCGAGTAGATAGATGGATAGATGGATAGATGGATAGATGGATAGATGGATAGATGGATAGATGGATAGATAGATAGATAGGTATATAGATAGATAGATAGATGGATAGATGGATAGATAGGTAGATAGATAAATAGGTAGATAGATAGATAAATAGATAGATAGGTAGATAGATAGATAGATAGATAGCTAGCTAGATAGATAGATACACACACAACATCAAAGAAATTATATAGATTTGGCAACAACATGATACAGTGGTATGATTTAACACAATAGGACATTATCGGCTTTCACAACTTTTGAAATAATCTGAATTCTGACTCGATCGATTTTTGAGAGAGCAAAAAGGTGGAATGCATTTACTTAGACCACCTACGCAAAAAGTTATTCTCTTTCAGTATTACTTACATCTTCTCTGCGGTTGATGACTGAGGGAATGACTTTGGTTTCTCCGACCAGTTTGAACAATCGTTGCTGCTTGTTATAGTCCGGTCTCCAGACCTGGAACCGGACCGGTTGGTCACTCCGGAAGAAAGCGGAATATGCGAAAAGGACGCCTTCTGTCAGGACGAGGTCATCGATGAGGAAGGATACACCCGGGACATCTACGCCAGATGCGGAGGCTGCTATCTGGTTTCCTATCTGTTGTACTTGTGTGCTCGAAGATGCTCCTGGAAAAGTATAAGATGTAATGTCAAGTTGAGTTAATATGTAATCAACCATGAGGTTATGTTGTAAGAAAAATTGAACAGGTATACATGGCCAAATGTGCCACGTGCGTTTTCCGTGAGAAGGATAAACGCATGGAAAACGCATGGTTTTTGCCTAAATATCAGCTAAAAACGCATGGAAAATGCATGTGGCACAATTGGCCATGTACTATACTAATAAATAGTATGGGTTTATGGGGGAAGGGTTACCAGGGAGAAAGGGTAAGAAATAATTTAGAGAAAAGCAGGAATAGGATAGGGGAAAGAACATATCTGAACACTGACTTATACATTGAAAAGTACTTTGACCGCGATCTTGGTTGGCTGTAGTCTAAAATGATGCATTACTGGCTAAATAGTAAAATTTCAGTAATTAATGGCATACATAACATTGACTGAAGTGTTAGGCAAGCAGACTGACGTATCAGTCAAAAATTTGTATAGGCATTCACTCATACTGTATAGACACAGTATCCGAAGTCTAAATGTTAAATAAAAAATGTCCAACATTTAAAAAAAAAAAAGTTATACATAACATAGTGAATGGGTGGGAAAAAAGACAGCAAAGAAGATAATAGGCAAAGGAAGGGTGACAACAGAAACTCTTATAATAAGATAAAAGACTATTTAAACAAAGAAAAGAGGTTAACAATTTAACTTAACAGAAGATAACGGCCAAGATACAAAGAAAACACAACATCAAAGATGATATAATAGCTAACAAACAAAAGAAGAAGAGAAGGAAGATGGAAGAAAATATCTTACAGTGAGATGAATAAAAGCTAGGTGAATAAAAATTCATAAAAGAGGGAATGAAATGGAAGTGAAATGGACTTACATTATACAAATGATCTAAGCTTTTAAGCTCAACCTCTTATCTCACTTCCCTATAATTCACTTTTACCCCACCTCCATTTAACCCTTAAATCAACCCAAATGCTCTTGAATGAGACCTCTTTATCCCCAGGCTATTTCCATATTTAACACCATTTGTTTTATAGGCATTTGCCTCGGGTCAATACTACTAAATGCTAAGTGTTTATATTTGTCACATTAGTGTTAAAAGCTTAACAGTAATCGTAAAATTGTCAAATGTTTGGGAGTTTTTAATTGATGATATTACAGTGGATGATCAAGATAGAAATTGATGCCCTACATCCTGAACATTTACAAGACATTAAGTTTCCTGTCTATAAATGCATGTTTCTGTCAGCTTTTATAGTCTAATAAATGATCTAAAAGATCAGATTTTGTATTGAAACTAAACAGACATGTATTTGAAGATATTACCAGTTAATTTTCGTCTATTAAATGACCCACCCAAAAACGCATATTGTTTTGGATAAAAACAAAATAATTCCTACTCCGGCAATTTTTGTTTACTTTTATCATTATTGACTACACCAAACAACTCATAAAACAGAGAAACTGTTAAAATCACCTAAATCTCGAAATTATGTTCATTTACTATAACCAGCTGAAAGCTGACCGTGAAAACTGTGAGTAAGCCATTCACACTTTGAGTTCCAACTGTCTATTGTAATCGTGCAACTGAAGTACATTGATAAATTATTAACCACTGATTACAACATTAGACGTAATGTAATGTAGTGGACGTCATATTTTAAGCTATATGATATTCTAATTATTTTATCATACTCTCTAAACTGAAATGAATAACTACATATATAGTTATTTAATTACAATAAGTGATCCAACACATAAGTTGATCAGATATGTTCTTGCAGCGAGGATTAACTTTCTTCAAAGGTGGTCCTACCTGAGTAATTACTTTGTAATCAACTGGATTAAATGTTACGTTAGACCCTGCGGATCAAAGGCATGGGCCTATACAAGTCAATATATTAAATTAAGACTAATTATCGGAATTTATTAGTTGACTAGACATTAATGGAATGTATATATTGAATGTGTATGAAAATATTGTGTTGTTCATATTATTCTAGCTTTTTTAGTGCTATTATATTGCATCATTGGCTGCATAGCATCTTTAGAGCCAGCTCTACCTGTACTTGGGGAATTCAGTGACTCATAGAATGACAAACTTAAAACACCTACGCGTCCAAATTCCCCCAAGAGATGCTGTCTAAAAAGGTGTCCCCCAATGTAACACTGCATCCCTCAAAGCTAGACAATTGCGGTTAGCTAACTCGAAGTGTTATTAAGGCTAAGTATGAGATTTTAATATATTTAACCGATTTATTAAATATTGATAAATTTGAAAGTATGTGCATATCAATCAATCTATACAGATGACTCCCAGTAGTAGCGATCATAATATTATAAAATATGATGTTAATAAAATTCACTAATCGATAAAATATAACCAATACCATTGCTATTGTATTCTATTGTTAAGCATATAACATGTGGCATTTTAAAATCAATCAATGACTCGATGTAAAAAAATATATAAAATTATTTCTTACCTGTTATGATAGAGGTAATCAGTAGCAGAAGTAAACAAAAATCGTGTAAGTTGAGCATTTTCGATCGGTGTATAATTCCTTCAAAGTAAACCCCAGCGAAGCACTAGTGATAATGACACTGCCAGAGTCTGTGTGCCAGTTATAAAAGCAGCTTACGAGTTCTGCTTCAGTGAATCTCAATGGGCAATCCACATTCAGGTGTGCTGATGACGTCACGGGAAAAGCCCGGAATTCCTTCTTCCAAATATGGCGAACTCTCTCAAGCGTCGCGGCGCTTTACTTCCGATTTGCATGAAAATGGGCGGAGCTCTGACTGATAAATATTCAGTGGAATTACCAAATATGGTGTTACGGTTACAAACGTTTTACTACGAATGTTTCGCTTCGTTTGAGCAGAACCGAACTCCGCAGCAGACTTATACCGGCCCCGTAGCCCCCTAGTGGCAAGCTTAATCACCATGAGAGCCGATTTGACTGCTGATTGCACTCCAAGAATAGAAGAGCTCTAATAGGATGGCATCTGTTCACACCTTGAGTGTTTGCAAGTGGTCTGTCATTGAAGATGTGAGCTAATTGGTGTCTGTCAGCCAGAAACCCCATTGATGCTGTCAACTTAGTTCTGCTCAGAAATGTGAATTTGAACAGTTGAATCATAGAGTTATAATCAGTCATTCACAAGTTTGCTGGTGGCATGAGATGAACAACTTCAAAAATTATTGGGGAATGTATATTAATCTTTTTTCTTCTTTTTTTCTCGCCATAAAAACAACAGTTTTCAAAGGTAAAAATGCATTAAGTGTTACAAAATGAAAGTTCAATTATTTTTCGCAATTTATTTAGGGCTTAATGTGTATTAAACGTTTTTTACTATAAATATATACAAGATTGCATAATGGGTTTAGATTTACACTTCCAAGTAACATACACAAATATATATATATATATATTTTTTGTATATACTATTAAAGTTTTATTTGGATTGCCCATGACCTTTAAAGAATTCATTTTACTCTATATGCACATGTACAATAGAAATTCATTTTTTCTCTGCTATTAGTATCACGAGGCAAAAATTACATGCTCAATTTCTATGCCATTGGTTATACAATAAATAATCTAAGGCGGTTACGTATTGTACTTAAAAATTTCAATCTGCACACATATGCAGGTCGAAGTTCTATGCAATTTAAAAATGGTACCATTTCTTCCAATTCGGGACAAAAAGTTTAATTAAAAAGATCTGCCAATAAAAAACATATGCATCCTGCCATATACTTTCCTTTTAATGGGCCACAGTTTGAACACACATAAATCACGTTCAAGTAAAACGCTCTCCGTTATAGACATGTTTTTGTTTACTTGCCAGGGGCGTATGAATTTACAGGCAGCAAAACAATTAAATTGATATAGACTGTGAGCGCCCACTGTAGAAATGCTCTGGACTGGAAATAGTTCGATACAGTTCGATACCCAATACTGATTGATTTTGCACGGAGTTCCATTTCTATCCGAGTTCTCCCACCGTGACCATAACATTCCCAAGGTGAAACCAAAACAACGCTGATTGATCCCAATGATTGACAGATTGAAATTATTGATGGTTTAGCCCAATTAAAACAAACCTATGGAGATGCTAGGAGATAATTATAGACCTGGAATAAATCAGAAATACCTCAAATTTAATATCAACATCGGTGCAAAACTGAGAAGATAGATGTTGCAGTCTGTAAATGTATCAGCGTTTTCTTCATATTTGATATTTATAAAATGTCATCTATTTAATATTTATATTCTGTATTTTTTATTCTTATTCTGTATTTATTTCATTTTATCTTAATATAACATATTTATCAATTTATTCCTTCATTTATATATTCTCTATCTATTCACTTAAAAGTACCGAGATAAAAATTAAAAATGGCTTGGAGTCCACACCAAGTTACACATTTATTTAACTTTTGTATTATTAATATCATGTGTGTACAACAGCTATCTATCTTGCTGTCTCAATTTATGTTAGTCTGTCTTCTAACCTCCACCCCATCACTGTGCACTCAATGACCTGATGCATCGCAACATCTCTCACTAAACAAGCCTCAAGTCAAGAAATTCAATATTTTGCTCACATACTCATCCCTCTCTAATGCTGCATTAAGCCATGTAAATATGTAAGGGTAATAAAGTATTTACTGAACTCCCACTCGTGTGGACTTCTAATAAATATAGTGACAGAGCTAGAGAACGGCGGATAGTTCATATATATACACTCTAGATTTGCCACCCCCCTAATACACAATTAAACACTATACAATTTTACAATGGTTACATGTGAGACATGAAGATATGTACACCCGAAAATGTCAATGTACAACGAGGCTGATAGGTCGAGTTGTACATAACATTTGACGTTGTACATATATCATGTCTCACAATGTAACCATTGTGTAATTGTTTTGTACCAATGAACCCCAATATTTTTATTGTCAATTTGTTCTTTTTCATTTTTCACTGATTACGATTCACTGAAACACAGCGCTCCGTCTACAATTCGTCTAATAAATTAATGCCAGTTAAATATTTGTTTAGATTGGTCAAGAACTTAGGTTTTGAAAATTTTTGAATTTTGAAAATCGGATAAAAATTGACGAAGATATTAAATAAAACGTACTAGTATGTCAGATCTCTATAAATTTGCCCACACTCGCTAAATTCATGATTTCCACTGTGGCGTGGATGGCTAACTGTTGCAGATGAGGATTTGTACAACAAACGGCAAGGTCTTGATCTAGTAAGCTAAATTATTGCAGGTTATTACGAGTGGCGAATCCCGTTGTCTTGGCGAAAGCATTTATTGATCACAAATACACTGGGATACTCAATTGCAATTAGCCCTGAAAATCCTCAAAACCTGTGAAAGGGTTTAGCTCAATTGCTTGGACTTATAATTATAACATGTCAATGAAACTACTGTGTTCGACATATATAACAAATATGCAGAAACTCACTTATTCCAAAAAATATATACGTATATTTGTATTTATTTATTATACAGTATTGGTGTTATTTTTAAGGTTAATCTTTTAAAACGTTTTATGCTTTAATGAGTTATTTTACATGTTATTTAATCGATACAGATTTACTTTTATGATGTTTTCATTTTAATATTTTATGGGCAATGCCGAGAAACAGTTTTAAATACTGAGGGAACATGTGTTCAAAAAATATCAGAATGCATTACAGTGCACTTTATTTTATATTATAGACAAATAGACTTTTTTTTCTCTTATTAGTCTCTGAGCAGATTTAGAACAACCCTGCATTTCAGATTTTAAGTGTTCAAAATCAACCAAGCATGGTCACGTGATGTTGTGATGTTGGCACCGGTAAAATCCTGAATATTCATAAACTTACAAGATCTTTTTTCATTGTTACAGAACTCTGTATTTATATTAACTGCGTGATATTGACACATAATTAGTATTAATTGACACATAATTACTTTTAATATTCAATGCCCTTAGACTGCTCGCCGAATCACATCAATATCATATTTTACTATTTTAAGTTAATCATTAAGCATACAAAACGTACATTGAATAACCAAAAGTCAAAAAGGGCTAAATTTGAGGTGCCTTTTAATCAATGTCTATGCTGAGGCTAGTAGAAGACCCCACCCATGGAGTAAACGTGTAACATGGTGTAGACTCCAAGCCTTATCATCTAATCATTACGTCTGCCTCTGGCAACTGGTCATATAAGCTGGCTGAGCTTCAGACCCAGTATCATTGAGACATCAAAATATTTCAAATGTTACTAGTTGCAAGCTATCAATTTAAGTTCACAAAGGTCGTTAAAATGAAATAAACATTAAAAATATCAAACTGACATACCTTTCTATATATAGAATTAAATTATACCTGAAATATTTGTTGCGATTACCAAGACCAAATAACCTTGCAAGAAAATGTATTCTTTTCAAAATCAAGGTAACCTATATTCTCTTTAGTGTGTATTAGAGTTTGAATAATAGTTCTTTAGAACTTGTACTTTTTCCATTTTACAGAACAATTAAATGATGGATGTGACATGTTTTTAACTTCTTTCATAACCTCGATTAACCAGGAATTTTAATTAGTTTCTGTTAATATATATTTAACTTTATTTTGAAGTAAAGTCGTTCTGTAAATAAAAATATGGTACACATTATATAAGGAATGTATTTTGTTGAACATGTTAATATGTATTATATACGTAAAATACAGTATAAATGATTCTGATTGGATTTTGTAAGGAGTGGATAAACAGCTAATAAAACTAATGTTAACTTCTATGTAAATACTTTTAATTTGGTGGCTGGAACCATCTGTAACTATAGTCTTTGTTGTATTCCCTATTTTTGATTATATTCTGTCTGCTTTTTTTTCTTTTTATCTTTTGTACTTGTGACATATATGTCTTGTCTGACATCATCCGTCAATAAAATTATATATATAGTTTAATTGGGGAGTGGATCATTGAAATACTGTGTGAAAATAAAATATCCATTGAGTTTGAATAAATGAGCATTCCCTGGGAACTTTATGACTGTAAATTCAGCAACTTATAATTAATTGTTAAATATATTTTTTTTTTTAATTGACAAATTCAAGTGTAAGATTTTTGAAAGGTACAGGTAAATTATGCAACAAGGAATGAAGTCTTATCATCTCATAATTACGTCTGCCTCCGTCTATTTGTCTTATAAGATTATTAGGTTTCAGGCTAGTAAAACATTGAAACAACAATACAATACAACGCAATGCAATTCAATACAATACACAATTGCAATACAATAAACAGATATTCAAATATATTGAGTAAAGTTGGGCATACTTTTGTCTCACTTATGCTGTGATAAAAGTTAATATGGAAAGTGCATAATTCTTTTTGCTCGATTTTATTTAGGTAATGAGCTATAAATCCTGAGCATATAATATGCATCGTTTTGAAATAGTATGGCTTTGGGAAAAAATTAAAAATTGCCCATATTAAATCACAGTGGGGTTTTATGGGCACCTCATTCTGAAAATATGAGCACTAAAATGCCCGTATTAAACTATACTAATTTCAACTATAAATGCAGAAGTTTAATATGGGCAAGATAAATGTTTAATATGAGCAATGCTGTCTGCTCACAGATGATGACCTTGAATATACTTGAAAATTCCACCAGGTGTGAGAATGTACCACTGATGGCTTTCAGCTACTGCGAGGTGCCCATATTATACTGCTGCCCATATTACCCAACCTTACCCTATATATAGGCCTATTCAGATCAAATCACTCTTCAATTTTACATCTCAAATTCAAAGTTTCTCCACTTTTTAGATATAAATATATGCTTCAAAACGCCGTTTAACATCACTTGTAGGTCCTAAGTCTTACACTTCTCAGTTTAGATTCTGGTAATTATATTTGGTCACCTCTATATATCTACTTTCAATTTTGTCAGCTTTTGCTTTCCCAATACTATGTAATGCACCAGACAATTTGTTGCTTTTTTCTCTTTCACTTTTTAGCATATTGTATTATATATAAACGCGTGAGGGTAATTTGAAAACATATTTATATTTAAAAGAAGAAAACTTGATGCTCTCTCCATTTATGCTGTAAATAATTCACTCCCCCTCATAACATCAATTACATTTTTGTGATTTTTTTTTTCTGACGAATTTCTAGATTTTTTATTTTAGTAGAATGCTTTCCCATGGCATTAGCTACAGCATGCGAATTCCACGACTCAATATATAACTTTTGTGAAAAATAAATATACTTCTATAATTTCCCTAGAACATAGCTTACTATCAAGGCTACCTCACTATTTAGACCACCCCACCATAAGGACTAACTCACCATTACCGAGATGTGCCATGGCATTGCTATCTGGATTTAGTCTGCCTCGCCATTAAGACCACCTCACCATTAAGACCCCATCACTATGGCAAACCACCATTAAGGCCACACAAAATGCAACTAATCTTGTAAGTTATAAAATCGCCTTTTGCATAGTTTTCAACACAGGCCTGTATGCAAACTAAAGACTGTACATGGCCAATTGTGCCACGTGCGTTTTCCATGAGAAGGATAAACGCATGGAAAACGCATGGTTTTTAGCTAATTATAATGAGACAAAAACCATGCGTTTTCCATGTGTTTATCCAAACGCATGGAAAACGCACGTGGCACAATTGGCCATGTAGAAATATATGGTTCCTACAGCCAATAGAGTATAGCATCACCTATCGACGAAGTATTAAACATAATTCCAGGTAAAATAAATTAAGATATATGATATTGCATGCCTGCTGTTAATTGAATTGGCCTTCACTTTCGTGGAGCGAAGGTATATTTCGTGGTGCGAAAGTATATTTCGTGTTGCAAAGGTTTTTCTGTCGTGGTGCGAAAGTACCTATTATCGGCGAAACCTTCGCACCAGAAAGTACACATAGTCATTATAGTATTTTTTGTGTCGCAGAAAACAGCCACAATTTGTAAACATCAAATTGATGCTGTTACCATGGCAACTCACGGTCCAAATCACACGGAATGAAAGTACAACATAAATGTAATAAAAACCGCCCTGTTTTTTTATAAAATGTAAAACTTTTCAAAAAATTAAATGAACTTGACAAAAAATCACCAGCTTTCAGTCATTATATACCTCAAATACCAATGCCTGCTAAATGTATAACTTTCTGCAAAACATGCTTTCAGAATTCCAGTTAGAATAACAACTAAGGATTTGATTTTATAAAAGTTATATTTGAAGAACTCCAAGTAAGATTGTAAAACTTTGGTACTGTATTTTTGTCAAAAATTCAAGTTTCTTAAAATAAGATAAGATAAGATAAGATAAGATAAGAGAAGACAAGAGAAGACAAGAGAAGACAAGACAAGACAAGACAAGACAAGACAAGATAAGATAAGATAAGATAAGATAAGACAACATGAGGAGTACTAAATGAACTACTGTTCAGCATATACCTCATATATTTTACCCATGGAAGCACGTGTCTATGCTGGGGCAAGCAAAAGACCCAACTTGGTGATGTATGTATGGTCAGAATAAAGACCACCTCACCTCGATACCATGAACACTTCAGAAACTCCAATGAATGGTCTCATTCACGGAGATCCAGGGTATTATATATTGTTAGTTCATGGGGTTGGTGATTATAATAATCATTCATAGGTTGGTTATTGTTATAATCGTTCAGCTTCCATGAAAATTTACCAATTATCACCACACAGAAAGAATATATGTCATTTCCTTCAAAGTACATGCTTGTACATTTATTTACCTCAGAAACAAAATCTGTAAACAAAGAGTCCATTGTTCCTAGAAAACGCACGATTACGTTCGTGATTATCCCACTCAACAAAGAATAACAAGTTGTAACAACAACTAATGTCTTGGAAGGTTTTAAGACTTCTAAAAGACCAGCGCCATTTTGATGGAAGTGTCTCACGCATGTGCGCAGCTTGAACATTCCTATAAAATTGTTGGTGACTTTAGATGATTTGTTGTTTTTTTTTTCACTTTTTTTCTTATTTTGTCACGCAAAGTAGCGATTAATCACTTCTGAAGTCTCAAACTGCTGGAGAGAGTGAGTGGTCTGACATCAAGATAACTAATAGCCAACCTAGTAGTTTGTATTTGAGGAAATGTTCTTATAGCAAGGAGGGAGCAATGCAAAGAGCACATTCATTTTGCTCGACCCTTTTCACTCATACCTTTTTATAACCATAGGTTTTTCTTTTCATCCGATTTTCCTGCAAACTTATCCTTTTCCATTCTTACATCCAACTTTCCTATCCATCCACCTTCATTCATCCCTCAACTTTTCTTCTTTCATTCCTTCCTGCATCCTTCCTTCTTTCATACTAATGTGCTTCATTTAAATTTTAGTCTTCCTTCTTTCCTTCTTTCCTTCTTACATTCTTTCCTTCCTTCTTTCTTTCTTTCTTTCTTTCCTTCTTTCCTTCCTTCCTTCCTTTTTTCCTTCCTTGGACATCATTGTTTCATGGGTCAACATCGTGTTGGTAATTAGCCAATCTAGCATCTGCCTTCCTTCCTTCCTTCCTACCTTCCTTCCTGCCCTCCTTCCTGCCTTCCTTCTGAAACTCAAGAATCCTTCTCTGGTGGCCCAGTTTTACGTACTTTTCTTGTTATTAGTGTTCAGCTTTCCCTCTATTCATGAAAATCCCCAAAACACGAGATGAAGTAACTGTCCACCCTGAATCGAGTGAGTGACACATGCTGGGATGTTAGAGAGAAAAAAACACAAACAATAAGAATTAGATGTCAACAAAACTGCAGGATACCTATTAGGGGTGAAAGAGATACCCCCAATGACCTGCAAATAAGTGTAATTTGAGGACACGCTACCCTCTTATAAATCTACCCCTTTCCCGCCTTTTATAAACTTATTTTTTTTTAATATAATTTCTTTTCTTTTTTCCTTGTCACTCTACAAAAACCTGCTGGGTGACATTTCTACAGGTTTCCTAAGTGTGAGATTCTGTGGAACGTACACATTTTATCCCAACTGTGAGAAAATTTTACATCCATACTAAAACGAAAACCCCTTTCGCTGCACACCCTATAGCTGTCTTGCTCCAGTCGTTTTTGATAGACATCACTCCAGATAAAGAAATAATTGAGGTATTCTATTTGAATATTTCACTGATGCATGAATGAGTTGCCCTTACATGTGTTATTATCATCACAAAAAGTGAATTACTAAAAGGAAAACTGCAGCTTATATGACCCTTTGTGTGGACAAAGGGCTGGGGCCTGAACACTTTACCAATTCTAAACACTGCAGCATATATCACATGAGCAATGTTCGAGTATTATATGAAGGTTACAGAGTCCTACAGCATGTACGTATGCTGCAGTATGCAGGTTTATTATCTGCATAAAAGTACACTTTTATAAGTTCTTCTGGACATACCAGATGAGTTATTGCTCACCATACGTGTCCAGCTAACAGTTATATGATGATTTAGTGCACTGTAATAATATTGTCCAATTTATAGTTTTGTGTAGTCATTATTTATAATGGAAACACCAAAATCATTTATATCTTTCAGATGCACACGAAATAAAAGTAAATTATAAGTCCACTGTACAACAGCCTGACTTATCTCCCTTCTCTATTTTTCTTTCTTTCTTTTTTCTTTGGTTAGAGAAATGGTTTAAACTGGCCCAAACTGGTAGGCCAGCATTAATGCAAGATTCTATGATTCATACATGGCCAAATGTGCCACGTGCATTTTCCATGAGAAGGATAAACGCTAATTATATTGAGGCAAATACCATGCGTTTTCCATGCGTTTATCCAAACACATGGAAAACGCACGTGGCACATTTGGCCATGTATCTGCGGTAACTGTAGTGTGCATTGCGCAAAGCCCTGTGTTGGCCACTGGGGTTTGAGGTCTTCACCCACAGTGTTACCACCCTTGCCTCTAAGAAGCCCTGGAGTTCCAAGTAAAATAAAACATCCAAAATATATATTTATTTTTTTTACTAATTGCAAGCTTACTTTGTGTTTGCAAAAATGTCAAACTTGGCGAAGAAAACTGATTATAACTTGGGAACTAAAATTGCCATCATTTTCACAAATGGAATACCATGATAGCATTCCAAATCGTTTCAATGTCAGCACGATGTCAGCGATGTCAAAACGATGTTGTAACGACAGCGGCCGATATAGAAACGACGCTGGCCCGATTTGGAATGCTATCTGGGTTAGTCCTCCAGTTTCCTAAGTCTAACGATATTATATTCTATGTACATTGTAAAGCTATAAAAAAATTACATGAAATAATTTTGAACAATACAATATATTTTTAAAATATTTTAAAAATATTTATACGTCCTGTACTAGACAAGCAGGAACTACACAAGGCCAATTAAACAGATCGCAGTAAAATGCCAACATTGACACCAATGTCCTTGAGTTTTTTTTTTTTAACTTTAAAAATATAACATCAGGCAAAAAACATCCAAAGTTGCCCACTTTACACGTTAAATGCAAACTTAATCCGCAGAAAATGTGTAATAGGAGTGAAGATTGTGAAACTATACAGGAGCAAATGTATAAGTCAAGAAAATACGTGGGTGTCAGTCACATGTATTCTATGAAGCAAATTATGCAGAATATCAGCAAGAAAAAAAAAAACAGGGGAAAAGTTTAGTAAAAGGGCAAAAACCAAGTGCATATACCTATCTTGAATGTCTGCATAAGAAGGAGAAATTTCAATGAATGGTTCTTTATAAGAGACGGTGACTGTGGGGTAACTTTTTCTGAATTTTTTTTTCTTCTGAAAGACAACTCAAAACTCCTACAGAAAAATGGCCAGTTGCCTGCTGTGAGAAAAGTCATTAAAGACAATGTTTAACTTGTAATATAAAACTATCGTACTCAATCGATGAGTACTATATTCTGTAAATTACGTGATGCCATAAATGTATGTAATTTATAAGCGCAGGAGATACAGCTTAATAATATTGAAAGAAACTGCATCTTGTCCATGAGTCACCCACTTGGAGCCTAGAAAAAGACGAAAATATATGATACTATAGTTCTAGGTCTTCTTTAAACAGGGGAACCTCGCGCAAGATAGCCTCACTATTAAGACCACCTCAAAATTAGGGCCATCAACATTTGGACCCAATTCTGCATTTTCCACATTTCCATTGTAGTTTACCTTGCTATAAAGAGGACCTCGCCATTAAGACCCTGGAAGGTAATATTATTGAATCTATACGAATATGATTGTCTGATCTATTGCATTAGTAGTAACTTTATTAACCATAAGTGGATGGCGACCAGAAAAAGCCAAGGCTTATCAGGCTGGTTGCCTTTACAGAATTAGGTTTGAATTATATAAAAATAATGAAGTCAATATCCATTTATAACAGGTATGTAACCACTGAGGAAGTAGTTTTTGATGCTTTTGTGTAATGCTTTTGATGTGTTGAAATCATGATTGTTTTGTTGCTGAAAATTATTCCTCAGTATCGCGCCTTTATAAGACTACTGTTTTGTTTGTTTTTTGGCTTGCTCTGTCTTTACTCTGCTTATCAATTGTTCTTTGTTTAGTGACTCTTCTGGCATTAGATACGTGCTGTCATGTTGGATTACCTACACACTAAATACCAAGTAGACCACACTAGCTACCCTTTTAAAATATGTTGTATAAATAATAATGTAATAAATAAATAGATAAAATTCAATATGGCGTCCAAGATGGCCGAATTTTACTGCAATGCATCATACAGAAAATGAATTTTGCCCACCTAACGATGTACAGAGATGAGCCACAAAAGATATATTTTATAGATAGCTTAACTATAATATATTGTCTATACAATTTATATTTTGCAGCTCCAAACAATTTAACTTTCCCAGCTCATTTATATATATTTCGTTGAGCAGAGAAAATTCACAAGTTCATATACAATCACTACGAAAGTATATGAATGAAATATAGTATATTTCAACACGTAGCAATTACAGTGCTCATAAATTTGAATCAACATCTAGCCAACAAAAACAAACTCATTAAAAGCTGTCAATATGTATGTTAATGTATGGCCGGACCAATAAAAATTATTGACTGCTAGCATCCCTCAGTTATGTCACGATCTGCTAGGTGTTAGTGCATGTTTACACGAACTGAGAATTTGTTATTGAGTGACTTTAAAATGCTGCATTCTGTCTGTTGCGCTGCATCAGTCAATCGAATGTTCAAATCCTGCTTTCATCAGTGCAAAATCAATATATACAAAAGCATTACCGATTTGCTGAGTTGGCTGGAGAGCATCAACGTTCCATTCCACAGGGCTAGATACTGGCACCACAGTTATCCTAATCTACTTACTATTTAAACACAAATCTGTCACAGGCTCAGCAATGAAAATGGGGGATACCACAGCCTTGATGATGTTATAATTCTTATTATCTGCATACACACAGATCTACACATATGATGATTTGATCTTTAATATTTTGTCAGATCATCTAAGTAAGGTTTTGAGCGTAAGGTTAACGAGCGAGAAGCAGCTTGCATAGACTTCATGCATTAATTGGTGGTGCCTTGTACCCTGTGCCTGTGCTAGGCAAGTGTAATATCACCACCCATGAGGTAAATGTGTAACTTGGCGTGGACTCCAAGCAGCCTTATCATCTCATCATTACCTTTACTCAGAGATGGTCATGTAATCTGACTAAACTACTGACCTATAGCAATGAGAAATTGAGATAGTACTGCTATCCTAAACCTGGTATCTTGTCGGCCCAATGTCGGTTCGACGTTAGTCCAACATGAGGCGATACCGGGTCGACGTTGAGCCAGTTTGAAATATTATCTGAGGACAATTTAAAGTTCCACAGCAAAAATAGTATTATCTCATATCAGCTCCTGATCATCTCATCATTATGTCTGCAATGAGACAATTTATCTCATATTGTCTGCAATGAGACAATTTATCTCATAATGTCTGCAATACGACAAATTATCTCAAATAGTCTGCAATGAGACAATTTATCTCATATCATCTGCAATGAGACAATTTATTTCATATTGTCTGCAATGAAACAAATTATCTCATAAAATCTGCAATGCGACAAATTATCTCATATGTGCTCTTTTGTATATCTAATCCAGTAACGTCAGCAACATTGCACAGACTCTTTTGTTGACGAAACAAATATTTGTTTAGATGAACATCCCACGTGCATTTTCCATCATTGACCATAATATCAATGTAGTCATTGATACAGTGGTAACTCACAAGTAAGATTCACAACTCCACCCTTGGGAATCATAGTTTTAATAACGAGGTTGACTGATTTGTCTAGCATTTTACATGCTAAATCAGCTACTTTAAGAAGGAAAAACTTGTTAGTTTACATGAAGATGTACAATGTATGTAAACAAATAAGTATGCATTGTACAATGAGGTTTTGAATCAAGAAAATGTAGCCTTCTTAAGGAAAACAGAAAAGTAATGAGTAATGACAAGAAACTAGGTGTTTGCAAATAATTTCCAATTATTTATTAATAGTAAATTTCAAGTATTATGATTTCAATACATAGATATCTCTATGAAATATTAAACTATCATAATAATCAAGTAATTTGCATTGAGTCGAGATCTAATATGTTAAGTCTTATTTGCTGGGGTCCCATATAGGTTCATAATTTTGTGAATATTAATTATGTGTCCTTCAAAATTAGCTATAGTATATATGTATATTATTTATTAACCCTACACATGGCGCATCTACACACAAAGTGGACTCTCCCATTCGCCTCAGCACAGGCACAGAATCTAAGAAAACCTATTTGTTTGTCTTCCGGATTGCAGTTTCCCTGACAGGATGCCTGAGTCTTTCCTCCCATTAATTGGTCATTTTCAACTCAAAGCATCTATGAATAACCACCCTGCATCAAATCCTTTTATTTATTCATTCGCTGATATACTGACATCCATACTCTACTTTGAACAAAGCTCTTTTTGCATAGTATGATAATAGCTGTGTACAGTATTAATTGTAGCATCAAACTGAAGTTATCTTGACATCTCAGTTATTTCGTTCTATTTTATTTTTTATTTTATGCTTCATTACCTTTGCAAAAATGCCTCATCTTACTTCCATGTCTTACATTTACCACTTACCTTAATTTTTTACTTACTTGCGTACTTGCTTACTTACTTATTTACTTATTTACTTACTTGCTTACTTACTTATTTACTTACTTACTTGCTTACTTATTTACTTGCTTACTTATTTGCTTGCTTACTTGCTTACTTACTCAGTTACTGGCTTACTTGCTTACTTACTTATTTGCTTACTTACTTGCTTACTTACTTAGTTACTGGTGCTTACTTGCTTACTTACTAGCTTAATTGCTTACTTACTTGCTTACCTACTTACTTGTTTGCTTGCTTACTTACTTACTTGCTTGATTGCTTACTTACTTGACTTTTTACTAACTTACTTGTCCAATAAACACAAAACCGTCAGTGATGATTGTTTCAAAATCCCATTTCACACCTCATATTTTTGTCACAATCAAATTATTACTCATTGTTTACATTATTTTGATCAGTGCTTGAACCATCGTGACAAAATATGATCATGCACAATTTAATTACAGGAAAACCCCACAATCAAGAACACCCTTGGGAATTATTGAAATGGTCTTAATAGACAAGTACTCTTAACTCTGATGTATTTCCCATTAAAAATAAATCACAGTATGTGAGTAAGTGGACTTTATAATGGAGGTGGTCTTAATATTATGTTGTCTTAAAGAGGTCTTTATAGTGAGGTTTAGCTGTACCTGACTGCGTATAAGCCTACACATATCACTTTCACTAATATACTATATTAATCAATATGTACATGCATGCATTTCAACAACATGCTGTGCATGAATTCGAGCACACGTGCATGTTAAAGCAACAATTGTGTCTAATTTTCTGACCACATTGAGGCTGATAAATTTCCAACATGCAGTCTGGAAATTCCCCATTTTTACAGGCCAATGTGTGGTAGCCACAACATGAAGGTGAAATAGACAGATTACTGCGTGTAATCCACTAAGCCTGGACTCACGACTCCTCTGCTGTATACGCATTTACGTTTATTATTGCCCAAAATACGTGTTATAGTAAATTGATTTGGACATTCATGAAATTGCTGTGTCAATTTATACTTAGTGTAAGCTATAGTAAATGGCTGACTGGAATGAAATAGTTAAACACAGTGAAACTACGGTATAAAGAGACCCTAGGTACACCAATGATTGACTGCAATAGTGAGGTGGTCCTAATAGCCAAGTAATATACAATGAAAGTTAATATGTTTATCTATATATTGAAACTGAAATAGGACCAAAAGTCGGATAGGTTTATACATAAAAGGAAATATGATAAAAGGTGTACAATATAATCAAAATGAAATATAACGTAATGTATAATAAATGGATAAATTATATAAAATCTACATAAATTATCATAAACCATAAAATAATAAATGGTTAAATTATAGTGTTGGGTCCAGAAAAGAGTCTCAATTTCGGGGTAGTTTTAATGAGGAGGTGGTTTTAAGACGAGGTCAGCTGCATTACTACACAATCAATGTAATGTTAAAGAGAATACTTAAACATACATGTCTCATAATATTGAACACTTTAGGTTTCCGCTGAAATGAATCACAAGACAAGACAGCACTATTGAAAGTGTCACCTGCACCTCAATATAAGACCACCTCACAATTAAGTCCACCATTTATAAACCCACTACTATTCTTGGCATTGTTTATACCTCACTATTAAGACCACTTCACTTTGTAATTTGATGGTCTTTTGACCAACCATGTTATGAATACCAATCCATGTCTCATGTAAGGCAGTAGCTATAGACTAAACAGCCAATCAATCAGTCAATAGATCAGCCAGTCAGTAAATCAAATGATCAGACAGTCGATAAATCAGCGGAGGATACAACAACCCAATGGCAAAATGTACTATATGCTCGTCTTTCGTTTAAATTCAGCGTTAATGTGTATCAGGTGGGGCCGATTGATTTGTGACACCTTTCCATTTTCCACGTTTCATAGTAGAGGGCCTAGATGCAAAACAACTTTACTGAACTGATTTTGACTATGCTAAATATATTCAAAGTGTTAAACAATTAATAAAATGTGATAAAAGATAGGTTATCTTGTAAAAGAAAGTTTATGTGAGCTCCGCAATAAGAAAACATAGCTAGTATACAAAATATTTTAATTAAAGTGAGCAATGTTTCACAAATAACCTTGTTGGCTGATTGATTGATTGATTGATTGATTGATTGATTGATTGATTGATTGATTGATTGATTGATTGATTGACTGACTGATTGATTGATTGATTGATTGATTGATTGATTGATTGATTGATTGCTGAAAATCTCGATGATAATTGTTCTCTTTAATTTGAAACAATACCTCATTATATACTATATAGTGTCAGTGTAATGATGTTCACTATACTAAATGCAATTCCTTTTTTAGAACATTCCACCATGTGGTAGCCGAATGAATTTTTTATTTATTAATTACAGTTCAATTTAATAACTTGCTTCTGGGGCAACAGAAAGTCTTTGCACTTGAAACCATAAAATGGAACAAGCTGAATAGTGACTCTCTCCGTCGTATATTCCCAAGGGTTAATCTGGAAAATTTCAAACAGTCTGATCTCTAATGATTAAGATCATAGTTGCATGCAAGAAAGTTAGATATTGCAAGACAATCTGGGATTCCTAATAATCCAATCGTTCGAGATTATCTACCCTGGATCTAGTGCTTCTGAGGTGTTCCTTTAAACCATTATTAATCAGCCTAAGCCATGTTATATGCCAATCTATTCCATATCTATTGATCATAACGGAACGTTATATTTGGATTATATCCTTAGCTATGATGGCACCATGGAATTCCCAGACAAAATGTCTCAGATTGGAAGGACTTGCAAATTTAATACCTCTAATTGTTCTTGCAAAATGTTTGCAGTCATAGTATTGATTGATGACATGGAGCCTAGAGACCCCTGTAGAAAATATAGTGTAATCATACAATTAAGGCCACATCGCTATTAAGACCACCTTGCTGTTAAGACCACCTTGCTATTATGACCACCTCACTTTTGTGCTATTATGACCACCTCACTTTTGTGCTATTATGACCACCTTGCTATTATGACCACCTCACTTTTGTGCTATTATGACCACCTCACTTTTGTGCTATTATGACCACCTTGCTATTATGACCACCTCACTTTTGAGACTACATCGCTATTATGGCCACCATGCTATTAAGACCACCTTGCTATTTAGACCTTGTTATTAAAACCACCTTGCTATTGAGACTATATCGCTATTAAGAACACCTTGCTAATATGACCACCTCGCTTTTGAGAATACATCGCTACTAAGACCACCAATGCTGAATTGATTGTTATCCGGACATCATATTTTACCTCGCTATTAAGACCAATTCACAGGTGAAGCGAGGTTTTACTGTAAAGTCGAACCCCACAATTAAGAGCACTTTTTGGAATTACTAATATTAAGGTGTCTTAACTCTGGGTATTTGAATAATGTTATACATTTTGGGACTCATAGAAATAGTAATAAAATCAAGGTAGTCTAAAAATTGGTTGGGTGGATTAGGGGCTTACGTCCTTAATTTTATTTATTTATTGAAATATTTTTTTAATGGGTTGTGCCATCAGTAATACAGTTTTTAGGTGACCCATTACAATAAAAGAATATTGTTGTATTTCTGCACCTGATGGGCTAATTAGGCCAGGCAGGGACCATGGCAATGAGATGAAGGATAGAACAGCCATCCAACACAGGCTTTACCGAGAGTCGAACCCAGGACCCAGTGGTTTAAAAGTGGGTGGACTTACCAACAAGGTTCCATTGCACTTTTGAAATATATTGATGCGATCAGCGCAAACCTTTAAAAATCTATACAAAAAATGGCTGCTCATTAATAATTTACAGCTCACAATAAAAGCACACACTCTGGGTTCTGATATTGATCAGAACATTCTGGAAAATGACATTTAAATGTGGTCAATGCCATCCCAGAAATATGAAAGTTCATGTAATATAGGTATGTAAAGAACTGCATGGCTGGTGGATATGAAAGCTGGGTTATTGAGTTTTATTGCATTTAGTGACATGTTAAGTGGAAAGGTCATTCATATCTGTGCTAGGTATGGAATAGCTAGACAGGCATAACTGGCATTTTTTCACAGAGCACCTCTGAATTCAGCAAGACATAAATTTTTCTTCTCCTCTTATTACTCACTTTGCTTTTCAGACATAGAAGATCAAAACTAACCTATTTAATATAACTTTCTCAGAAAAATAACAAAAATCAACTGAAAGATAAGATGTCAAATGTACATTAAAATGCACTAAGAATACTGCTGTGCGGAAGCACTTTGCTTCAGCAAATCACAGTCAAGGGCGGGAACTTTTTCAGCCAATATAATTGCAGTATTCTGTCGTAGCCACCTGGTGGAAATAATGCGAAACTTCCATGAAAATCCACTAATAGTGTGCATCGCATAGAGCACAATGGACCCTGTGTCGACAACTCGGGTTCAAAGTCTTCACCCAGTGTTACCACCCATGATATGTGGAGGCCCAGGAGTTTCAAGGACGGCACAATACAGTTCTACATCACAAACCAAAGTAGAGTAATTTAGTAATATGGCATGGTGGTGCAAATTGTTATTGTCAATATTGAGAATAATATTGCATCTGCAACCTAAGTTTTGAATCCATAATCACCCTTACATCTAAGAGCTGCAACCACCAACTCTACCAACCAAGTCAATGCAGACTATTACAAAAACAACTCCATCTTAGCACTTCTGGGAATATTATTCATGCTAATATCAGGAAAAAAAGAAGGAGTTGAATCTGGAATATCTGTCTCGCTATGTGCAAAATCCCCATACCACGGAGCCAGCCACATTAATAACTAGTATTTTGACTGGTTTCTTGTATGCACAGTTAATCTCTAGTCCCTGTTTTTGGCACATGCAAGCAGCCTCCTACCCTTATGGAAATACTTGCTGGCATTTCTTTGTCAGGTATGTTGGCACAAATGCTCTTTAGTCCTGTCCCTGTGTTGGCTAAAGGCCATAAGGGTCAGCATACGGAGTCAGGTTTCTCAAGGACTTCATTGTTAACTTGTAAAGAAGGTATGAAGTCATATGAAGTAACAGTGAAATCAAACAATAAGGAATAAATGTTACTGTGATTACTAGTCAAGAGAAAGAACAGCTAATCACAGCTCTTGGACATAACCTGGAGAGTTATGGGGGATGGAACATGGGAAAGACCTGGAGAGGTCCTGCCATACTCAATCTGCAAGTCAGAAGATGTGGCCACTTGGGGGACATCTCCCCAACAGGCCATCTTTTGGGCTTGGACAGGACTCTGCCAAATATACGGACAAGAGCTGGAGAGTCTTCTTAAGATTGACAAGTTGCTATAGAGGTCAGGGTGTAAGACTGCTCTGATTAGAGTCCTGGATACAAACCTCAGCCCAGGTACTTTCAGAAAGATATACTTTGCATCAGATGTATGAGGTTGGTGGGTGGAGTAGGGCTTTACGTCGTGTATTTCTGCACCTGTTGGGCTAATTGGGACAGGCAGCCGGAAGGGACCATGGCAATGAGATGAAGGATGAAACAGCCATCCAACTTAGGCTAGACCGGTAATTGAACCCAGGACCCAGTGGTTGGAAGCCCAGCACGCTACCAAAGGCGCTTAGCCCCCATCCCTTTCTGACATATAAGACAGCGCTCTATATTTAGCATATATGCCGGGGCAAATAAAATACCCAATCCAAGTTAATACGGATATCAAAGCCTTATCATCTCATCTTTATGTCCGCCATTTGCAGCTGGTCATATAAGCTGACGAAGCTATAAAGATATTGATCTAAATATAGACAATTGACACTTTGTTTAAAATATTCAATAGCATTCATTTATTCATAACAATATCTAACACAATCTCAATATCACATTTTTTTATATCTTGGACAATAAATACAAGCTCCACAATGAGGCCCATTTACATTTTGGCAACGTGAAAGTGTTACAGACTGACGGACTATTTCGTCTACTTGGCGTAGTAATATTAGCACAGTGATATTAGCACAGCGTTCCTGTAAAGAGGCTGGGGGGGGGGGGGGGGGAGTCTCCCATTTACTGTCCCTCACCTAAATGTCCACAAAAGTTACCCTCTACTTATCCAAAATCTCATCATTTAACAGGCAGATTTGCATAATCTAAAACATGAGAATTTTCTCAAATTGTTACATAGAGGTCACTAGCCACAGTAGCTTACTGTCTCGGCTAGGGAATTAAGGGGAAACCTTGTTTACTAAACTGAAATTTACAGTGTAATGCATCAGTATGAAACCTCCATGAAAATGCATGTTTACAATACTATAAACAATAATATTCAAAAGCTTTTCTAAAGTTAAGCTACTTTTACAGCAATAGAGTGTTTTTGTGTGAGTAAACTAAAGACACTGCAATGTATAGTATATTTTTCTAAAGTTACACTGCATGGTGACAGTGTAACTGATAAATTAGATTTATTATAATCTACAGGTATGACACTTGACATATACAATATACATAAATATATTAATACTTAGCAGGTTATTATGCAATTATGTACAGAAAATATGGCTATAATATTTCAAAGCAAGGCACATAATGACAATATTCATAAACAATCTACACAAAATATATCGATAACAACAGACAAACCAATTTGGTAATATTTAACATAAAGTGATGATAATTTCTCTTAAACAAATGATGATTTGATTATGTGAAAATATCTCTTCAATAAATACACAGTGTATATTTACTAATTTACTTTAGCCATTTTTTATTGGATATATAATACTATATCTTTATTCATTTATATTACATTTAATGTAGATTGCAAGTTTTTACCCTCTATAAATATGTATTTCGACTCCTTATGGCACCATTAAATATAATTGAATTTCACCCTTTTTTAAAGACCAGCTCATTACATAATGTTATTCAAAACTTTCTCATGAGATTCACCCCAGCAGTGGGTCATGTGACAATGCAATAGACCCGTGTAAACTATTCTACCTGCTGACAGTAACAGTTAGTTTCATAATACATCATCCAGTCACTGACATGATACATGTCTTTTGGTTTATATACAAGTCAAAAAATTCATTTTCAGAGTCCACAGTTAAGCACGATTTACATCATCTTGGACATTAGCACCATAAAATGCGTATCATTCAATTCAAAACAACACATGCACAAGTAATTGTGATTGCCCATGCATGATAGAGCAGTTCTATCTAATGCCTGGTTCAAGTCTATCACCCTTGCTTTGTTCTCAAAGCTTTAACACAATCTCAGAGTCCATAAATTTTTTGGCTAAAGTTCAAGAAAACCGGGATCCAGTCTCCGGACAATACTTTGCATTCACGTCACGTCCAATCACGCGTGGCAGACCACGTGACTTTAAACAATGGGTAAAGTAACGCCATCTATTAATCGGGGGTAGCTATGAGCCCCAACGCCCAGACTTGGCCCTTGGGTGCCCCTGCATGCTAGGACAGGCTCTGCTACAACCGTGACGTCACATAATGGCGACTTCTAAAAACAAGATGGCGTCCAGCACGTGCCCCAACCTTGTTTGTTGTTAGTAAACGTAGCGCCCCAAAAGCATGAGGTCTGTCGTTCGATGAGAGTTAGAGGTCAGGGAAGGGCACTAGTGAGTGACAATAGGCGAGCTGCTTCCTGTGGTCAGCGTGTCGTTATTGTGACTGATTTCCGAGGAAGACTTCATCGATTCTAACCAGGACTGTTCGTCATCGACCATGCCTTCGTTCAAATGCGTTGAGCCTCCATTTTTACTGTGTTGCTTCTCGGTCACGGTGGCGTAAAGAGAAGGCATTCGCTCTGAGAATTTGTGGTTCTTTTTCTGTCGCAGAGGGTCGTTCTGTCTTGCTCGTCTTCGTCGACACCAATAACAACACAAGACAACGATAAGAATAATTAGAGCGATGGTGACAATGGCCAACCAGATGAGGAGGAGAATCGATACACCGTCACCAGTCAAGAAACTTTCTTCGACAAAGCTTACAGGTTCACCATTGATGTCGTTGAGAGAACCCGGTGGGCCACGTGGACCAGATTTGCCCATCTCTCCTTTGGGACCTTGTTGGCCAGTGGCTCCTGCTGGGCCAACTCTGCCAGGGCTACCTGGAATGCCTTGTGTTCCAGCATCTCCATCCTTCCCAGTAGGTCCTTGTGGTCCAGTAGCTCCCATTGGGCCAGTGGCACCCAAATCGCCAGGAGCACCAGACGATCCCGCTGGACCGGATGGTCCTCGTGGGCCGATTGGTCCAGTGGCTCCTGGTCGGCCCGTGGGAGGTGGCCCAACGGTTGTTTGGGGAAGGGTGATGGTTGGTTCTTCTGGTATTAGAAGATTATCTGGGCATTTCACAATGTTTTCTGACGGATTCAGAGCTGAAAGGTTGTACTTTGAAAGATCTGGAAAACAGAAAAACAACGTCATAAGTATTAACATTCCCATATACCACACCTCTATCATGATCAAATTACAATTTAATCCTTAAATCGTATATGAATTTCAAAATACTACTCTCTAAGCAACCTTCTAATCTTTCAATGCCATATACAGGTGAATATGCCCTGCACAAATTATTAAAGGAGGATTATAGCTCCAAACAAAGCCTAAAAAATGCTTGAAAAAGCATTAGAAGAAACCCGATAGCTTGTTATAACATATTCGAGGTCAGGCACTGGGTCAGATGGTCTCAGAATGTTTTCATTCCTTGGGAGTATTACGCAGTTGGCAGTGCCACAATAGCTTCACATGTTATTGAACTACGTCATAAATGGGGTAATGGCATGACGTCACAACCCTATTGTGGTGTCAGCTCAACAATGGGTAAAAAGGAACTGGACACTTATGGTCACTTAACCCTACTTAGGGGTTGTGTTAATACCTTAATGGACCCTCTTAGAGCCTCAGATTTCATGAGCTGTATGAAATGTTTATGGAATATTGTAAAGATATTTTGTGATCCCGTTTCATGTCTTTCATGAAGCTTTCGACTGTGTACACTCACACATAGTTACATAAACCATCGGAGTGCACATATTTGTTCTTTCACAGTCAAATAAGAACCTATTCTTCTTGTGCAGCTTCCCTTGGGCTAATACAACTGTACGGTGTATCATGTTGAGTCTGTAGACATGCAGAGGGCGTTTGATTCAGTGCATCACGCAAGTGATGAAATGAAGCAAAAAAAGTGCAGAGAAACCAAACAACTAAGTCCACCATTGGGACACAGGGATTTCATTAGCACATTTCTGAGAACCAGAAAAGTGGTCTTTCCAATTAGTGGTCTTAAATCTGATGCCTTTTTTCAGTGCAATTATAGTTTGGTAAAACTGTTAATTAAGTTGTCTTATAATACAATGGACCTAATATTGGGGTGGTCTTAATTTTAGTACTTTCTAACATACAATCACAGGCCTGGGATCCATCAGAATAATGGGCATTATTTCCTAGTCTCACTTGTGAAACTTTCAACTTAGAGACCTATCTGAGCAGTCTTACAATTAAGTGCCTTTTATTTTGGGTTTGGACATACAACAGAGTTCGTCTTAATTAGTGAATTCCATTATATTCCAATGAAAGAGATGCTCCACTCACCAGTATCAATATAGGCTGCCATGGAAAAGTCATAGGGGAAGACCAAGCTGTCAAAAACAATAGATTCTCCAATCTTCACAGGCGCAGTGACGTTCATCTTAATTCCCAGGGCCCGGGGGCTTTTCTTGTCAAACCTGTAAGCCACAGCCCCCGGAGCTTCTTCAAAGTAAATCCCCAGTCTGTCTTGCGTTTCGACGAGTGTGCATTGTGAGTCCAGTTTGCTTTGAATGTAGATCTGCAAAGAGAAGAATTGTCAACATAAGTTATATGCAAATAGGTACACTCATCTTCATTGGTGATGTCAATGCCCTAGCAAACTTTCACTAAATTTCAACAAATCTTGAAGTTACAGTGGAATTAAACGATAAAGAATTTAAGACCACCCATGGAAATCATTAAAATGCCTGTAAATATTGAGGTGGTCTTAATTTTGAATCTGTCTATACCATTTCTAATGACATTGAAGGATTATCTTATGATACTGCAATCACTAATCATAAAGTTTTGGACACTCAGTGACACTAAAAGTTCTTAGCATCGAGATGGTTGGTCTTAATATTGAGCCTATTTAGTAATGGGGTTCCATTGAAATGATAATGAACCCCTTGGGTGGGCTCTCGTGGAATTGGCACCAAACAAAACTCCGTTGTTATGCAATATACATGGCAAACATAATGATGAGCAATATTGAGAAATGAAAAGCTGTTTTCCATCGACTTTCTGTTTTCTCTTAGAGGTGGTCCAGCCATCCAACCCAGAGCAGCGTATTATCTTTAATATATTAAGCGAAAACGCCATGAAATATTCTTGAATGTCGGAGGTGCATGTTATCCTTGTCAGCTAGGTCATAATTTGCTTTTTTTCATCCTTTGAAAACTTTTGCACCCATGTAATTGCCAATTTTCGTAAGCACTGAAGCGTGAGCAATCCACCTGTTTTCTCTTGCTTAAAGAATCCAAAAAATTATGAAGTTTATAGTTTGTGATTATTACATGAGACTGCCCTTCCACAGCGTCATTTGATAGCAATTCGTTTTTGCGTGAGTACAGCCTTCATATTATGCAACCCTGCCAATAACTGTTTTTCGTTTTCATAAAACACTAATAGCAGCTATAAAAGCTATGTGAGAATCTCTAAGGTCAGGTATTCATCTCCAACATAACATTTATAATTTGCATGTTTGTACATGTGTGACCTTTGATGTTCATCATAAAAAAGACCATACCTAAAATACTTGACAACTTGACACGACAGATAAAGGAAATAACCGTTTTTTTTTCAGCTGAATCTCCAGAGGGCATTTCACCTTGTCCAATGACAGCCAGATCTGAGCATGCAATCTCATTTTTAACCCAAAGTTCCATGGGCTCAATTGATGTACAAAAGTCTAGATATTGTGTAAATATGTGACATGCATTTTTATTCTTTTTCAGAGTATAATCAACATATGTCAGGTAAATTTCAGACCATAAAAAGGAAGTGAAAAATAAAACATCATTTTACGATGAGCTTGCAATTATGGCAGCACTGCAGTACATATAACTGTTCGACAATAAATTGACAGGTGTGCATTTTAATTGACACCTTTCATGAGTAGAGGTCATTTTTCATTTCTATGCATATTAAGAGAGGACCCGAAGCAAGCTTTTGACAGCGTGCCTGTGGGCGCATGATTCTAGCGTTATTACTCAGATCATTTTTCAAAGCATTTATGATGACGTCATTCATAGCTTGACAGTTGAGGACACCACAGAAAACACAAGATCCCATTCAGTGGTGTTCACCAAAGTATGAATAACAGTGAAGCATTGAATTGCATTCATATCTCTGGGCCACCTGAAGAGAAGCACATCATTGTGGCCAGCTGATTGAATCATACAAGTATGTGCAGTATGTATGCACAGAATATGAAATGCAAGGCCTTAGGAGGATGCATTGAGGTCACTCGTAAAAACACAGGCATTCTTCAGCAGATTGGACACAAGAAAAAATAAGCTTTCTAGAATATGTATTCAAATTGAATCCTAGAAGTTTAAAAGGTCACTCATCCCTCAATGGATCAGGCATTACTGTGTGTGGTATGCTAATGACATTGAGTGTATCAGATTACTATTTTAACTGAGCTTTTTGGTCAGGATGAGTGCGAAAAGAAATGAAAAGAATGGCAAAAAATAAATTAACGAATAAAATGTGGTCGTTTTTGGTCATGCATACTAGGAATTAGAGTACATCACAAAACCACATAGCCTAAAAAGATGTTTCTTTGAGGTATGAAAATGACATTGAAATCACCACAAAACAGTCATGCATTTTTCCACAAAGTTACACAAGCTGAAGTTTATCAAACTCCGTGGGTTGTCTTGTGGCATTTTGACGAGTACATCCTGAACTCCTGGAAGTGGAAAAAAGTCACTCATTCCAGAGTGGCTTAGACTCACATGAAGCGATGTGTGACTATGCACATGTTTGCATCAAAAATGTCCAAGCCCACAAGTTATTACTCGTCTGAGCTGCACAAAGCTTCATTGAGTACTCCGCAGTATGCTGCAAAGGGGTCGTGCTTCGGGTAATTACAGAGACAGAAAAGGCAACGGGTGAGAAAAAATCAACAGCACATTCTTCATGGTGCAAAAACAATCATATAGACATGGAACGCTTGATGGCATCTTGTAACTAAAGTGGTATTTTAGCCCCATGAGGAAAAAGTCAACAGCGAAAGACATGTTTGTATAGTCACTATGCAATCGACCTGAAGCTTACGGTAAACTAATGTGATCAACATTATTAGCAGATGTAATGATGAGATGATAAGGCTTCGAGTCATTACACACATTTACCTCATGAGTGGGGTTATTTCTAACCACAGCATAGACACCAAGTATGTAATGGGTGGGTGGATTAGGGCTTTACGTCCTGTATTTCTGCACCTGATGGGCTAATTAAGACAGGCAGGGACCATGGCAATGAGATGATGGATGAAACAGCCATCCAACTGAGGCTCAACCGGGAATTGAACCCAGGACCCAGTGGTTCATCAAGCCTGTAGTAATGACTGAATTCTTAGTCAAATGTATTTCATCTAAATAACATGACCACGGTTGATCAAATTGTAAGACAAAATGCTCTGGAGGATCAGTCATTGTTAGATACCCTTAAACCAGCTAAAATCTTGACAAAAGTTTCTAATGTGCTTGGACAAAAACAGACCTTTGCTTAAAGGCTTTAAAAAACTGCATCTTACACACAGATTGCTCTGCCATTAAAGTCATCATAAACCATCACAAGAGAAGCACTTGTTTCCTGTGGGTCTTTCTTAGCCTTTTCTAGTTTGTGGACCATTAGATGCCCAATTGCTCTCATTCCAAGGGTGGACACAGAAGCTCTTTTAGAGGACAAACTGATTCTAAAGTTACACAAAACCACCACCTGAACAGGTGCAAAACACTTGTACCTAACTGAGAAAGTGTAAAGAAAAAAAACTACAGCTGTATTTACTCAGAGGATTGGCTTTCGAAAGAGTATGATTTCTGAGTTATGTAACACTTTCCGAAAATATGTCACTGCAACATCTCAGTTAAATTAGGAGTAGCAATGGAAATGTTGTAAAACGTGCATATATGCACAATTGCTCATACTCTATGCGTTTTGAACACATTTTGCAACGTTCAAAACATCTTATTCCAAATATTTAGCCTATCCTAAGCTTAAACCATATTTCTGCAATATTCAATGAGCAATTTATTCTGTGAGGCTGCAATGTCAGCATAAAAAAGGAGCAACGTCTTTCAGCGAAGCCCATAAATTACATCTTCGGACTTCTTTCTCCAGCCCACTTTTATCAAAAGGTGGCACTGTAAAAGAGGACCTTGTATGATGGATAGCAAGTCTACTTAGTTGACATGTACAAGAAAAGAAGCAATTGGATTTTTGCCCTTGCTCTACCACAAGGTTGCAAAGAAAGTATAGAAAAGCGTGTGGTTTAGAATTGCACAAATTATAGGCCAAGGCAACAGGGAAGGGGAGGGTTTGGTTAGCATCTACAGTTAGGCCTTGGCAGCACCACAGGAATCCAGGGCACACGAAGTAAACATAGAGAAACAAGTGCACTCTGGAAATCCATTAGGCAACAATGTTAATGAAAGTAACTGGAGTTTTTCACGATTTGCCCTGGATTAAGTGACAGCTGACTAAATTGTAAGCTAGAAACAGCACTCATGAGACGTTTGAGACACCATAAAAATAGCTCAAGTTTAGACAAGTTCTCGCATGGTCCTTGGCAACACCATGGGACACTCGGTGCACTTCAAATAAGCACAGAGGATCTTCCCTCATGAGTCTTTTCTTATATCAGTGTCACGTCATTCTCAGTGAATTTTTTGAGAACCTCAAATAATAACTTATTTTAAGCAGGAATTGCAACCTTACACGGCCAAATGTGCCACGTGCGTTTTCCATGAGAAAGATAAACGCATGGCAAACGCGTGGTTTTTAGCTAATTATAATGAGGCAAAAACCATGCGTTTTCCATGTGTGCATGGAAAACGCACGTGGCACATTTGGCCATGTAATATTGGTGCTATGGAAATAGTCTTATACATTAAGAATTCAGTCCAAATGTTTCTAATGTTCTAATGATAAAAATTTTCCTCAGATATTGACAAAATTAAACTGACAATTTAGATATCATCAATTCACGACGTTCCAAATTAGTCAATTACCCAAGTTAATTAGTTAAACTGTAAAGTTACAATGTTATGGTCAGAATGGAAAGATCAACATTATATAGTTCATGACAAATTAAATTTGTAATTTTTTAGAGTCGATGGTTCGTCAAAAAAAGAAATCTGTATTTGTCTAAATAGATTCACAGTTCATGTATATATACTGAAAGTGGTCTTACTAGAGGGTCTCTCTGTATTTCTTTGTGAAATGAAAGTCAGGACGTATGAGGGTACCATAATTACAAGGGCCTGGAGGTCTTGGGGTGCATGCCAGTTAAGGTGTCTACAATGACCAAAACGCACTGCTTGCCCTCAATGAAACTCAGTGGACTCCAAATAACTCGAAGTCAGTTGTCTTAATGACAAAAACAGCACCCCATGGCAAAGGGCATTTAGTTGCTAGATGTACACTCAGCTGACCTTTGACCTTCCCAGGACGTTCCACAGGGCAAAGGACAGTCACCAAATGACTCATGGGTGTTTTCGTTGGTCAACTATTTCATGCATGAGTTGGTTTTCAAAAAGTACCATCCATCTCCGTTTTGTGTGGGAAAGAAACAACATGAATTTGAAGATGGTTAAATATATAATTGTATGCTAAGGATCTAACTACAACTGTGGCCAATGTACTTGGCTAGCTCCAGTGCAACAATACTTTGCAGACTTTAAAATCTGATGAATTTATCACAGATTTCCAATGCAGTCTGTGCATTATATATAACACAATTCCCTTTGTTGGTCATTTAAATTATATCAATTTCAGATATGTTGCCCTATGCCAGGGTATAACAAAAACTCCACTTAGATATTGCACAAATCAAGAATTGGCTAAATTCGTTGTCGACGACTGTGTACACAAAATCCTGGGACTCCTTTTTAAAATAATTTGCTTGCAAGTCTCACTCTTTCAACAATCACACAGTGGTTGCTTGGACTAAAAATTGGGAGTCTTTATATTCCCAAGTGAATTATTTATGGTGTTAAATGTGGGCCAATGTTGTTGACAAAAAAAAACCCCCACTCTTGACATGTCTACCGAATCGAAGCACGCTGACAGTTAAGATTTTAGATATTGAAATCGCCCATAGAAATGATTACAGCTCAAGTTGGCAATTGATGTCAAATACGGAGCTGCACTTTTTCTCTGCTCTGAAAAGCAATATAGGGCATTTAGCTTGTTGTTCAATGGCAAGAACCCAACTTCACAGTCCAAAGCTTTGATATTAAGGTTCAGTGAGATTTCACACTTGACCAATAAGAGCAGAATGTTTACCATTTAAAAGCAAGGGTATAAATCATAAAGATGCTTACAAGATGTTATGTTATGTTATAACCTTGAGGTTTCTATGAAACTCCTACCTTGGCTGCACGTTTTGAAGGAAAGGTTAAATTAAACTTCTAAGAAGAAATATAAAGAGATTTAAAGAGAAGTCAAAGTTTAACTTGCCCATAGATACCCATAGAGCATTTGACATTGGTGAGCACTTTTTGCTCTCTCTGTGCCAAGTTCTAAAAGGTCTACAAAAGAAACCCACCATAGAAAAAATTAATAATACGTGACGTTCTCCTTGGTGGAGACTCAAATGTCAGAGGGGCATGCTTGACCTATTCGGTTGAAAAAACTGCCAAAGGGATTAAAGAAAAAAGATCATATAAAAAAAGTTTAAATGTGTTTTTTTATGGAAAAAAACATCAAGGTACTGAGTGAGGAGACAGATAGGAGCTCTTTAAAATTCAATATAACTATTTTAATAAGACCTCATACCTGAAATAGTTCACTGATGGCCTGTAATTTACATTACATACAGAGCAAAAGGTCATACAAAGAATCTGCCCTAGAATTTTTCCCCTTTTTTCCATTTGTGTGTGTGCAAGACATGGCCGAGGGGTGCACCAAGGGTGTTTTGTGTCCCATTGTCCTATTGTTCGTGATCTAAAGATGACGTCATCACAATGACTTGAAATAACGTGTCTTCTACCAAAGAGGCAAAAATACAGCAAAACCTAACCTATGTGTATACCTTTGGTGCAAATCCTACTGAAGTTATTCTAATTCTGAGGTAATTAACAAATGATAATACAATTTGGCTCCAAATCTAGTGGCCGTTATATTGAAATAAAGTGTTCATAATACTGAGGTGATCTCATTATGAGGTTCTATTGTACTTTAGATATTTCACTGCTTCCATATAGCTAACATCACTCCATACCACTTTCATCCACACACATCCTTGTTAAACCTGTGCTATATGTTACTTTATAGCAGATATATTAGAGACTCACTGATGTGAGAATTCCTGATGGAAAAACTTTGCATCTGAGAGACTTTTTTTTTTCAGGTACAAAAAAAGTGGCAGATACTATTAATCTCTCTGAGATGACTCCAACAGAATTGCCTACAGCAGAATTCTTGTATTCAAAAGGTGTAAAAAGTTACTGTTGATGAGTCATGCCCTCAGAACATAGGTTTGAATGGAATACTTCTTGTTGTCCTCAATCAATTAGGTTGGTCATTGGTCAAATAAGGACATAGGACAGTGCTTTATTGGCATGAGTCATGTGATGATTGTTTAGTTGGCTGGTTGAATGATTGCTTGATTGGATTCATGTCTTCATTACCACCTTTACAGGTGAGCAATGCCAATGATTATTAAAGTTGATTGGTTGTGAATAAACTTTTGATGAACTTGTTTGGATGTCTCATATTCTTCGTGCTCTCAATGTAATAAAATTCAATGGCTTTCAAAGCCATAAAAATCATATTGAATAAGTTAAAATTTTCAATCTTTAAAATAATTCTTAACTTGGGGCTAGGTTGGAACTTTTGCTTGTTTGTTCTCTTGTTTGTTTGTTCTTTTGTTTCTTGCTTGCTTAAAAGTCAAAAACTTGCTTGTCCATTAATATTTTGTCGTTTTTCTTCACTTAAAAAAACCTTTTGCAGTTAACTACCAGCTATACTTTCCAACTACAGCTGTACAAGATAAACTGCTACTTGCTTAAATGCCACATGGCTTGATTGCTACTGGCTTGAATGCTTTATCACTTGATTACTTGCATACTTACATCTTCAGTGTCATCCACCAGAGAGGCGATATTTCGGATTTCGTAGATCAGGCTGAAGGTGTTGGCAGCTGGGGAATTGGGCACAGGACGCCATACTTGAAGTTTTATGGCTTTGTCAGAACGATGGTAAGCTCTGAATGCAAACAGGACTCCCTTGACTAACACAATGTCATTCAACATGAAAGCTGCCCCTGCTACGTCAACTCCAGAACTGGAGGCTTTAATGGGATTGCCATAACGAGCGATGGTTCCACCTGAAAATAACAAGAGAAAGGTCATGAAGGTCATTGAATAACATGCTATAGAAGGTAAATAATGTGTTGATAATGTGATGTCATGGAGGTACAGTATTACATCATATTACACACAGTAAACCACTTGATATTTCATGATTTAGCAAGAGGTTTCTCTTGTATTCTGGAAAATAGTCCTTTTAATGTTTCAGTCAACTGAGTATCTGACTGAGTATCTGACTGAGTATCTAGCTGACTGACTGAGTATCTGACTGAGTATCTAACTGACTGACTGACTGACTGACTCCTCCAATTATTCAGAAAAAAACATCAAAACTTCCATTCCCCCCAGAATAACATCTTTTTGAGGAGCACTCCGAAACTAATCTCTCTGTAATTAAGCAATTTTTTTACTAATTTTTACTAAAGTTACTAATTTTTATTCACTCAAGGACAATCTCATCTATTTCAAATTTGAGAGTGGAAGAACTGGTTTTAAAATTGCTACAAAAAGGCAGTCTCTTCCATCACTGGAATTTTGAGTGAGAGATGAGATTCATTCAACAGTTGGCATGAGTCAGAGATTGCCCAAACAGTCTTCTATTCATCTCCAAACATTTTAAATGTCTGGAGTGAGTGAGCCAAATGATGTTTTTGTTGGTTTTTCTTTTGCTTGTTAAAATCACCCAACGATAGCTAAGAGATTATTTAAATTGAGCGTACAGCAAACATGTTGTATTGAACTAGACATATGGAAAGACAAGACGTGTGTGTATTTGACATACACATCAGAATCCCACAATTAAAACCACTTTAATATCATTGATGTGGTCTTAATATTGAGGTGGTCTTTATTCAAGAGAAACTGTGCATTATATTCACAAATCGGGTGCCCATTGAAGTGGTGTTAATATCGAGGTGGAATTAATACTGGGTGGTCATAGCTGAGAAGCTCCACTGTACTATTGATGTCTGAGACAAATTAACATGCTTCATCATCACGTTTTGTTTGCTTTATAGATTCGAATCATATTAATATATACCAGACAATATCTCAATTAGATGTGATATATTATTGCTACCTGAAACTGATTAATATCATTAATATTACTCATGGGCAGTTACGTAATACGACGCAATGTTGAAAACTGCAGTAGTAGGCTTAAGGGGATTTTTAGCATCATCCGCATGTCAGCAGAACTGCTTTCTGTGATGGCCAAAACATAGCTAGATCCAGCAGCAGCAGCAGCCAACACTTAACAAAATAACAAGTCACTTTCACTGAAAACCCCACTGACAGCAGCTGTCAACATTGGCCACCAATAAACACTCAAATTGATCAAGGCAGAATCTAATGATTGGGAATTTCAAAAGCCAATGTTGACTTAGCAAATCAATTTGTTAAATCACGAAGAAGGAATGGCTTAATATATATAGGCTATACCTAATCAATATATACACGAACATACATGAACAAGTTTGTATAAACTACTAATTACTATAGATATAAGTGGACAGGTAATATAATACTGCATTAAAAAAACCAAGGGGACACATTAAAATGCACATGTTTTTCACAGGCCCAGATATGATGTAAATGAATCATATTTTCTTTTACAAAATTTTTTTTTTGCTTTAATTGATAGCATTATTACTAAGTATGAATAATGCCAATTATTATCATGATATACTCTGACCAGACAATAGTCAGAATTCAGCAGAATTAAAAAATAAAAGAAAAAAATGAACTATTAAGAAAAGAAAAAAAGGAACTATTACATAAATTATCATTAATTACCTAAGGATATCTATAATTATGAAGATCATCTAAATGACCAATTATTTGGGCAATTACAGCAATCTTTAACTATAAATTAATAATGATAACAAAAAATATTTTCATAATCATAAGCTTAAAGAAAGTGAATTGGCCACGTGTGATTTGTTAAAATATTAACCTCGTGTTTACATTGTAAATTTGCTATTGAATCCATATTATAGATTTTTCTATCATCACAGTATATACTAATACCCTATACTATGAACTATATATATCCAGGCATACATCAATTAAATGCAGTTAGTAATCAATGCAAGTCCGGTGCAAATCGGTCAATATTTTAATAAGTGCAAGTTGCAGGGTGTTTAAATTTAATATTTATCATAAAAATAAATATATAAATAATAGCATCTTACCTTGTGCATCCATAAATGCAATCACTAAAGAAAGGCATAGTAATCTTATCAACAACTGGTAATCCATAATTATTGTGAAAATACACCTGGTAATCCCCTGGTAACAGTCTCCAAGCGAAACTACAACGTTCTAACCAGTCTTTGGTGCTTGCTGGCTTTTTATGCTGTCGTCTCTGGCGCCTCCCCTAGGCGGCGTGAGTAATGACGTCAGAACGTCATGGGGGATTCCGACCTTCCATGTATGGTCATACATTCCATATATGGAAGATGAATCATTCGACTCGCTTGTAAAGTGATGAATATTCATGAGTTCAACCATTGCAACAACTTCCGTGCTGAACAACTAGACCGTGAAGTTTTGAAATGGAAGATTCGACGCGGTCTTTCATTGTGATGTAGCCATCACAAAAACATTAGTCACACACGGATATGAGTTAATATTTCTGATTGCTTTGAGCATATATCAGGCAGTGACAATAGTTTTACCCCTCGAGCTTTCGCAAACAATATGACACAAGCATGACCCCAAGATAAACAGAAATATGTGACATACTCAACACCAGGATTCTTTCTAGGGGGCAAGATTCTTTGCATACTTTACAAACAAATCAGCTGATCATTGTGGGGTATTGTTTTAGTAATTAGCATTACCTTTAAAGCTTCTCTCTTGGTCCAAAATAAGTATGCTCCCAGCTTAGTCCAAAATACATTCTCACAAACTGCCCAATTGGCTCCTGAGAAGCTCAGTGAAAGCATTTAGCTGTTTCTTTGTGGTTTGTTAATAAACGTTTGCAAACAAAAGTAGCCAATCAAAGCAGTAATTGACAAGCTTTCATGGTTCAAAAGCTTTTTAAGGATCAAACCAGATTAAGTACAAGCCCATCATATAGCTCCAGTACCCATAAAACAAACGTTACCATATAGCATTTGTGCAATTAGCCTTTGTACAAATTTAACTTATTTCTTGCTATGTACGAAAATCATAATTATAAGCATGCTAAAACTAATTTTATTTGTACACAGTACTTACTTTTTACATGGATTCATCTAATCTAATCTTATCTGATCTTATCTATCTTATATATCGTATCTTATCCTAAATTTCTTCCCATACCCAAATATTTTAGTATCATCCGCAGTGCAACACTCCTATCATCCGAAATGTTATACATGTGCATGAAAACTACCATCCCCAGTGCATTGGATTATTAATGGCCTAACTGGGCATTAGCACTATTTCATCAACAGAAGGCAGCTCATCTTCAGCATAAACAAGATCAGTACATCCATTGACAATTAACAACAACCAAAAAAAACATTTTAACATTTTTTTGATTCATTGATTTATTGATTCATTTATATATTGTATTGGTTCTCATGTCTTTATCGTGTCCTGCTTGGGGTTTGATAAATGTCTCATTGTCATTTGTTTGTAGAATTAAACATTAAAAAAATCATGGAAATTTGTTGTGTAAGCCACTAAATACTTGCACACACATAATTCACATTAAACCACACGGACCTCAAGTATGTATCCCACAAGTAAATACTTCGCGCAATAGAATTAACCCAGAAATATTTTCGGAGATGTTTTACAAATTCCCAGAAGGATCATGTCACGCAGGCTTAAACCTCTTAATAACCAAACTAAACAAGGATTTTTTCTTATTTATTTGAAACATGCGGATATTGTGAATGGTGTACATTTCATTTGTGAAATTTTCTATGGGGGTGCTATATCGGGTCAGTCGTGACTGATTTTTGAATGACCTTGAAAAAAATTTGATGAGGGTGATCAGAGGTCACAGAAAAATGAATGGTCACGCTTCAATGGTTCCGAATAAAGACATAAAAAGGCTTCTATTGTGATGGGGAACTGATATTGTCCAGTGTCATCTTTAACCTCACTTAAAGGTGAAATGAGGTCACCTACAAAAATAACACTAAACAGCCAGCTACAGTAAGTTCAGCACAGTAGGCCTATAACATACATGTACATGTATGCAAGAAATGTCCATTGGAATAAATTGCAGATTTGTATGACAATTGAAATAGTTTTGCTCGAATTTTGTCAAAATGTCGATTATATAATTAAAAATTCAGGCAAGAGAGATGTGGGATAATTTGTAATTCCATATTGCAAACCCAGCTAGCATTCCAAATCGTCTCAACATCGGCACGATGTCAGCGATGTTGATACGATGTTGTAATGACAGTGGCCAACATAGAAACGATGCTGGGCCGATTTGGCATGCCATCTGGGAAACAATTTCTAGTAAAATTTCAAGTAGTTTAAATAGGTAGTAGAATACTATCTGTGACAATCCGCTTTTGTCTTCCTTAGAAAACCTGTGAAAATTGTTTTAAAAAAAAGACTACACAGAAATATTGCACATTGCATAATAAACTACAATGTCTGATACATTTGATGGGACACAAGTCTTTTTGGAGTACAAGAGTGATGGTTAGATCTGGTATTAACCAGACACTACCAGATGCCTATAACCATGACAACAGCACAAGAAGCCCTGCCTAATAATACGACGCCGCTAGGTGGCAGCAGTTACCAACTTTACTGTGATATTGACCCTCTGGTGGCAGTATGAGCAAAAATCCTATATAGCAATAAGCAGCAATCTTGGAGAGGCGAAAGTAATGACTTTAATTGCTGACAAGAATTTGCTCCACCAGCCTCTAATAACAAAATATAGGGCTCGTACTTTCACAGTCATAGCACCTCACCTCTGGAATAAATTACCTGAAGACATTAAACAGATCACTACAAATGATGGCTTTAAGGGGAAATTAAAACTCATCTATTATGAACTGCCTTTGAAAAATAGGCTTCTTTATCTAAGGGCAAGTAAGCAGATAATACTTCTAAAACAGGCAGTCTACAAATTATTTATTTATTATTATTTGTAATGATGACATGAGACAACAGAGAGTAGGCCCACTATGTCAATCTTTGAGTATTAACATTGACAGACTATTGTTTTTGTGTTTTTTGTTGTTGTTTTTTTTTTCTTTATAATACCAGTTTTTAGAATTTTAACAAATTTCTTTCTTTCATAAACAAATCATCGGGTGAAAATTAATTTCTAGTGACTCTTCTAAGTCATGAGAAAAAGGATTTTAATCGAACTTATATATTTATCTATTTATCCAAAATTTTCACAATTTTAGCAACATGTTGTTTCAGTAATAAATACCTAGGCCTTAACAAACCCTGCCTTATTTCACTACACTGAGGTGTAAGGTCTAGTTTCCATTTCAGTGTTTCAATCTTCAAACATGATTTGCAAAGTGGAACAGCAGAGGGCGCTGAATAATTCAAGCGCCACCTGGTGTAGTTACGAGTACATCAGCTTCTTTGTCCATTTCCAAGAGGCAGACGTCATGGTGACTTGCTTAAACGTTGACCTTAATTTAACTTTGGACCATTTTAGTATTGTCATTTAGCATAGATATCATGATTTTTTTTTCTATATAGAAATTAATCAATAAAATGATCATAACATCTTGAATGTGTGATTAAAACTGAATTAATCAAACATTCAATGTGTAAGGAATATATATATATATATAATCTTTAATCACACACATAAATGGTGTACTTGATATGATACAATATACATACCACTAACATTTATCAGATTTATCAAAAAAACTAAAATAAAAACAATATAATTCCACTGCATAAATTTGTTTGATCATACCACGAAATTTGCCCCGTTCTTTTTACTTTACCTCACCAAAGAAGGCAAAGATAATTTTTTTGTTTAGAAAAAGGGCATCACAAACAGTTGAAAACCACCCTAAGAGGTGTACACATACCTCTGAAGTATTACATAATTTTCAATTTTAAAACTTCACTCCCTGTGTTGTCTAGCATGTAGGACAATTAAAGTAATTGCATGTATGTAAGTACCACCTGTGTTATTTGTTGCATAAAAGGCACTCTGGGGTGTTTATCATGTCATGGAGTCTGGGTACTTGGAATTCTGGGTATGTTGTCTTGCATCACGTGTTGTACCTCCAGCACAGGGGAGCGAGTTGCTCCACCCCACTTAATTGCCCTCTTTCAGGTCACGTGTCCTCGTGGGGTGACACAGTGACTCTCACACACCTGAGACTAAAAAGGGGTGTTTTGAGGAGTTCTATATAGAGCTGAAAGTCACACAGGATGGAAATTAATAAAAATAAAAAAACACGTGGTTCACAATGAAACTACTTTGATCCAGATAAAACCGCTTTTCAATTGATGACCATATTTGTACTTAAGCAAAAAAATAATACAAAATAAGCACTTTTGACTTTTGAGAATCCCCTTTTCAATAAACATATAGTTTTCCATATTTATAATATATGATATAAACAGTAAAAAATATAATAAAAGCTTTTAAAACAAACCTTTATATTTTCCACCTTAACTCTTGATTACCAACAAATTAACGCTGTCTGTGTTCAATGAAGCATGTAATCCAATTTTGTTTAAAGTCTGTAAAATAAATAAAACCTTAATACAAAATAATACAATTAATTTTTTTTAAGTACCAGTTCAACCAATTTGAAAATATGATTCATTTGTATTTTAAAATATCAACTAAGATAAAGTAAACAAATATTAATTCGACTATCCTACTAAAAAAAAAAGGTAACTTGGAACTGTCAGATGACACACAGACACATAGACATTAAATATTATTATAATTGGCACTACGTCACTTTGGGTCTTGACGAAGTCACGTGATGGCAAACAATACCATCGTTACTATTGCTAGAATCAGCTGACTATGAGTCATGTGAAATAGGGTTTTACCCCATTCTGCTAATTATCTCATCTCACCTCCAAAAAACTGTCAACACCGATTTTAATAGCCCTAATTTTAAATTGATATTCTATGCACACCAGAGGGGGGTGGCTACGAACAATGCAAGTCACGTGACTTATATTTAGTTAATTGTCTTGTATGCACTGATATTTTAATTAATTTTACGATAAATTAAGACCTGTTAAATATAAATGGTGTTTATAATATCCAGTATATCCTGTAATTTAAAAAAAAATCAAATGGAAATATATTAGCTGCAAAAAAATATTATGCCTGAATATGACTTGATTTATAATATTAAACAAGGATTCCTTAAACACATCAATGTCGTCTCAATTCTCAGAGGCAGATGTGATGATGAAATGACTTGGGAGTCCATAATCATGTTACATATTTACCCCATGGGTCGGGTCTTTTAGGTATTCTACTTGCCTCAGCATAGACATCGAGTACAAGGCACCTCCAATTTATGCGATTGACATCCAGCTGACACGAATTGAACCTGTGACCTTCAGACACCTTCACCATTAGGTCAACATCCTCTAATTCTGAAATCTTTTATCTTGTACAATTTAAGGACAATCACCGTTTAATCGAAGTGGTCTTAATAGTGGGAGGTCTTAATAGTTAGGTACCATTGTACATTCACTGACACAGGGTCCATTATTGCTGATGTGTGCATGATATTGTGTATTTATTACGGGAAATACATTCTGATTTTTTGGCAAATACCCAGAAAAAGAGTTCTTATCAATCCTTCAAAAAGCATAATTCCCAAATTAGACTGAACATCCTACTTCTTCTATCACTTCGCATCGGCCAACTTAAATAGGAAATTTCAAATCATATTAAGTGAGCTCAGTATTTGCCAAGATGAAAAATGCCACGAAATGGGCATGACCTCATGTAGCCATTAAATTGGTGTATAGTGATCATAAGATTGCAATGGTATCTATTATAAGTGAACTATTGCATGTCAGATATACACAAAGAATTACTGCCGTAGAGTTCAATTCAGTCTTTAATGGTATATTTTTTTCATCATTATATCAAATATTAATTTAATCATCAATAGTAAGTAAGTAAGTAAGTAAGTAAGTAAGTAAGTAAGTAAGTAATGAGCATACAAACATAATTGATGGGGTTAGAGATAAAGGTATTTATAAATGGCTTAGTCAGCTCATATGACCAGCTGCCTGAGGCAGACGTCACGAGGAGTTGATAAGGCTTGGTGTCCACACATGTTACACATTCACCCTATGGGTAAATATAGCCAGTTGGGCTGGGATTCGAGCCCGGGACCTTCAGCAGAGCTGGCTAATGTGAATCTACTCAATTGTTGCAATTGCAAAGTGTTATACATTCATACACTACTATTAAATATTACTGAATCACATAAATTGTATTGCAAAAACAACATTACTAAATTACCTTGCTTTCCTACGAAAACCTCTAAAAATGAGTAAAAACAAAGTAAGATAAAAATATATATCTTCTTATGGGAAACCTTTTATTTTTGCAACAACAAATAAATAAATAAAATTGACTTGAGTTGTGCATGGCTTGCGTAAAATGTACACATGGTATGCAAGCTATGCGAAGAACGCAGTTACAGTGACCTGTGACCTTTCCGCTTGAGTGATTTCACGGATGGTTGAAGCGCCTGACCCCAGAGGGCTTCTACAACAGCCAGAACCTCATGGGGCCATAATTATTATGGTGTGGACTTCGACTAGACTGGAAGGACAACATTTCACTACACATGCTACATTTTGTCTCTAAGTTTATAGAACTAAAAAACTGCATTTTTATCAGATAATTGTGTAGCAGCATCAGTTGGGAGAAGCATCTCTGCAGCATCAGCAACTGCATCATTGAATTTAAGTTTTGATTGGAAGTTGAATTCAAATCACAACAATGATTAAGTGGATACTAATAGCAGTGGCTGCTCTCCAACTTGCAAGTAAGTAACAAAGAATGATTTAAATGTCTTAACAGGGGTTTTTGCACCTTTTGCAAACTCTTAAATCATTATCATTTAATACCATATTCATAACACATGTAATACATGATGAAAACAAATGCATTATTGAGAGATCAACATTTCAATAACCAAAGAATAGTAGGTACAGATTATGACTTTCAACAAGGATAAATTTTAGTATATTTCAGACTTTTCCTAATACATCATGATATCATATTTCTTTTTAAATCCATGATTTTTATTAATTGTATCTAAAACATAAATACTTCTAGAAAATAAGCAAAAAACCTCTGCAAATTTCGTTGACTAAAGACAATCCTGCAATGGAACCATGAAAATAATGTTTATAACAAAAAACAGTATATTAATGTAAATGTTCTATCATTTGTGAATCTATCTGAAAACAACCGTACAAATATTGTGGTGAAATAATATCATTACTTACTTACTTGCTTACTTACTTGCTTACTTACTTACTTACTTGCTTACTTACCGCACTGGGCTTCCAACCACTGGGTCCCGGGTTCAATTCCTGGTCAAGCCTAAGTTGGATGGCTGTTTCATCCTTCATCTCATTGCCATGGCCCCTGCCTGTCCTTATTAGCCCATCAGGTGCAGGAATACAGGACATAAAGCCATAATCCTTACTCACTAACAGATACTTGTATATTACACTTTGCAATACATTTTACAGTATAATGGACTTTCATTATAAAGGGGTTCCACTTTAATGAGGTGGTCTTAATAGTAATGCAAGTACATAAATAGTGAGGTGTCTTTATGTGGGGTTCCTCTATAATCTATAATCATTAATAATCGACCTCCCAGGGGTGATGATGAGCTTACATTGTTTGTTTACTAGTTATAGAGAGCTCATTAATAGCTTAATACAAACAGCTCAATCGGGAAAATCCAGTATGTATCAGCTGCTAGTCTATTAAATTAGTTCTTTATTTGACCACCTGTGGGTTTCATAAACACTGGAAAAAAATACCAAAACGCTATTAACGGGCAAACACTCTTTTATGTTAAAAAAAGTTAAACACATCCAAGTGAAAAATACAATATTGATGAAGCAATTAACGTGAGGCATCATTAGACTTTATTAGACATTACCAGACATTATTAGACATTACCAGACATTATTAGACATTAGACTAAATCAGGCAGCCATTAGAAAATAAGTTTCACAGATAATAATCTAAAATCGAATAATCTCTCTCAATTAGTGTTCATTATTTATTGTCCTAATTTACACATCCATTTCCTGGTCATATGTATTTATGAATATCAACAATTAACTGGACTCATTGTAATACTTTTGCAACCTAATTATTCCTCAGTTTGGATCCACTGAAGCCGAATTGGAATAACACTGATTGATCAAAATGCAACATTAGTTATTTTAGTGCCACTGACATCATTGATATGCAGTTATGCAAAACAGCACGTGGTACATATGCAAATGATGTTTAATTGTACTTCAGTATGTACATTGTATATTTACTGCTCTGGGTCATAATATGTTGCAGTCTGGCATTACGCAAATAACTTTATAAAAACTTGAAGTATACAATCAAAACAGCACAAAGCAGGCAAATAAAAATTCACTTAGGACTTTGCTCCAACCACTGGGTCCTGGGTTCAATTCCTGGTCCAGCCTATGTTGGGTGGCTGTTTCCACCTTCGTCTCATTGTCATGGTCCCTACCAGTCCTAATTAGCCCATCAGGTGCAGAAATACAGAAATACGTAAAGCCCTAATTCACCACCACCATGGCTTTGCAATGGATGGTGAGAATTCCAATTTTCAGCAGTCTGAGCATCATTTACGATATGTATAATTTGTCCAATGTCTCAAAGCTACTGGGGCTGAAGCTTAGTCAGCATATATGATCAGCTGCCAGGCGTAATGATGAGATGATAAGGCTGCTTGGAGGCCACACCATGTTAAACATTAACCCCATGGGTGGGGTCTTACTTGCCTCAGCATCAACACCGTGTACAAGGCACCTCCGAGTTAACGTCTCATGATTTTTGAAAGTTCAATTGTCGAATCATTCTTCACAATCTTAGTCAGTAGGAAACAATAAATATGGAGTAGAATAATAATACGCATTTATAAGTATATTTAACCATTTTAACACATGCATAAAAATTCATTTGTTTAATGCAAAAACCCCATCAACAATAGGTTGTCAGAATGACTAAAAGCTGCCATATATCACACTCAGAGTACCAAGTAGTCAAATTGGTTATTTAAGAGTGACTAATATTTGATTTACAGTGTAATTCTATCATGAATGGTTTATATTTGATTTACAGTGTAATTCTATGAGTGACTTATATTTGATTGACAGTGTAATTCTATCATGAGTGACTTATATTTCATTAAAAGTGTAATTCTATGAGTGACTTATATTTGATTTACAGTGTAATTCTATCATGAGTGACTCATATTTGATTTACAGTGTAATTCTATGAGTGATTTATATTTGATTTACAGTGTAATTCTATCATGAGTGACTTATATTTGATTCGCAGTGTAGTTCTATGATGTTTAAATTAAGTTAATAATTTCTATATGCGTTACTTTTTTTCAGGTTGTCAACGAGTGCATCGCATCGGTAACAAACTCAAGGCCAGCACTGTCGGAGTGGATGTTCCTCGAACGATTTTCCTTTTGAACGACATCGTTTTGGACTCCGGAGTTGTCTTTGCCTTCTCGGGTTTCTTCAGATCTAACAAACAAGTGGCTCTTCAAATATGGCGCCCAATGGGTACCAGTGGCGACACCTTTCGTTTAATTTGGCAAATACCAGTGACGCCCTCTGTCCTAGAAGAACAGGAAGATGTAAGTAAAAGCAATACTGTCTTGTTTGTCTGTATATTTTTTCACCAATTCCACTAAAGCTCATGTTAGTTCTGATCCGGAGCTACACACAGATAGTTTGCAACTACAGTTCTGCATAAGACAGAAGCCAGTATTAATCATGCTCTACTCATAATTTGTTAAAATTGTTAACAACACAAAGACATACTGACTCAATAAAAAATGTTCCATAATGCAACTTACATACATAGGAAAAACTTGAGGAAGTATGTAATCAAACAATGAAACAATAATAGATCAACAGGAAAGTTAAAAAGACAAATAAAAAGCTAATAAACAGATTGCCATAGCCATTAGCCATTTTGCAACCAACTAAAGATTTGACGACCAACCTGACAACTGAGCCATCCAAGTAAAACAATTTGAGCATCATGACAGATGATTAAAACAATGCACCAAAAAATCAAGGTAAATTCATCCTTAGGCCGATACGGTGGTCTAGCAGCTGAAAGTTGTACCCACACGTTTAAATAATGACGTTGCACTCATGAAGAGTACTTCACATTGGGCCAACGTCGGCTTGGTGTCATCCAAGTTAGCTACACGTTGGGCTAACATAAATCAAAAACAGCATCGACATTGGCCGATGTTGGGCCAATGTTGAGCCAATGTTGAGCCAATGTTGAGCCAATGTTGAGCCGATGTTGAGTCAATGTTGAGTCAATGTTGAGCCGATGTCCAGCTGAACTGATGCGACACCTTATATTGCATCGGCTTAATGTCGGCCCGTTTGGCAAGCTATCCGTGTGGCAATGTACTTTATGTCTGTGGAGGGGCAGCAAAGAACACCACCTGCATGGTTACGAATACACCATATGTATAACATGGTGTGGACTCCCAATCCTTGTGGTCTCATCATTACATCTGCCCCAGAAACTGGTCACATGTAGCGACTACTCTTCAGACCAGTATTATGTTTACTATACAATAATACAATACAATACCAATAAATAATAACTAACAATTTTTGGAAAATGAATTGCGCAGTTATATGGAAATATGTTTTCATTTCTGAACACACGCACACCGACAAGTCGGTCAAATGCTCTTTTTAAGTCTATCACAAAGAAGGGATTGTGGAAATGCCTAGAACTCCTTAAAAAAGAAAAAAAAACAATACTGGGGTGCCCTTGTATACATATCCTGAACATACTTATCATAATTCATGGGGAAAAAACAGTTGAATTCCTGCATAAAGCAGCTTGCTGTGCAGAGTGGACTAAAAAAAGTTGAAAAAAAGGACAGACTGCCAAGGGGCAGAAGGTCTGGCAGGAAACACTTTCTGAGAGCACTGTTATAAATATTACAATTTAAGGAATATAGGAAGACTAGTCAGGAGCCTCAAGACCTTGTTAAAGACATAAAACCACCTGTGAAAGAAGACCAGTATATAAGAAGGAAGAACACACTAGACTGCAAACCACTTCCAGAAAATTACATCTAAAAACATTGCTGCATCCTTTTCAAGGGTCTACACTTTCATCTTGTCATAACATATTCTGCAATATTATAGGAATGTGATGATCTAAAAAAAAATTATATTGCTGCACACATTTTTCAGGGACCACACTTTCATGTTATTGTGACACTAGAAATTTAATGTTGTGACACGATTGTCACAGCGTGTTTGGAAGTGAAAATAAGCAATGATGCTAATTAATGATCAAACATAGAAACAAATATTAATTTATACTTTTTTTTCACATAAAGTGTTTCCTAATTAGACTGCAAGTAGGAAAATTACATAGTTCATACAACAGGTATCTGAAACCTCCTGTAGTTTCACTGCACAAAAGCAGCCGTATGTCATGAAATGTATGACAACAGACAGCAACACTGATTGAGTCAAATATCAGTCTTTCTGAATAGAGTCTTTTCACTGAACAGCCCTAAATTCAGCAGGACATAAGTCTTTCCTCTCCTCTTATTACTCATTTTGCTTTTCAGAAAAAGTAGGTAATAACTAACTGATTCCATAAATATAACTTTCTCAGAAAAATAGCTAAATGATAAAGTGTCAAATATACATTAAAATGCACTAAAAATACTGCTGCTAGGATGCACTTTGCTTCAGCCAATCACAGCCAAGGGCGGGAACTTTTTCAGCCAACAGAATTGCAGTATTCTGTTTTAGCCACCCGGTGGAAATACAGAGAACCTTCCGTGAAAATCCACTATTGATTTAACACCTTTAGAGATATCACCAATCCATGATCAACATGATAGTTAATACAGTCCAGCTAAACAACCCGTGTCTAGCTCTTTGAAGGTTAAAATGTAAAGAAACCTTGTGATATGATATTACATGTAATCATTCACTGCCTCGGAAAGACATGGCTGCTTGTTTGATTTTGAACAGGAGTTTATCAAAAGTTCTAGGCACCCTTCCTACATGGGCACGTCTGAGGCACTAAATTGTTTACTTTTCCTGACTCCCAATACTTTTGAAGCTAAAAAATTATATTTTTCAGGTTCCTTCTTAAGGTGTTTAAAATGTACAGTTAGCAATATAATGCCAGGTTGTGTTTCTGCAATTGCCTGAAGTGAAACATTACAGGCAGACGTAATGCATGATGACATGGCAGATCTGAATAGTCTATAGTAAGACTTAATGTTTCAATCTATTCAATCCAATTAAACTCAATTCATAGTTTAGTCAGGCAAAGCAATGTATGTCATTCATAAATACAAACTACCAGCAAAAAAAAAGATAAATATAAAAAAATAAGCTATAGTCACTTTGTAAAAATAGCCTTAAAATTACCTGTGACCTTGAGGGGGTAGAGGCCTAGCTCAGTGGTAGCGCACTGGGCTTCCAATTACTAGGTCCCACGTCTCCCAGTCGAGCCTAAGTTGCATGGCTGTTTCATCCTTCATCTCATTGCCATGGTCCCCGCCTGTCCTAATTAGCCCATCAGGTGCAGAAATACAGGACGTAAAGCCCTAATCCACCTCCACCACCACCTGTGACCTTGAGAAATGGGTCAAGTTCATTTTGGCTTGACGGAATTGTAGTGCTACCTAAGGTCCACCCACCCATCAAATTTCGTCCCGGTAGGATTAAAATTAGGTGGCGAATAATAATAATAATAATTTTGACAAAAACAATAACAAAGTATTTTTACCTTAAAGTATTATGAGTCTATGAGACATGCAATCAACACAATACCTAATTACTAAATATCAATGCATGAGCGTACATATTGGTACAAATATTCTAAGAACAAAATATATTTACAAAGCACAGTCAACAATAACTAATCATGAAATTATCTTGAAAATCACGTAAATTAAATACAGAAGGGCTAACATTGCACTACATGGGTCAACACAACCCAACCTGTATCATAACTCAAGTAAATGGACAACTGGAAACTTTACCCAATCAAAAGCAAACAATTATAAGCCTTATGCTCTTGAAAATGACATGCTTAGTTCAAGCAATGCTATCTTTGAATGGCTGCCAAACACCCAGGAACTTGGTAATAAGAAGTTGTCCTACTGTGAAGAACTGACAAATAATACCCAATAAGGCATACCAAAAGTATAAAATTAGTCTAGTAAGTTAAATATTCTCATACAGTAAATCTTGCTTTTATTTAAATTAAAAGTTGAATGCGCCTTAGTAGATATTTTTTGCACAACTCAAACCAAAGTCAACGGAATATTTTTTTTCATATGTACCCTAATTATATTTATAAATCTTCACATAAGCAAAAATTTTCCTCGCTCCAATTAAAAGAGGCCATTCGAATTTGATCAATGCAATTCCCTTATCATCTCATCATTATTTCTACCCTGGTGGTTGGTTATATGCAGATTGCACGTCATACCAGTAGGGATGTTAATCACGTTATGCAGGGCAATTAATAACACTAGGTGTTGCATAAGCCTTACCATCTCATCATTACGTCAACCTTAAAAGTTATGATATTTCATAAGTTTTGCTGTTAGGATGAAACTCAGCTTTGAATAATGAAATATCTATAGTGATGCTGCATCAAAATTAATAAACAAAAATGCATTACTTTTTAAAATCCCTGACCAGTTTGAACTGCACACATCTAGTGTGGCTGACATATGATGGTGGAACTAATTTTACCCCTTTTGGAGTTGGTAACTTCAATAGCATTACGTTCCACTGGAAATTTATGACTCAGCTGAGTGCTCACATTACCGTAGGCTCTATAGTCTAGATAGCCTATAATGCTGCCTATTGCATTATAATATATATTACGACGATGGAAGCAGTTTTTGGAAACTCTACCTAAACTTCACACTTACCTGGATAATGCGAATTTCCCTTCACGTAGACCTGAATATTGCAAATTTCCCTTAAAGTAGACCTGAATGATGCAAATTCGCCTTCAAGTAGACCTGAATAATGCAAATTTCCGTTCATGTAGACCTGAATATTGCAAATTTCCCATCAAGTATACTTGAATAATGCAAATTTCCCATCAAGTAGACCTGTACAATGCGAATTTCCCTTCAAGTAGACCTGTTCAATGCAAATTTCCCATAAAGTAGACCTGGATAATGCAAATTTCCCTTCAAGTAGACCTGGATAATGCAAATTTCCCTTAAAGTAGACCTGAATAAAGCAAATTTCCCTTCAAATAAACTGTCAGTCCATGAAGTCAGGATGGTTTGTCAGCCGCAAATTCTTCTTTTTTTTAAGGACATTTTGACTAAATCTTCATCAAATGTTTGGTCATTTTGGCTGTGTCTGGAATGACTTGCCAATATAAAGCCATCCAGTTTTATACCTAACCAATCACTCAGCCTTAGTCAAAGTCATGTGTGTCATCATGCAGTCATAATGACTAATTTCTAAATAAGAAAAAAGTTACTTTGCATCATGGTGACTGATGCTGACTACCTTGCCGCAAACAGCTGAAAAAGCTGTCAGTAAAAAGTGTAATTGCCAAAGATAAAAATGTATCTAACGTCAATACAAAAACAGAAAACACGCGCTTTTATTATATAAACCAACAATGATAACAAACAGATGAAGTTAAAATGAAATGTTGTACACTGCCCTCTAGTGGTTTAGTCAAAAAGAAATTTAGCGTTGCTTGCACCATAAAACCCCACAATTAAGATCAGACAGAGAGATCGAGAGATAGATAGATAAGTGCAGTCCTCTAAGGCAAGATCTTGCCCCTTTCGAGGTTTGATTGATGAGGAGAGAGAGAGGAGTTACACATTTACCCCATAGGTGGGTCTTTTACTTGCCTCAGTGGGTGGGTGAGTGGGTGATTAGGGCTTTACGTCCTGTATTTCTGCACCAGTTGGGGTAATTAGGACAGGCAGAGACCATGGCAATGAGACGAAGGATGAAACAGCCATCCAACTTAGGCTCGACCGGGAAACGAACCCGGGACCCAGGGGTTGGAAGCCCAGAGCACTACCTCTGAGCTAGACCCCCCGCCCTTTTACTTGCCTCAGCATAGACACTGAGTACAAGGGACCGCCAATTTAACGTGTCATCTGAACGACATCCAGCTGGAATGTTGCTCATGAAGGATGCCGGGGCCCGAGATTGAACCCGGGTCCTTCAGAGGATCAGGTGAGCGTCTTACCACTAGACCACTAATATAACGTATAAGATGACTTCGATTTTAGGTTTAAGACCACCTCATTGAATCTAAATAATCTAGAATCAAGATAATATTGACATAACAAGTGTTTTTCATTTCAATAAATTCTATTAAGAACACTTTGGTGATTCCCAAGGCTAGTTGTGAAATATAGGAATTTTCTGGTGATTTAGCTTTTTTCCAATTGAGTACTTATGACATAAGGATATATTTCAAAAACATTCAAAAACATGTTCGGAATAACCTTGGATAAACCATGCAAGGAATAACATTACATCAAAGCATTTTTCGGATCATTAAAAACACCAACTTCAATTATTATTCTGCCAAGATGCCTTCTGTTAATAGGCCATTAACCAACAGTAAAATATGAAAGGGTACAGAAAACGTTTATTGCCCCCTTCAAGGACAAATATTAACCTAGTGATCGACATTTCATCTCAAACTGAGCATGACAAAAATATTCTAAACCTTACTGGTCAAAACATGTGGTGTTGTTTTGGTGATGCTCAGTTTCTGTGCAAAATAAGTCAATGTTTGAAACATCCAACTAGGATCCATAATAAATGTCCACTTGCTTTTTTTTTCTTTTCTTTTTTTTCATATTCTGCCACAAATGGCATGAGTCCACAAATGTTCTAAACATTCGAATCCCAACTTTCTAGCTGATGAAAAAAAGGACTGCTAACCAAATAACCAGAATTTTGCTATATTGTCTATTTTAGTTTCTGCATCTTCTATGCGACCATAACAAATGGCTATAATGATGAAAAAGTGGAAAATTATTATCATTGGGAAGATAGGAAACTTGAAGTCAATTTGTACAGAAAGTTGGGCTTTGACATTTGGTAACATTTATAACTATTTTATGCTTCTCCATGACATTTAAAAATAAGGCCAAAAACCAAGTGGACATTGATTTCAGTTTGCCAGTAAAACGACACTCAAAGCTATTTTGACCCAATACATAAGTGATATTATATTGACTAAACAATTTAGTAGTGGACAGGTCTTAAATTCTTGCTCAAGTTTGTCTAAAGACCCAAGTGCATGGTGATCTTGTCATGGATCTAAATTTTAATGTTTATTTTCCCAATAACAAAACATTTCGTTTATATCACACAAATAAGACATGGACACGAATTTTATAATCACAGAAACTATCCAATTGAATAAAATGAAGTTTGGGTCAATAAAAGTTATAAGAAATTCGCAAACTTTAAGTCACTGAGATTTGATTTTGCAATGAAAACTACAGCATATCAATGACCATTTGAGGTCCTACAATCAGAATTTTACTCAATCAAGTCATACCCCAAAAAGCAAGTATTTTATTGTCAGCACTGTCAACAACTGACAAAGCTTCTTGATGCCCTACTTCACAACATCGAAGGTCAATTGCTGTCACACGGTGTCACAAATAATTCAAGGCACTAGCCAATTGCGTTGTACTGGTTGAACTGGCATGTGGACTTCAATGTACATCAAGTAGTGGACACTTAGGTTCAATGCCAAAAATAGCTTTACATAACTTTGCATGACAAATACACATGCTTGATGACTTCCAGTCACACCAATTATATAATATGTCAAAGCACTATAGAAGTTTAAGGTAGTACTGACCTGAGTCAGGTCATCAATGCCGAAGTAATTCTCTTGAGTCCTTACCAAAAAAAAAGCATCATTACTATAGTTCCATAAGTGCCTGGAAAAAATGAATGCTTTCGCTTGAATTTCTATCCTTGATACAGTGCAAATTGTGGTTCAACTCATATTTTTGTACCAGACAGGGCAATGAAGTGAGTTATTAGATGAAGCAACACTTCCAACATTAGCTGGATTCGAAACCAGAACCCAGTGGTTGGCAGCCCAGCGAGTTACCACTGAGCTAAGCCCCTACTCAGGTTCAATCCAGAGGCAGATGTAATGATTCAGTCAAGAGGCAGATATAATGATGAGACATGTATTCTAAACCACATCCTAGATAACATTCCAAATGCAACCAACCTCACGTATATCGAGCTCTGTCGATATTACAATTTACCCCCTTGGCAGGCCTGTTCAAGCATGAGTCTTTCTCAATTCCCCGGGGAGTATTCGCCCAACCTGTAGCCGTTAAGGCGCACTTAGCATTAATGCACTCTACCATCACTGCCTATAGCCAAGTACCTATTCACACCTGGGTGGAGTGAAGCAGTGGTTAAAGGAGGATCTGCTCAGTTCCTCCATGCCGTGGTTGGGATTGAACCCACGACCTTGCGTGTACGAATCCAATGCCTTAACCACTAGGCCACTGCACCCACACAAGGTGACAATGCTGCCGTTTGGGCAACGGAAACGTCAAGTTGGCATTGGCCTGACATGACAAGCAATTTGGGATGCATGCACATATATCAAATGCTATCGCTTGAACTTCACTTTCATTTTGCAGTAAAATCCTATTAAGTTATGCAATTGTCTTGGCAAATGCAGCCTTTCACTTCCATAGTAGTTTCATATTGGGAGTAACAGCTTGGCATAAGATCTGGCAGACACACAATTCCCAGGCTTAAAGAGAAGCAACAAGACTTCATTGTGTTTATCAGTGTTTCCTTGTGACAAGGGCTCAAGGTCATTCACATGCAGAGCTCTCCACTTGCAACAGTTGGTTTCGCGTCGTTTGACTTGATGGTACAATGACCTCTGGCCAACACCATGTGGCCGCTCTTTGTGTTTTGAAGTGCAGACTTTGTAGATGCACTCTAACACAATATTGGTTGTTTTGGCCGACTCATGGTGAATAAAATGATGATTGATCGTAGGTCAATATATATATGACCATTCACAAGTCAAGATCATTGAATTGAAAATAATTTATTTGGCAATTAAACAAGAATACAGCATGATATTTTGTTATTTTTGGCATGATAAATTTAAAATTATGACATATATTCTATTAGTGTTAAACTTGCCAGGAGACCCCAAAGAACCTCAGTGGGTTGTGTTAGGGGCCACCTTAAATTGATATAATATTAATATTATAAGACTAGATAAAAATAAATAAATAATAGTATAAGTTAGTAAAAAAAAATGATTAAATAAATCAAGACCTAACAACTATATTTGGGTGAATTAATCATTTTTAATCAGTCAATTATTCAGACTGCAATGTCAATCAAAACCTAGGTTGCTTTTGTTAATATCTTGTGTTAACCCAATCTTCAAGTTGGTTGTTCAGATACTGACCACAATATCAGTTAAAAAGACCAATCTGTCTAAAAACACACGGTGAGATTTTTTAATGTGAATTTGTGAAGAGCTCCCTATCTTTGAGAAATGCCACGGAGGAAAACAGTAAATTTGTAATTTATCATTTCCTAAATTTCCAGGGTATATTCCTGTATATGATTTATGAAATATGCCATTCATGATGTTTCTTAACCGTTGTTTAAAATTCTTATTTATTATTATGTGATTGTCTGCAAAGTAAGATAATTTAATCTTTGGTGGTGATGGGTGGATTAGGGCTTTATGTCCTGTATTTCTAGTGGAATATACTTCCATTAAATGTAATAATCTAGTCAGCCTGAGACAATGATTGAAGTCTCACAAATTCCCAATGCCAACGTGGAGCTCGTTTTAGGTTTACACTTTAATTTTTTTAACCTTCTTATCTATATTTGTCTACAAAGTAAGATAATTTTTAGCCTGTTGGGCTAATTAGGACAGGTAGGGACCATGGCAATGAGACAAAGGATGAAACCGCCATCCAACATAGGCTCGACTGTGACTTTAACCAAGGACCCAGTGGTTGGAAGCCCAGCGCGCTACCACTGAGCTAGGCCCCCACCCCCTAAATTAAATCTTATTCAATTAGATGATGCAAAGCATTTTGAATATTGACATGTCATCTAAGTGGCCTAATAATTACAGACAATTCATGGTTCGAACCAAAGCTTTAACTCCACCGCTCAGCCAATACAGGTGTTATAAAATATGCTGAAGGAAAAGTAGAAAAACAAGTCTACCTGACAGACACCATTCATAAGACAGAAATCTTTCATGCTAGCATTATCAGTTTTGGAGTTGATTTTCAGTGAAATCTGCATCAATGTGAGCTGGAAAAGGTTTAGACTTTCTGTTTGCTTAGGATTTTTCTCTAGTCTTGAGTAAATAGCTCTTTTTCGTGACTTCTGTTTGCAGTTTCTGATTTTTGGTGCCATGGGAGGCCATGGAAGGTAGACAATGTCATTTTTAAAACTCTTTGCTTGCACTAAGAACGTTCAGAAAATTCTTAAGCGCGTTGGTGGTGTCTGTCACATTCGACAAACTAAATAAAAATTTCACTTTTTCCCTTGAGCGTGAGGAGGTGCATGTATGAGTAAAGTCTTCGGGTAAAATGACATTTTTGAACAGGGGTCGGTTCAATATCACAATTATCATCAACCATAATAGTATGCTAGACGTATTATAAAGATAAAGAAATATACATTTAAAGTCAGATTGGTAAAACAACAATAAAACACAAGAAAACCTTTTTGACCAACATATGAATGAGTATGAAAGGTGATAATATATACAAATACAGATAAGAAGGTTAAAAAAATTAAAGTGTAAACCTAAAACGAGCTCCACATTGGCACAGGAATTTGTGAGACTTCAATCATTGTCTCAGGCTGACTAGATTATTACATTTAATGGAAGTGTTTTCCACTAGCACCAGCAATACGTATTGACATCAGCGTTGACAAAATGTTCTCCCGAAGATTTCCTATGTCGAAATTGTGTTGTTTCCATTTGGAATGCTCTCTGGGAATGATAAAAAATCTCACATAAGTCCAGTTTTTCTGTTAGCCCAAAATACCATTCTCCACCATTAGAGATAACACAATCACAGTCAATGTCACGAAATGACTTTATCCCTTACAGTTCTTGTTCCTGTAGTTTCTGCTGTTTTAAACTGAGCTGAAATATGCCATAAATATAATAAACGAATAGAATAAACACATTTCATTTCATAGGTGACTTAAAATAAGAGCAAATATACATATGTTTCTGGTAAAAATAAATAAAATAAATCTGAAATAGTTCACTGTTCGAAGATTGCTTTATATCCATTCCACACATTCAAAGAATGCTTTCTTTAGGTGATCCATTACAAACACACCACTTAAAATAATATCATTATAAATTATTATGCCAAGCACATTGCTGAGCCATACTGACATTTTCATTGTTTTAATTTCAGATCTACATAGAGAGTAAGCTAAAAACTCCATGCGTGCTGGTGGAGGCTGGTGACAGGCTAGGAGTTTACCACATCCAGGACCCAGGAGCAGTTGCCTACACCTTCAATGCTAGCAGACCCACTGCTATGGCGTTCACAGTAGACAAGGATGATTCCATAACGGTCAACGAAACTGTCATGTTCGGGTCTTTGTCCTTCCCTTACACTTTCTCTATTGCAGCTTATGTGGACACAGGTGAGTTCTTTTAAATATTATACATAAACTTCCATAATAACTCCTTCCCTATATTGTAATTATCGTATGATTATAATATCATAAATATTACTAATATTTCTATATGTTGTATTTATGATGCTAACAAGCTCTTTTTAAATGATCTTTTCACACGCAAAACTTCAATGTTATCCAGGCAATTCCCTGCCATACAATATATTCATTCAGGTTTAAATACCAACCATGAACTTTAGAAAGATAATGTCAAGTCACACTAAACTTCAATGATACATTGTGTAAGAAGGCACGAACACCCTTCAAGTGCATATGTCACATTTGTAAAAGTTATGAGAAGTATTTTCATGCAGCACTCCATAAGTTAAGCATGTAAATACCTGAAATGTCTTATCCGAAGCACAATTAATTGTCTACACTTAGAATGTTCAACCCTTCAAGGTTTCTGTGCTGATTAAGAATGTATAACCTCGTGTAAATTCCCCAAATAGCATGGTATAAACTAAAAAATTGCAATTAAATGTATACATATGAAAGTACTTTTGTACAGGAAACAATTTATATTTACACTAATGGACTTTAAAAACGCATACCTAAGCGTTTTTAAAGTCCATTAGTGTACATATTATTTCTACACAAGACTATGATTTGAACAAACCCCTGCACATTATTTCCAAAAATAAAAATGAGCATTTTATTTACCCCTATATTAGTCTGTCTCATTTCCTGTACTTAGAAAATTCATTCCATAATACAAGAAAACAACTAAAAAAATATGTATTCTATCATTAGCCCAGCATTTCCAAAGACCCACAACTTTTGCTTAGACATTTTTGGAATTTTTTAAACCATTAGTCTTGAATAACTGACCCCATCACCCCAATAGCCATTTGTTATCAACAACTAGGCAGCTCTTCTTAACAAAGTATTCAGCCTGAATCAGTGCCATGTACATAATCATAATGCCTATTTCATAGTCAAAACATGATATTGTCACTTTACATGACAATGACTTAGGTTGCTTAAAAATGACTAACTTTTTGTTGTTGTTGTTGAGAAAATGACTACCTGAAGTTCGTCAGACACAGTCAAAATGTCTAATAAGTAGTCAAAAAGATTTTCAATGTAACATTTGGTGAATACTCCCACCTGAGTCCACAACTGAGTAGTATTCCACGTGTTTGAACCTTCTGAAGACTTTTAAAGTTTGCTCTCAGCTTTAACCCCATAGAAAACTCTAAACGTCTCAAATATATCTCCAAAACCCCTTTGCTTTTTTTTGTATTGTTGCATTGTACAATGTTACAGCATGATTTACTTTCTTTGTCACCATATATTTCAGATTTAAGCAGATACACCAGCAGGGAGACCTTCCAGCAGTGTCCCAATGGGCTCCTTATACCCTCGCACATTCCTGTGACCCTCCCAAGCACAACCTCCCGACCCCCTCCTACTGGAAGACCAGGGGCCACTGGGGCAACTGGACCACTGGTGGGTCATTTTTTCATTTCTTTCTCTGTTTTATGTTAGTTTAAAGTAGATTTCATAGACTCGGAAACTACATGGCCAATTGTGCCACGTGCGTTTTCCATGCATTTGGATAAATGCATGGAAAACGCATGGTTTTGGCCTCATTGTAATTAGCTAAAAACCATGCATTTTCCATGCATTTATCCTTCTCATGGAAAACGCACATGGCACATTTGGCCATGTTTAAACTCCACAAGATGTCATGTGAATCCAGAACTCCCATAGGCTGAGTGAGAGCGACTGCCTTCACCGATATACTTGTACTCACACCATGACAATGTCCTTGTACTCGAGTAAAAGTACATTGTCTTTTACTCACTAACAGCCATGTGAGTAACTGCCTTTATGAATGGGATAACTGCATTCCCATGAGGTCATTTGATGTTTTAGTTTCCAAGTCCATGAATCTGTTGTAAAAAGCAATCTAGGTCCCTGTCACACCCAGAAAAGATGCCATACTGACTTGATGCTAGCCCGGCGTTGGCTGATATGACAGTGGCCAACATTGGCCAAACGACCCAATCGGCATGATATCTGGGTGTCCAAATAATTATTGGTATGACTGTGGGCCATGTAATGACACTTACCATGTGGATTGTGATTTAAATATAATACGTGATTTGTACTTTAAAGGCTTTTCTACGCATATCGAGTAAAATGTCACTCGTGTTGTAAATATCGATCATAGTTAAAGAGAAAAACTTTATATTATTATCAATAAACTAGAAATGTAGTCTTATCATGGCCACACGATGCTGGACAATTCAATACATCTACATCTTTTAGGGTAATTCTGTCTTTAAAAACTAAATAAATTGCAAGGAGGAAGTTTTTAACATTACAAAAACAATGTACGTGGCTTCATCATTGTTTGGAAAAAAAATCGTGAAATTATTTCCACCACAAACAGTTAAAAACACAATAAGTCGTTATTTTCTATACTTAGTGCATGTCTTGTTCTCTGAACCTAACACTTATGGCAAACTGTGAATTATCTGGTAATTTAAAGAAAAAGTCACACCATGCACATTATCAGATGTTTTAAGCCACTTCGGTTTCGTTAAAAAAATAGCGTACAAAAAAAATCTTTACTTAGTGTAAAGATGAAACCTCGTGTATATACACGTGACTCACGTGCTGAGTTGGAATATCAAAATTTTCTAGTAATTGCACATCTCACATAACACACTCTACTGGAGCATAGTGACAAATAATTATCATAACCTTCATCAAAACAAATATATTATCCCTGCCTTACCCGACAGCATTCCAAATCGGCCCAGCATCGTTTCCATGTTGGCCAGCATCGTTGCAACATCATATCAACATGGCCAACGTCATGCCGATGACGTTTCGATTTGGAATGCTATCTTGATATGACCACCTCACTTTTAAGATGACCTTATAATCATACAAAGTTATGTGGTATTTAACATATAACTGGTGAGGTCATTCACAGATGTATTACAAAATGGGACACCTAGACACGCTTTGCTGGACTGTGCAATGCGCAGTACTCTCTGTTAGCCACTGAGGTTTGAGGTCTTAACCTTCAGTATTACCACCCCAACCACTAGGAGGCCAAGGACATTCAAGGGCATTAAAACAACCAAATTTTCAACCTCACTATCGTTATCCAATAATACCAACATAATTTCTTTCACTATCTAATTTTCTAAACAGCCAGAAAATAAGGAACCCAACAGGCCATAGTAATGGAGCGCTTTGCTGTACATTAAATATTTAAAAGGATGGACCTAAATGTCCACATGTTTTACCTAGAAAAAACAACAATGTTTATAATAATATCAACATAATTTATTTTACTATCAACACCTCACCTCTGCAGCCAGAAATTAGGACCCCAAGAGCCTTAGTAATGGAGCACTTTTGCTGTACATTAAACAATGAATAGGATGGACCTGGATTTCCACATGTTGTACCTAGAAAAAAAAAGAAATGTTCATATCAAAACCTCATATCTGTAGCCAGAAATAAGGACCCCAACAGCCATGGTAACAGAAAGGTTTTGCTGTACATTAAAACATTTAAAAGGATGGACCTGGACGACCACATGTTTAACTTAGAAAAAAAAAACGTCATCAGAATTTCATATCATGTCCATCCACTTGTTGGGTTCCATACACAAGTCAAGTGAGTTTAGCCCTTTGTTGATTTGTTTGGCACAAAGAAGTACAATCTCCTGATACGCTCCCTTTCGTACGTCACATTCCTTTTGTGACGTCACACATTCCTTTTTGACGTAATCTGCACCAGTGAATCAAGACAATGTTAAATGCAGCCTGTTTAGGCCTTGGGTATTTTTCATAAGTTAGCTCCCCCAGTAATCTGGTAATGTGATCCCCTGCACTGAAACCTGGCCAGTATTACTTGCCTGAAATTGCAAATGACATATGTCAGACTTTCAAGTGACTCCCTATGAGGCCTTCGGCTCTTCCTGTAATTCTGGAAAAATACCATAACTTTTGGTGGCATTTCAATGTTTTTGCTTGAATAGAGAAGAAGAGAAGTTTCTCTTTAGTCTGTCATGTCGATCTGTCTATGTCTCCAGGGAGTTATATATGTCTTAAGTCAATTACTCTATCGCAAGTTTTCGCCATTTTTTTCATCCGATTCTGTTTCCTTATTTCGCTGTCTGAACCTTAACTTTAATTTCTTCTTATTCTGTGAGCATCTACCCGTTTTCTAGTCTGTCTACTGCTTCAGTTACTACTTTGTGGCTTCTGTTTGTCCATCAGCAATAATGCAACCCTGGAATTAAGACCACCCTTGTGTGAAGTACAATCACTAAACAGCGAGTCACCTACGCTATTTGTTATAACTGAAGGTCATACTCCACCTAGATAGTTTTCCTATTGTTCTAAGCTGACAATAACCAACGAAAATGTTAGTTAACCTCCCTCCTGAGTGCAAACTGTACTTTAATTGCTTAGTAATAGCAGTTAAACAAATCAAACAATAAAGCAAATTAGCAAATATGTTTAGTGGAGTATAAGTTAGTTATATCCCTCATAGTCGCGAGTTAACTAACACTTTTGCTGCTTATATCCCTCCGCCTTCGGTGTCAGGATTTAACCAACAAAACTGTTAGTTAACTCCCGACTATGAGGGATATAACTATTACTCATTCACATCTGTACCAGAAATGGGGTATAACGGATAACCCGGTGTTGGGCACTTCATGGGTTTTATAGTCTTCACCCACAGTGTTACCATCCTTGCCATGGGGAGGCCAAGGGCTTTCAAGGGCATAAGACTCAAGACTGAAAACAGTTTTATTCGTCTGTTAAGTGACATATATACATATAAAAATAACCTATATAAATATAAACGACCCATTAATAAACAACATGATCACAACAGACCAGGAGGATAGCTCTAGTACCCTACCTGGGTCACTAGCGAGCCATCCCCGTGTTTCAGAATGAGCAGTTCAACATCAACTGTCCATACACATATATAGTAAAGTAGGCAATGAAATCATGAAAACTGAAAGCATTTGGATGAGATTCACAAGCTATTGTATCGTAACTTTTTCATTCCGTTTCATCTAGTAATTAGAGAATTCCTGAGTGCAACCACTGCATAACAACCACACAGATTACCAATAATTTAGATAAAATTCGGCAAGCACAGTTTGGGACACAACGAAGTAATCATAAATTAGAGGTGGTCCTAAAGTTGGGTGGTCTTAAATGTGGGTCCCAATGTATGCATCTGGTTGTCCATCTTCAGGTCTGTCTGTTTGTCAGTCTCGTGCACAGACACATGGCACTCCTAGTTTCACATTTCTTCACACGTGTCTAAATCGCTTTAGGTGGTCATTATTTTTCTGCCTTTTTTTTTAAGATATAAAAAAACGTGTTTGTGCAATGTTAAAGGTACAAAATCAGTGTGAGAAAAGGCAAACATTCCACTCGAGAGTTATTTGTCACCGAAACCCTCCAGTAATTCTTACTTTCACTTTAAAGATATTTATGTGTCTAGAGGCTCCATTGATAAACCTTGCAAGATAAATTGGTAAAGATTATAAGTCTAGACCTCACCATACTCCAAAATTGAATCAATTTCTATCCAATGCAATTTCAGAAAGCTACACAGTATCTGTCCAGAATGAGTACACTCCTGTCTAAAACAACAAATTCTTCCAGTTTGATCAGAAATATCTTCATAATATGCATATTTATTACATACACTTCTGTAATATATAAATTCACCAGAAACTCAAAATTTTCTTCAACTTAAATTCATTTTATTGCAACTAGCCTAGTGCGTGATTGTCTTGTTAAATCATCCCCTAAAATTCCATGAAAATGCACGAGTTTACTGGAAAAGCACACACAGCTCATACAAGACAATGAGAGACTTGATAATCATGTCATGTACAAGATTTAAGGTCCCCCTCCTTTGAAAAACATTTTGTGTACAAGTATAGAGGGACTTACTACAGTCAACGTGACTTTCCATGAACCCAGTTGATTCTTTCAAATACCTTAAGCACATATTCTTTTTACTATATTCTTTGCATGGCCAATGTGTAGTGTATTTTAGTCCCCATCCCTGCATAATTCTGTTGAGCAGGCGACTTTTCCAGGACTAAATTTGCATCAAAATCATCTCATAAGGTGTATTTTTTAGCAATACATATTTATCATAGTAAATTACAGCTGTTTATGCTAATATTTGCCAACTAAAGACCACTTCAGTGTTAAGACAACCTCACCAGTAAGATTACAGATTTGTGGACTCGTGATATTAATACCCAACATTATATAAATGGTCCACATAACCGCTATATTCATTTCATTAACTCTGGGTTAAAATACAAACTTAGTTAGTATCATTAAAGAGATTTAACTTGAATAACTTCCATTCTATACATGGCCAAATGTGCCATGTGCGTTTTCCATGAGAAGGATAAACGCATGGAAAATGCATAGTTTTTAGCTAATTATAATAAGGAAAAAACCATGCGTTTTCCATGCGTTTGGATAAACGCATGGAAAACGCACGTAGCACAATTGGCCATGTACCAGAGATTTATGAGACACAATGAAGAATAAGATTCTAGGGTGAACAATTAAGCTGGAATGATAGTGTTGATGTATAAAATCTCAGTCTATGTGGACGGTTATTAAAAAGTTAAGAGTCAAGACTGCAGTATAAGTACAGCTATCAGCTGCTTACAAAAACTGATCTTATTATGATGAATATATAGAAGAAAAAAACCATCTTAAGACTGCCTCATTACAATGGCCATTTCACAATCAAGCCCATTAGATTTGAATCTAATGTATCTAATGAAATACTGACAACTCTAATTTACCACCAAGACCAGCTAAGTTTGGCACTAATATTGGTCTTAAAGGCAAGGCTCTATGGTGTTACAATTAGTGATATTATATTGAACGATACGTTTTACTGTTAGACAGGCACAACTGGAGGGTGCATTGCAGAGCCCTGTGTTGGCCTCTTGGGTTTTTCAAAATGTAGTTCAAGAGTAGTTGTCATTGTGGGGTTCCAACGTTCATACTGACACAATCACACATCACTAAAATAGCGCAGAGCAGATTCATCTACATTGTTACCATCCTTGCCACAAGGAGGTCCAGGACTTTCAAAAGCATTAAAAACTGGTTGATAATGGGCTATGATGCTACTTTACAAACAGCAAAACAAAATTTACTGTATTTTATTTCATTGGATACATCCCAAAATAAAATGGCAAACAAAACTGTTGCTCAACAGCATGATATACAAATAATGCCAATGGCACTATAATAGCTTTTTATGTTTGAGCAGGTCAGAACTTAATGTCATTCAGCCTTTGGTCACCAACAGGTTGCACTGCCTTCAAGGCGAATTGTGTTGACAAATTTACATAAACAAGGCCATTATCCATACCTCCCGTGAGCTAGCTTACTCATAGAAATGAAGTTTCAAAACAAAATTCACATTAAACGGAACAAAATAGAATAAACTGTCTTGCAGTGGTAATATAATGTTGGTAATGTAAGACATATGTCGTGTGGGTCAATGCTTTGGAATTATATTGCACATGAAACATCCTTTAAACTCTTCACAAATATAAATCACAGTGCAAAATGTTAATACCAACCAAAAAGAAAACCACACTGGCAAATATACAATATAAGCCATACAGCCTACTGATCCATAATTGTCTTCCTATTTTTCAGGGTGTTCCGGGAATTCCTGGAGATGTTGGAGCAACAGGAGCCACAGGTCAAGTTGGAATGCCAGGGTCCCCAGGATATCCTGGCAGAGATGGACTTCTAGGACAAATTGGAGCAACTGGACAAATGGGTCCAGCTGGTGTTAATGGTGTGATGGGCCCATCCGGACCTCCTGGTAAGTCGTTTTAATACAAATATACATCTTTGCATTAAGAGATTGAATCCAAGCCTAATTACTTACTGCAATGACACCCCATTTTTGATAGTTACACAAGACCTTCAGACTGTTACACCAGTCTTAGTTCACCCAACTACTTCTAACACAAGGGGGCACTACAAGGTGTTATTATTAACTGCAGTATTGGTAAATTCTTGAGCAATATGCTTTTTACAGAATTTTTGAAGTTATTTAAAGGGTAAATCAGGAAAAACAATAGCCATAGCTTTTAGGTTGTAGTATAGATAATCAGATTAACTGATCGTTTCACAGGTATGAAAGGTGACAAGGGAGAGCAAGGAATCCCCGGCCCACCAGGACCCCCAGGGTCTTCCTCAGGAGGCTCAGGATCTTCTTCAGGGGGCCCAGGAGGAGCCCAAGGCCCACCAGGACCCCCTGGCCCACCCGGCCTCCCTGGACCACAAGGACTCCCTGGTCAGAACAGTGTGGACCCCAAAGGAGGAAAATCACAATCACAGGCTGGTGAGTTATCTTTTTTTCTTTTCTTTTTTTTGAAGAGTAATACATTATTATGTCAACTGGTAAGGTCATTCATGTCTGTGCTAAGTTTGGGGATAGCTAGACAGGCATAGCCAGAGTGTGCACTGCACAGAGCCCTGTGTTGGCCACCGAAGTTCTGGGTTTTCACCCACAGTGTTATAACCCTTGACATGAGGCAGCCAAGGACCTTCGAGGGTGCGAGAGAGAAGCAGATATATGGGCATACATAAGACCACACACTCACTGCCCTTTGTTGGTCACTGAGGTTCAATTTCAGGTCCTTACCATGAGCAGGGCTTTCAAGATTTCCTGCAAGGAAAAATACAACTTTGTTCCCTGAGCTTTGACACTGTAAAAAATATAACAGGGCTAAATGCACCATAAATATATATATACTAAACACGCCCATGTTATTAAGTTGCTGATCTACACTAAAACCATGATAAGTCTTCACCTACATTGAACATTACACATACAAGTTTAATCCATCATTGTGAGCCCTCATCTTACATCATATCAACATCAATTACAACAGCTATACTTCCTTTTCTTCTTAAAAAGCCCATTACGAAAAGGATCTGCCCTTCCCAGTTTCAGTGTATTTCAGTCTCACCTGGAAACAGTTCAGTTAATCGCATGTTTTACACTTCCCTGTCCATTAACTCTATTTTAAGCTCAAGAAACTACGCATATGGAATAGCAACATGAAATTTGCAGATAAATAATAAGGGTTAGGGAGGGGCTCTTCATAGTTACTCAAGTGCAACGCACCATATATTCCCGGGAAAAGTCTTGTATAGGGGGAGAAAATGCACCTGTGCATAGGCATGGGATAAAGAACGTTATGTCACTCCATTTTTCAAAGTGTAAATAGTAATATTTTGATTGCAACTCTTTTTTAAATTCCATTTTCAGTTTCATCCACTGAAGAATCGGAGGAGTTCTTTGGCAGTGCTAAACTTGGTCTTATTCTCTTCATTTGGATCATCATACTTAGTGTTCTTCTCATTATCTTCATGTGCATCACCGTCGGTCTCTGCATCAAAGTCCACCGAAAGCCAAATCGAAATAACAAAATTCTCGCTAATGGCACCGATAATTCTGCATGGATTAGTGAGTATAAATACAATTTCTCTTGTACTCGGTGTCTTTGCTGAGGCAAGTAAAAGACACCATCCATGGGGTAAATGTGTAACATGGGTGGACTCCTCCTCTCTCTCTCATCAATCAGCCTTGTTGGCAGCAGGTGCTTGCCATAGAAGGCTGCACTTTCCTCATCTATCTATCTATCCAGTGCCGGATTTACAAATAGAAATCAACATTTACCTGCCAAGGACATGAGAAACTTTTAGTACTATTAGGGTGACTCGATGATGTTGGTCAACCATTTTAACTGGTACCCATGGTCACAGTGTTGCAACCTTCCAACATGTCAAATTGCAAGAACAATAGTCAGAATTCCAGAACAAAGAACCGTTAGATATCATAGTGAATAATAACTTTCATCTTTTAATTTGTGCTATAATTTAAATACCTATGACTCATTCACTTTCAATAACTCGTAAGAGTGGGTACTGACTATGTCACTATATGACTATACCATACCTAAAATTGTTTTTAAAAGGCAATGTGTAATGTGACAACTCCTTTTTTTCCAGGCAACATGAAAGATGACACTTACAAGGACTACAGTATAGAAACAGTCTCTACCGAAGAACCTATTTCAAGTTCCAACTCCAGTACATCGGCATCCAGCAGAGAGCGCCTGGCGTCCATAAGCAACAGTGACTACAACCATGGTCGTTCCAGGATTTATTAACAGATGGCCCTCACATTTTAGCGGCAACTTTGAATTTTGTTTTCAAAGTCCCATTTGGCTCATTACCATTTCATTCATCATTTGTATGATAGATTACATCACTCTCATTTTAACTTCATGCATCTTCATGTACATTCATGTACATTCATATTTTTTTTGTGATAAAAAGGAAGAAATGGACTCTGGCATATTATATCATGTGCTTAATTAGCACTGTACAAAAGCTATGGTTTTCATATGTATCCATGTATCAGTATTCATGAAGATGAACAATTGGCAATATTACCAATCATGATTAATATTAATAACATTGTACAAAACAAAGGGTGCTTCTACAGTTCAAATAAATCAAAATCAAAATAATTCTGCCAAAGTACAGAATATCCTTCAGCAAATGTAAATAACAGGTTAAAGCTTAAAGTATGTACTCTGAACGTTAATTTATTTTTTTGCTTAGTCCTGCAAACAATTTACTTAAATAGGTATTTTATAATGTTATCCATTTCAGGCTTTTAAAAATAATAAATCAATCAACTATAATTAAGTATATGCACATGCAAATTGGACACAAATATGATATTGTAAAAGACAAAGTGTCAAATAAATGTTGGTAAGTAGAAAGACGCCATTCCTAACCTCAGACAACTCCTATATTGGAGAAAGCTTCTCAGTGCCATTAAACAAAACTTACAGTGCTATTATGAACAATTTTGTAGTAACCAAATACAGACTGCTCTGTGATTGTACTTAAAAAAAGGTGCTTGACAAATAATGTATACAATTTATTTCAACTGTGTAAAGTGTACAGTATATTGACAGTTCGTACCATAATGTAAATAAAACTCATTTTATATCAAATGAATATTGGTGTTGAATTATCGTTGTTCGTGTGAAGCGAGTTTTGAAGATAGTGTGGCAAGGATTCTCACACTTAAGATAAGAAGATATTGAAGATAGTGAGATTATGTGTGTGTGTGTGTGTGTGTGATTAGGGCTTTACGTCCTGTATTTCTGCACCAATTGGGCTAATTAGGACAGGCAGAGACCATGGCAATGAGACGAAGGATGAAACAGCCATCCAACTTAGGCTCGACCGGGAATCGAACCCGGGACCCAGCGGTTGGAAGCCCAGATCGCTACCTCTGAGCTAGGCTGGGCTCGACCGGGAATCGAACCCGGGACCCAGTGGTTGGAAGCCCAGAGCGCTACTTCTGAGCTATGCCCCCGCCCCAAAAAATTTGAAAAGTGAGATGAAGTTATTGAGATGAAGAGGTCAGATTTATTTATTTATTTAAAGCCGGATCAATTTACAAAACACAGACAACAAGCACAACTGCTTTTCAATGACATGATTAATGAGAAATGGTATATACAATGAGAGAAGACATTAAAACATGGTGTAAAATCACAAAAGAGTATAAAATCATAAATAGGTAAAAAGATCATAACGTTAAAATCGAACAATTTAAGCAATATCCAGTTACAGTTGGTGCCTGCCCATGAGTCTATTCTATCTTTAAATGTATTTATATCAATATGCTTTTTATCACAGTTGATAAAAGAGTTGTAATATGTAATATAGCAAACTTATATTTCTAATGTTGAGATGATTATATATCACTAATAAAGAAAGGACTGTAATTAATGAGATTTACCGATTTTAGAGATAACATAGCAAACATGTTTTTCAACCAGAGAATCAATCTTCTTTAAATAGCTACAGGTTATTAAATAGGCAGTAAACCTATACATGTTTATGGACAATTCAGCATTTAATGATTTTAATTTATGCCACGCAGAAAATAATGAAAAATACGCTTTGCTTCTAAACTAATTTATAAAGATGTATTTGCCACAATCATCTTTTTTGAACCCATATAAGAAGACATTTTACAACCATTAAAACCCTCAGTATTGCATATAGGTGGCACAATCAGTTAGGCCTGTTAAGCGAGGAACAGCACCCCTGTTGGAAATTCGACGAATCACAAATTTCATGCCTGAGGGAAGAATTTAATAAAATATACAGTGGGCTAACTGGTAACAACATGGTCTTCAGTTCAAACACATTACATAATGGATCACCCATGCTTCCAGGTCCAAGTAATTATATTATATTATAATATATTATGGTTTTTGTAATCTTTAACGTTAAAAATTTGTCATTAAGATATAGTTTGGTTATAGCTTTCAATTAGTAATAACCGCACCTCGGTTGAACCTCACTGGTAACAGTACTGTCACTGTGCAAAGCGATGCGACGTTAAAAATATTAGTCACTAAAATATAATTTATTTGAACATAAATTCCATTATCAAAATTGCAAGTAGTTGGAACAACAATCAGTTTGTTCCTGTATGCTAAGCTGCTAGTGGACAGCAGGATAAAACCCCGCCAAAGACTTCACTGTAAAGATGGAAGGTCATAACCTGCTTGACGGTAACTCCAGACGAGAAACCAGATTCAGAACTTCCGTCCCCTTTTGAGCCAGCCCTTGACCAGTAATGCCTGTTGGATTGTATGATCTGAGATGGACTTTGCTGCAGCTACTTTTGCACATTTCCCAGCTTCATTGTCAAGAAGATTCTTACACAGATTGCCTTTTCATTCCATCTCAAGATGTAGGCGACAGTCAACTTCCCTGTCATTCATCTCAAGATGTAGCCGACATTCAGCATGCATTGTCATTCCATCTCAAGATGTAGCCGACAATCAGCATGCCTTGTCATTCCATCTCAAGATGTAGCTTACAGTCAGCATGCCTTGTCATTCCGTCTCCAGATGTAGCGGACAGTCAGCATGTCTTGTAATTCCATCTATAGATGTAGCTGGTGGGTGGGTGGATGATTAGGGCTTTATGTCCTGTATTTCTGCACCAATTGGGCTAATTAGGACAGGCAGAGACCATGGCAATGAGACAAAGGATGAAACAGCCATCCAACTTAGGCTTGACTGGGAATCGAACCAGCGGTTGGAAGCCCAGAGCGCTACCTCTGAGCCAGGCCTCCGCCTTCAAGATGTAGCTGACAGTCAGCATGCCTTGTCATTCCATCTCAAGATGTAGCTGACAGTCAGCATGCCTTGTCAATCCATCTCAAGATGTAGCTTACAGTCAGCATGCCTTGTCATTCCATCTCAATATGTGCCGACAGTCAGCATGCCTTGTCATTCCATCTCCAGATGTAGCTGACAGTCAGCATGCCTCGTCATTCCTTCTCAAGATGTAGCTGACAGTCAGCATGCCATCTCAAGATGTAGCTTACATTCAGCATGCCTTGTCATTCATCTCAAGATGTAGCTTACATTCAGCATGCCTTGTCATTCATCTCAAGATGTAGCTTACATTCAGCATGCCTTGTCATTCCTTCTCAAGATGTAGCTGACAGTCAGCATGCCTTGTCATTCCATCTCAAGATGTAGCTGACAGTCAGCATGCCATCTCAAGATGTAGCTTACATTCAGCATGCCTTGTCATTCATCTCAAGATGTAGCTTACATTCAGCATGCCTTGTCATTCATCTCAAGATGTAGCTTACATTCAGCATGCCTTGTCATTCCTTCTCATGATGTAGCTGACAGTCAGCATGCCTTGTCATTCCATCTCAAGATGTAGCTTACAGTCAGCATGCCTTGTCATTCCTTCTCAAGATGTAGCTGACAGTCAGCATGCCTTGTCATTCCTTCTCAAGATGTAGCTGACAGTCAGCATGCCTCGTCATTCCTTCTCAAGATGTAGCTTACATTCAGCATGCCTTGTCATTCATTCTCAAGATGTAGCTGACAGTCAGCATGCCTTGCCATTCCCTCTCAAGATGTAGCCGACAGTCAGCATGCCTTGTCATTCCTTCTCAAGATGTAACTGACAGTCAGCATGCCTCGTCATTCCTTCTCAAGATGTAGCTGACAGTCAGCATGCCTTGTCATTCCATCTCAAGATGTAGCTTACAGTCAGCATGCCTTGTCATTCCATCTCAAGATGTAGCTTACAGTCAGCATGCCTTGTCATTCATCTCAAGATGAAGCTTACATTCAGCATGCCTTGTCATTCATCTCAAGATGTAGCTTACAGTCAGCATGCCTTGTCATTCATCTCAAGATGTAGCTTACAGTCAGCATGCCTTGTCATTCATCTCAAGTTGTAGCTTACAGTCAGCATGCCTTGTCATTCCATCTCAAGATGTAGCTGACAATCTAGCTGACACACTGACACAGAAAAGATTATCAGGTACTCTATCACAGTGCAATCAGCAAAAGTAACTTTTTCTGTATCATCCACTTAGTCAATGCACATTTTAAATTCCACCATTTTACTATAATATAATATATATAAAGAAGGTCCCATTCATGAAAAGATATAAAACTTAGTTTTTGGGGTAAATACAGACTATGCGATTTCGCAACATTGCTCTGTAGGCGACGAAAGTAGGTAAATTACTGCGCCTGATGAATTTAATGTAGCGGCGAACAAAATTTTCTTTGAACATCACCGAATTTGATGATATTGAGGGATGTTAAGCATGGATTGCCGATTTGGCCTCTAATGGTTGATAGGGTGGGTGGGTGATTAGGGCTTTACGTCCTGTATTTCTGCACCTGATGGGCTAATTAGGACAGGCATGGACCATGGCAATGAGATGAAGGATGAAACAGCCATCTAACTTAGGCTCGACCGGGAATCGAACCCGGGACCCAGCGGTTGGAAGACCAGAGCGCTACCTCTGAGCTAGGCCCCTGCCCCTAATGGTTGATAGAAACTGATACACAATCGTTGCTCCATTCGAAATATGGCAGACCCTCAGAGGGATTAACTTAGGCCAACAGACCAATTGTCATACTAGAATAAGCATGACTATGATATGATTAGTAGTGTTATTTCCTCTCCAATGGAGCTGTGATGGCAGAGTTGAACAAATCAAACGGACTGTCAGTCATCCACAACATATTCCTCTCAACCGACCAAGCAGCAAACACGCGAGCTACATCGACTCTAGTCATTAGGATTAGTTTTTCTGTATCTCCAGAAGATGTCAGGCCTAACTCTTTACCCGTTTATTACCGTTTCGTACCGGTGGGCCTACTGATTCTCTTTCTTCTCTAAGTATGATTCGTTTTAACCTCGATTTCCCAGGAGATTCGACGCGATGTGATACTTAATTTTCACAGCGCAATGCATCATCATTTACCTATTACCCACTTCCTAGCTGCCTTCTACCAGTCTTAATTGGAATACTTCAACTAGTCATGTCTAAGAAGCAGTCCAAGGTTTCTGCAATGCTTAGAGCAGAAAGTGATCCGCCAATACATGACACCACCGCTAAGATCTTCATTTCCAGCCATCGCTTCAGCTCCATTGGTCATCTCACCAGTTGAATCCTGCAACTGGAATTACTTCCATGCAAGAAGATGATATGCAATTTAGGAAGACTGGGGAAAACTCCTGTTACCTTATCTTCCACTACCAGTGCAAACCCGGCTGGTGTACTTGATCACATGTTGTCATGGGTGGGGAAATCTCGCTGCCCTAATTGGACAACTACATCCACTTCGTTGCCCGCTCTGCAACTGAAAGCACTACTACCAAACATTGTTCACCTCGAAGAAACATCGATCACCTAAACTGCAACTGCACGCTGTTCAACACACGGATAGCGCCAGAGGGCTACTGTAATTCCCAGTAAACTCGTGTCAGAGTCTTCAGGATCTCACTCAGAGGATTTCGGTTTTAGACAACCCTCTGAGAACCACCAGGTCAGTAGGTGTTACCACAGCAATGCATGATATCAGGAGGGAGACGACAATCATCAATGGCATTCTCTCCGAGAAGTCTGCTGCCATCAAAATGCCTGAAGCCCTTGCCACAAAGTCTGCTCACAGTATGCAAGTGTACAGGCAAGTGTGACACCCGACGCTGTGGGTGTCGTTCTGCTAAGGTTCTGTGTGTCATATTCAGTCATGGAAAGACAGATTCATCCTGTACAAACTTGCCAAAGAAAGACTAACTTGCATGTACCTTTTACATAAGATATGGTCACATAAAGTGAGTTTGTTATTTGATTTTGTTTGATGCTATCATTTGTATCTCTGTTCATACATAATCATTTGTTATTTTTAATACCCAAAGTAAATTTGCTCAGTTTGTTTTGTGATTTTTATGAATATAAAATGTTAAGATAAGATCTGTCTCACTTTCAATAAGAAGACAATATTGAATTAAGTTATTGAATTTGATGTTAAATATAAATAAAAGAATTGAAGGTAATTATGACTTCCTATCAAGAATAAATGGAAAAAATTAATTATATGTGTCATATTTAGTTGAATTAGAGATCTATTACACCTGTTTCCACTACTAAAAAGGCCAAGTTACAATCAAGGTTGTCAATGTAACAAATGACCTTGGCCATGAAATTTCAAGGTCAAGATGTGACCTTTTGAGGTCAAGATGACCCTGAATAGTAAAACCAATATCAGCAATGAATTCCACATACCCAAATTAGTGGAAAAAGTGGTATTACACATGCATATAGTCTACAAATTAGAAAAAATGTATTTTCATCATGGCCGAAGGCTGCCATATTGGATTTGGCAATCACCTCATTCGTGACGGGGTGGCGGACAAGCACCTCGGTATTTTTTCATGTCTAGTCCCCCATTGACTTAGTTCAAGTGAGAATTCTCCCAACACCTTTATGCAAACGGGTCTACAGGCCAAGTACAGGACTAACTGCACTTTTCCCCTTGCTCAATTGATTTCACTATAACACTCTTGGTGGGCAGAATTCAGCCTTGACCGTGGGTCTTTCTCAACTCCCTGCCGAGTTAACCCCAGGTCCTTAAGAGCTCACACCAGTGCCATCACTATGAGTGCCTCATGCCAAGTACCCATTGCACCTGGATGCCAGTGGATGGGGTGAGGCAATGACTGTAAAAGATCTTCCCAACTCCTGGATGCCATGGTTGGGTTCTAACCCCATATTGCAAGATTCAAACTGGCTAATGCCAACTTAAAACCTAAAGTACGCAAGATAATGACCGATACATTCATATTCGCAGTCAATGCAGCATTTTTAACAGCCTTGCCCAGAAGTTATAAAATAACACACAAGTTTAATTCTACATTTTATGAAACTCACAAACCATGTGCAAAGTTATTTAATACCTTATCCGATTGTGCTTATTTATGAATATGAGGCACTTCCAAAATAACTCATAAATAAAAATACTTGAGAAAAGACGAGCAAAGAAGTAATTGATTAACTTTATTGTTTCATGAGACCTTTGGCCTTCATCATTGTAAGAAACTTTTTAAAAATGTACCATAAAAATACAAGTGACAAAGAAAGCGAAGAGCATTGGTCACATTAACAGGCAAGATATGATTATGGCCAATATTATACAACGCTGCGCAGGAAGCAGATTACACTTGATAAAGAGTGGGTATACATTACCACTGGGTATATGACTTCAAGGTGGGTAGATTAAATTTACTTTACGTTAAATAGAGTATTAGTTAATATATAAAATATATGAAAATATATAAAAACATAGGCGACTCCAGGAGGTCAATAAATATCAGGGAAGACTATAGAGAATGGAATGGCTGACTTTTCTACAAAGGATTCAGCTAAGGTGAGTAAACGGGAGACTTAAACCCAAGAGGCAAAAAGAGATACTTCAAGATAAAAGACTGAGAGCGGCATCATTACACGATAACATTTCTGGTACCGAAAACCATCCTGATATACCGGCATCATTACACGATAAAATTTCTGGTACCGAAAACCATCCTGATATACCGGCATCATTACACGATAACATTTCTGGTACCAAAAACCATCCTGATATACCGGTATCATTACACGATAAAATTTCTGGCACCGAAAACCATCCTGATATACCGGCATCATTACACAATAAAATTTCTGGTACCGAAAAACCATCCTGTTATACCGGCATCATTACACGATATAATTTCTGGTACCGAAAACCATCCTGATATACCGGAATCATTACACGATAAAATTTCTGGTACCGAAAAACCATCCTGATATACCGGCATCATTACACGATAAAATTTCTGGTACCGAAAACCATCCTGATATACCGGCATCATTACACGATAAAATTTCTGGTACCGAAAAACCATCCTGATATACCGGCATCATTACACGATAAAATTTCTGGTACCGAAAACCATCCTGATATACCGGCATCATTACACGATAAAATTTCTGGTACCGAAAACCATCCTGATATACCGGCATCATTACACGATAAAATTTCTGGTACCGAAAAACCATCCTGATATACCGGCATCATTACACGATAAAATTTCTGGTACCGAAAACCATCCTGATATACCGGCATCATTACACGATAAAATTTCTGGTACCGAAAAACCATCCTGATATACCGGCATCATTACACGATAAAATTTCTGGTACCGAAAAACCATCCTGATATACCGGCATCATTACACGATAGAATTTCTGGTACTGAAAACCATCCTGATATACTATATACATAGTTAAATTAAAGGTACAGATATTTTTAGTTTTAGAAACACTTTGTGTGGATGGAGAATTCAGATTCATTGTAATTAACAGTTAATTTTGAAAAGGAATCATCACTTATAATATTCACTCTACTTAAACATTGAACGTGCAAGTATATCAATTTGCTTCTTCTTACGGTAGAACGTAACGCAACAACATGGAGTACAACATTTTGTGATGATCATATTTACACAACTGTCATATATTGGCCAAACTGTGAGGCAAAGATCATGCAACTTAAACTGTCAAAAAACAATGCTGGAATGACTAATATTCTATAGTCAATTGATTCAAGAAACAGTTGATTTGGCTTTATGTGCGCAAACAGCGGTATGATGCAATGAGTGTCAATGACACAAGTTGATATCAAACCAAGTGCCTCGGAGTGAATATTTCACTAATATTTTGTCTAACAAATGCTATGTTTCCAATTACATGGCCACCAGATACAAAATAAAGTTGTTTCAGTTGAAAAAATCTTCCCGAATTTCCTGACCTAAACAGTCCACAAAACATTAATTTATATACCTGTTATTCAAACTTTTTCCCTCCAGCTGATCAAATAATTGGAAACAAATACAAGTACATTTTTGGCAGATAATTAGAGACATATTCATGTTGGCGAAGACACATCATACCCACGAAATTCACAAGTCGCCATTGACTCCCCATATTGATTTGGAATACAACTCAGCACGTTTTATCTTATACATTTTCCACGGTCCCATTAAATCAGTTCAATGTACATAATAATTCATAAAATTCATCTATATATTTTTGACACTTGTATCAACTCATGATATTGAGATTGTCAATAAAAATTATATATATGTATAAACAAACAGAATCTACATGGAATGGACTGATAAGTATTCAGCTGAAAGTCTGCTCAATGATATATTACAACTGATTAATCAAAAGTTCAGATCGTAGAAACTAGGAAACTACAACACAGTTAACACGAGATCAGATAAGTGCTTCACAGAGAAACAAAACATAAAATATCTTAAAAAATACACTTCAAAATAAATCATAAACTCTGTAAAACAAGTTAGAGGACGGCTTTAAACAATACTTAAGGATATTTGGTCAAGAAAGTATAATTAAAGATATATAAAGAATATACAGCATACTCTCATTGGCAAATGACTTAGATTAATGGCAATTATCATAAAGACTAGTGGTCAGATCACAATAACATCCATAAAAGAAGAATATTTGGAATGAAACAAAATATGTGAAATCCATTAACTCAAGAGAATATCCTGAAAACCCTAACAATACAGAGAACCTTTAGGAATTTCAATATCACTGGGAACCTATGTATATATCGTTATAATTAATTCTATCCCAGATCCTACACTAAATAATGACAATAGATTATCAAATTAGAAACAATGATAAAATGGTGTAAAAACTTGCAAGTGTGCACGATTCAGTCATATATTAGATGTGTCATCTGCATTAAGAACGTTCTAAACATGAAACACTTTTATCAGCGATCAAAACAACATTGTACGCACATTTGTGGCTCGAAATTACTTTTCCTCATGACTTCATAAATAAATATGCCGAAATGAAAGTATATTGCTTCAAACATGTAAAAATTACTGGCACAGATCGTGCGAGGCTTTGCGTGTCAGTTCATTAAATAAATTTAAATGGACATATTAATAACCTAAATTCAATGGACATATATATTAAATAAGTCCCAACGTGATTTTTCATCTGATAATGTTTTTCTTCCAGTGCTACCGAGGGCTATTCCATACAAATTGTGACAGGATGAGGATTATTATTGACTTCCTCAAATTTCCCCCACACCTTCTCACATATATCAATTTTCCCAATACCCAATTTACCCCTAATGCAAATTCTCCATTGCTTTGTTTTACATGCATGGAATTTCAATTTTCAATTTGACTGGAATTCCCTGCTTCATGTCGATCAAGTTCATGAACAAACCCATCATGCATAATGAGTGAATTGAAAACGTGCTGACCCATCCCATCCAAATTTTTAATGGAATAGCTCTTTAAAAAAAACCTGAATAACACTGCAATTTTGTTTTCTTCAACCATGTGGAATATCAGTACATATGATTTGGAGGGATTCTCGAGCAGAAAGGCATTATACAATTTGACACGCAAGAAAAAACCTTTCATAAGATTGTGCAAAAATGCCCTGGAGATTTTGTGCACATTTGGACAGAAAAAGATACGAATACAGTTTAAGTTCGTGCATGAATAATGATCTGAGAAGTAGAAATTTGTTGACAGAAAAAGCTACCATAATTTGTTTGTAATCTTCCAATAGCATAATATGGAGAACAATTTACCAGAGGGCGTTGACACCGTAGCAGACAAAGCACAATTACATGATGTCATCATTTATTGTAACAACGATGACATCATTGAATGACATCATCAAACAATGCCTATCTGCTTTGATGCCAGCGACCTCTGGTGTTACTTTTCCCACTGTCGTATCTCCTGAAAGTTATAACATTTTCTAAGGCCGTACAAGTTGAATATTGTCCATACAACATAGTTCACATTTTCGACACTAATTCTAGCAGAGACAAATATTGATACTGTTTAGAAAAAGAGCACTGTAGTACTGAGGCTAATTGACTATGATGGTTATATGCCATTTGATCATATCAAAAAACAATACACAACGACACAGCAACAACGCAGCCAGTCAGCGCACGCGGACAAGTCTTGCACTGGCCAATTAACATTTTACGAAATTGTGTTCATACATGAAATTTTTCACGGTGTAAAAGCTCTGGTGCAAACAATCATCTAAGCTTGCTTAACAATCAACAGCCAACAGGAACAACAGTAGACTGCGCACCCATATGTAATAAACAAACATTTAACATACATATCGTACAATGTATACCAGTACTTCATGTACACCCATTGTATGTACTGAGGCTGCCAAATCTATGCAAGAAGCATGTACTGACAATGGCAGCAAAAATGTTGACAGTGTTGAATTTTCTACATATTAAAATGTGCAATTGCTGAAGTCACATCAAACGTTGCATATTGTGTTGCAGACTACAGTCAAATCTACTGCAGTCCATGGTAGAAACACTAATCATTTACATTATTGTCAATAAAAACATGCGTGATAAAACTACTGCATTGACGTTTGTGCCAATAAGGTGGCATAAATAAGACTTTGAATTGTCTATCGTTTACATTTAAAATACTACAATTAAATATTTCTATGAATAACGCAGCAGAATGAGTGCAAAATTACTTGACGAAAATTCACGACACGACCTGACAAAATCAATAATAACTATCATATCAAAATTCATTACACTGAAACATAACTGATGATATAATGATTAATGAACTGATTTAGGTGAAGTGACTATTAACGAAGATCGCAAAGACCATTTGACTGTACAGTATAAAATAGGTGGGGGTGCAATCAGAGGCTCCGCATCCAACTTATTCAATAAAATATTATGTACAATACATTTAATATCAACTCATTTTCTCCAATGTGTTAAATCAGACAAGACCAAACAAACTGCATTACAATATATAAAAATACATACAATCCAACTGAGTGTCTGTTTTGAGAAATGTTATTTTGTACAAAGTGTAATATCACATAAACAAGACGGTGCAAAAGACGCTTATAATATTCAACCAATAAATACGCAATAACAAAAGGTACAACTTCAGCTTAGGGTGACTTGGCGCATCTGGATTTCATATCATATACATTGCAAACCGCACGATTCTTTAAATATTAAGTTAATGATAGAATTAGAAATATCGGCCTTCCAAGCAGCAAAGAATGTTGTTTATAATACTTAGCACTGGGGAAATACAATATTGTAAAAAGTGTCTGATACAATATCGTAAAAATTGTCTGATATTAAAAATTTCTCAATTAAGATTCAATCAAAATTCAGCAGCTGATGAAAATTTTCCTATATGAAGAAGATATGAAGTACCTATACAAGATAATACAGAATAACCTCTCTTAATATTCTAACATAACGTTGAATGATCAATAACATTTGGGCTCTTCCATGTAAATTAACTTTTAAGTTAAACAGCAACGCTTACAGAGTTTCACAATGGCCACAAAGTTTGTCACACTAATGACGGACTAGCAGCAACGAGCATAATTAGTTGACGTTTAATTTGATTGTAATCTACATACTTGATCTGTTAGATATGGCATATACAAGGCAAGAGGTCTTTGATGGAAGATTATAATAACTTCTCTGTGAGGCGGTGAGTTATTTTGGTGCCTGTTCAAAGAGCTTGTGCGGCCACAGTAGCCTGTGATCACTTGGTTAATTTTCAACATCATCAATGGCTGTTATGTTCATCATTTCAATCCAGTAAACTTGTTAATTGATCATCCTACGTTCCTAGGTTGGTTTATGCTGCGGTCAGATCTCCACTTATTATTTCTTTCAATATTATCGCATATGGCAACAGATGTCCTACACACATCACTTTGTTTTATAGCATCTCTTCATAATTAATGTAATTTTTTCCAGAAGACTAGAGGTTGTGTGTGTTCTGTATGTTATACAGACATCTGCATGTCCGCAAAGTTGTAAAAGTTTTCAATTTGTTGTACAGCAGCCTCGGAGGTGTTACTGACATACACCAATCCGGTCGTTCCTTGCGCCAATTCCACGACGATGTCCTGCGATTGTTGACAGACATTTTCTCCACAAAATTCAAAGCCTATTACAGCTCCTGTGAACCAAAAAGTAGAATTTATAACCAGTGAACGACAATAACAGATTCTAAAACCCTGACCTAACCACAATATTTTCAGCATTTACAGTATGATGAAAATTTGATGTCCTATTTTCTCATTATCAGCCTAATAATAAACTACATTACCAAAACAATACAACTTACAATAAATTAATACCAAAAACCATCAATTAGTGTGCTTCTTGTTATTAATTGCAACAGAGGGAGCCACCAGCAAGACATTCCAACAATTGTTCAATGACTTAATCATACAATCACATGGTCAATCAGGTCATTGAGTGCACTTAATGACGTCACATTTATATGACATGATCAAAGTCATCTAACAAAGACTGGACAGTCTGCACATTCTGTATAATACAATGAACACATTTTGAATATATTACCTGCTGTCACAGCCATTGCATATTTGTCAGAGTTGAACACTCTGTGAGCGTCGGTTGGCTGCATACCAACTTCTTTACTTTGGACTAGAACACAGGTAGGCTGAAAGAAAACGAAAAACCATCAATTATAAAAACTTTCAGGTAGGGAAGTTGCATGCACTGACTAGTTTTTACTGATCACACAGTTTTCAACTTCTCAGCAGCCACAATAATTTATATCGAGGCTGCACAACATAAGTTTTTCTTTTCTCAGCTCAGATGCTTCAGCATAATCCAATGTCATCTAGGTTAAGGCCACATATTACATTGGCAGAATTAAGCCTAGATCTACATAATAAAAGATTTGTTATCGTTCTCGGATGCAAATGTGGCCATGCATGCTTGGCTAGATTATACTAGGGTTTAGGGTTTTACCGGAATTGGACAATGCTCCATCATACACCCTCACAATTGCACAGATGTAATTCAAGTTGGGTACTAAAGGTATTCTGTCTTTTTGGAATCATTTCGAGCATGTAGGAGATGTTGCTCTCCAACTTAATTTGCGCCTATTTCTTGAAGTCATCATTACAGGAATTTTACCAGCCAGGAAACCCCTTTAATATCAGATGTTAGTTAAAAATTCAGGTATATATAACATATAACTCCTGAATCACACTTACATGGTTTGTCTTCATCTCCTGAAGGAAACTTTTCGCTCGATCATGTGATCCACCATCGTAAAAGAATATCACTAGGCAAGACTGCAATGTAACATGAAAACAGAAATTTATTTACTTTCTTGGTATATCAATTCAAAATCTAGCTTAATCTCAACAAAATTTGTAAAGCACAAAATTTGTAAAGCACAATTTCAATGAAGTGCAGCATTTTTGTTATCTAAATATTACGAAAATACCTCTGGAAGACCTCAAATTCTTGGACTTTAGCTCTGTTCAAAGGTCAAATAAATTGTCTGCATGTGAGCAGGGGTGCTCCTGTTTGAGGGAGGCCTTTATTTTTGGGGGAAGGCAGCTACCCTGAGCTTCTATTGAGGTGGGCCTCTATTTGAGTGGGGCATTTATTCGAGTAAATACGGTAATGCACATCATTCTCTTTCAAAATACAAATACAATATATCATAGTATGTAAAACAATAGCTTTGCTAATAAGCATCATTCTACCCACCTCATTATAAGGTTTCCGTCGAGTGCCGACTGTCCTGGGCACTACACTGCTCTCAGTGTCTAAGGAAAGTTCAACAGTAGACAATGGGTCCGTCCCAGGTTTTCCTAACACGTCCTCAGGTTTGGTGTCCTGTAAAAAAAAATTAAATGGAAAACATATTGAATTCATGTTTGATACGAAAAACACTTTTTTTTTTCATATTCAGCAAAACCCCACATACATGTGACCTTGATATGGACCTACTTAAGTGACATTTAAAAAATTTGATATAAACACTAATCTATATTTAGGCCCATCAAAGTTTTCTCCTGATTTAGGACAGTGACCAAGCATGAGAAAATTCACACATGGTACAGCTATTTGTTTACATGCATATCAAAACTAATGAAACTAAACAAGACAAAGAACAATAATCGAACCTCAGGTAGCAGGGTATAGTTGTTTTCACCAGGAACAGGAGTGAAGTCATGAATATTGCTCCAGTTGTTGTTATATTCACTAAGGTTCGCCGCTTTGAATTGACCTGTGAACGCAAACAATAACTCTCATAAATGTCATCAATTAGATGATTCTACATAATTAATGCAAACATAATATAAATGTAATAATTTAATCTCTATTTTATTGCAATATCTGTATATCAAGTTGAGTTGAGTTCATTTATTGGATTAAATAATAAGATGAAGAAAACAATTGCAACCGGACACACATATATATATATATGCGAATATTTGGTAAAATATATAATATGATTTTACACAATATGTCATGTATGGTTCAGATAATTGCAATTAATTAACAGCTAAGTAAACATTAAACCCAATAGTAAATAATATACATAATATCAAATTGTTTCTAGACTATTGTACACAAGGTATTTTTTAACAAGGTGTTTCATGGTATTAATTTATAGGTGTCCTGGAACAATATCTGAAAAATAATTATAAATGACAGTGCCTTTATATCTTATAATTCGTTGACAAAAATTAGTAGTAAATTTATATAGGAAGATGTAGCTCAAATTTAAAATAAAAAGAACAAATTCAAGTTGCATCTGACAATATCATATTCTTTTAATTATACAGCCTAGCGAGCTTATATATAATGGCCAGCGTAATGATGAGATCGATAATGCTCAGAGTCCACACCAATGAAAGAGATCTCCGAATAATCCCCTTACCTTCAAGTTCAGGATAATAGCACTGGAAACAGCCAAATTTGACTCCGGTAGTTGATTCAATGATGGGTTGAGTTGAACAACAAAGAAAGACTTCCATTTTTTTGCAGTCTCGTGTTCGGAACTGCTGACAAGCAACCATCAACACACAATCCTTGCAATCTCTTATGAACACACTAAAAAGAACAAAAGAGCAAAGAGTTCACCTAAGTGAAACTAATTGAAACATCGTTATATCACACAAACATCATGATTACAATTTTGTGCCATTTTGCAGTCAAATGCCCTAAATGTGTGCTTACACGTCCCTCAAAATTATTTGCAGAGCACTGCAGTCACGTTCAGACTGGTATTAATAATAATGTGATATTAAGGCAGACAGAAAAAATGTATTAGTTTCCTCCGATTATATTGTTTAAAAAAGTTGGGTTGGTAGGTCGAGCAGATCCCCCCCCCCCCCTTAGCCTAGAATCAAGGTTGAAAAGCAAAAAATTGGGTGTCAAGCGTCAATTTTTTGACAGATGCTGCTGCATCCAATGGCGCTCACGGCAAATAAACTATATCACCATTATATTTTATAATATCAAATATCACTGTGTGACACTGACAAATATCACAGTCAGTTATATTGCCTGTAAAATACTACAGAATGTGAAAACAAGGCACAGAAGAACGTCCTGAACTTCATTAGCATCGTCGCTTCATATACAAAAATGTGCAGGTGTATCGCTTATGACATGAACTAAAACAATGCTGACCTAAAATTTTTCATAAAATGACTTAGAAATCGCAAATCGGCGACGCCCTCCAGTCAGTCAAATTATCAGTAAGGCACAATATCAGACAATCAGATAAATTAGCTGACCAAACGCCATTATAACGTAAGGCTTCTTGACAAATACCAGTAAGTGTTCTGGATATGGTCAGTGTGATTGGTTTTTGCCAAATAAACTGAAATAACCTGCCAGGTCAGCTAATTTAGTCGTAAGTGCTATTGGTTGTAACAGATGCCTTAAAAAAATTCAGGTCGGGCCTTGTGAAGTCGGGTCAGTCGGAAATTGGAAACAATATTTTTCAGTCAGCCTAAGAATTACAACTCAACATTATCTTGGAGCACCTCAACAAATAACAGTTTTACAATTCTGTAGAAAAAACTGCACACTCTACCTGAATGTGCAAAAAGTAATAAAACAGGTGAAAGCAACAGAAACCTACCTGGCGGCAACAGGTCCTAGGAATATTTTACAGTTGGTACAATCATCTATAGAAACCGTAGCAGTGTTGTCGAAGATGTAAATGCTGCAATCCTGAAATGCAATAACATTTTGGTGTTAAATAATATGTCAACGCGTCAAACAAACAAAAAATACCTTTTTCCCCCCAAGGCAACACAGATATTCAGTGTATTTAGCTAAAATAAATCAGCTTTGAGGCAAAGGTAATGATGAGATGGTACTAATCTACTAAAGGGCGTGGGTGTGAACAAGAAACTGAGTGCATTATAAGGCCACTATAACGTCCCATGTGAACATATTCTCAAAGATCTTCAGCTCATACCAGGGGTCCAATAAATTACCATAACACTACATGAACTACGGGCACTATAAAGCTACACTGTACATGCGGCAAGCTTGTATGCGGCAAGCTTGCATGCACCAAGCTTACATGCACCATGCATTAAAGGAGCCAAATGGTAATCACTCAGAGAATGCTATGTCAACAAGCATGTATTCCGACAGTACCAAAGCCACAACAATGCGGAGCTTTCAATTTTTTCATTCATTTTGTAAACACTCAGGACATAGTCCCTGGACTGATGTTGAAATTAACAATTCATTCAAATGTAAAAGCTCAAACAACATAGTATTTCAATTAAGATACAGCACAGCGAACTGCCATTTCGTGGAAAATAACAGCAGGAAGAAATACGAACACATTTAACTTTCTACCCAGGGAACCTAGAGTAATTTGCCTATTGTTCAAATCAAATTAAGACACGCTCAACAAGTCAACGTCCTCACAAACTTATGAGGGCATGATTTAAAAGTTATCTACTTTTGAAAACTTTGTCTAGGGAGTAAAATTGTAAAATTACTAAAACCTTTTCTCACTTAATTGAACCTTTTGAAATTTTGATAAGCATATATCTGTATGTATGTACGTGTGCTTATTAAAGAAAAATATACCATGAGAATTATCTCACAGAATTAAAAACACACCATTCATGTATGACATAGAGACCTGAGAAAATAAAGTTCAGTTGTAATGTCAAATTACAATACTGGTACGAAAAAAAATTTATTTAAAGAAATCGCTACAAAAAAACACCTCACAAAAAAAAAAACATAAAGCACCTAAGTAAAAACATAAAATAAAAATTCACATGAAACATAAAATAAAAATAATATAATAAAAATTCACAAGAAACCGACTATCTCAGAGATTTTCCATATAAATCACAGCATATCCGGACAGTATAATTTGATCACAATACTTTGCTACCTGGACAGCTCAAGACACATATTCAAGTCACTCAATAAGTGTTTGTATAACCCCATATTGGGCCCATAATCATACCTCGCAATTCTGGATAATAAATTGTTGACCGTTGATGGTTCCTGGAAGTCTACCTGCCGTCTCTCCTTTCAGTCCATCTATCATGTAATCCTTCGGATCCAATTTTTTCCTCTTGTCCCTGTGAAAAAAAAAGGAGAGGGAAACGTCATAAGTTGTTTCTAACACAATGCACATTTCATCACCTAGAAGTAAGAACATTTACTGAACCTGGGGTAGTCTAGACTGTGTGAAGTCATATAAAATCACACGACAGCACCATCCAAACAATTGAAACAAAAATGTTTTTCACTTACATAAATAAATAAATTCAACTAGGGATTGAAACAAAGTTTCAAAAAGTCACAATATCAAACCCTGTGAACATTTCTAAATCGTCCATTTTTATCAACTAGTGGAAGTGTCCACCAAGACATTTCTGAACTCCCTTAGGGAGCAAACAGCTGTCGGAATCACACAGTGCCATCACTGATCAATGCAAAGCTATCTCAGCCTATAGACAACCTCCCCATTTGCACCTGGGTGGAGTGGAGCAATGATTTCAGGAGAATCTGCTCAATTTCTACCACCGGCACTTGAATCAATTTGCCTAAACCAGGGTATCTTCATATAATTATATAACATAAGAGTAATCTTGAAACTCCTGTGACCTGCAGGTACATTTATGGCTCAGTTTCTTATTTTTACTTTTAAAACATGAAATAAATTACATATGTAAAAGTGCTGATGCATTCATTACTTCAAGTGCTCATGGTTTTTCCAATCTCCAAGCATGGCTGGGTTTGAACCATATAGTCCAACAATGGACCAACATCGTTTCCACTAGACAACGGCACCCAATAAGGAGGATCTAATCAGTTCCTCCATGCCATGGTCGGAGTTCGAATCCAGGACCTGCTAATCTGATGGTGAGAGTACCCGCGTCTTTTTGGCCTAACCACTAGGCAAAATCACCCCGGGGACCCACATCATAATTTTCTGTAAACTAACTGCATCATCACGATCATGTACATCATCCCACAACATATAATTCCAAGGCATGAGCAATAATGAGCTGATGACTCATGACCAATAACCACCCATCAGTGCGATTTTCAATTCCCACAAGGTGATTTGAATTCTGATACAGAATGCCAAGAAATCAATTTATATCCCCCCAGCAACAATGTACAACATCATGAAAGTTCCAATGCAATAATTCAGCATATCTCTTGACAAACATCATTTTGTAGATTCTGTAACTTATATCCATCATGCGTTCTAGCTATTTTGAGGTAGTGTACAGTATCGTACAGCATTAGGTAAGCAATGGATTAACCGTGCAAGAAAAATCTACACTCGTAATTACCATGATTACAACGCAACAAAATATTTGCAGACCTTTTAGACCAGATAAATTTGTGCATGTAAAATTTCCACAAGCTTTCAACAGTCAGGATATGAGACAACTCTTAATAATGTCAGTATTAGTGCTATTGATATTTAAAAATGTCAGCAAATTTTATGAAGTAATTAAAAATGTGCGTTCAATGTGACTATTCTTGATAATTTTAAAATTGTTCAGTAATATCATCAAATCAACAAAATTTATTAAAATATATTTTTAACATTTAGGTTAATCACAACAAATACCAAATTAAAGACAGCAACCTTTTAAAAAGAGTCCTTAATGCAATTTAAACAAACCTTTGTTTTCTGTTAGCCAGAGGACAAACACAAGCAAAATCCATTAACTGTTCAAACGCAAATGCTTCCTCCGTTTAATAATTTAATCTAATCTGACATTCAGTATTCACAGTTAATTTGTTCATGATATCCATCACATGAATAATTTAAATATTAATATATCTAGGAAGATTACTAATTCCACAAGTTTTGTATGAACTGCTGATCAGCAAGTATTCTACCAAGATCTTCTCTCATCCACTGTGTAGTATTACCGTGGCCATCTGCCAAATAATTTATAATCCAACTGGCATGAATTTCAGGCTCGCAATACAGTTACCAACGACTGAAAAACAGTTCAATACACAATACCCTGTAAACCACATCATCCATTTATGGTTTGGGTTATCAAATTTCTGTTTGCTTAGATCATCAGTTTTGTCAATAATGCTGTTCTGATCTATAACCTGAGATTTTAATAAATCTATAATCATATTACCGGCATTGTTTCTTGACAGATTGTTTTTGTAAAAAGTATAAAAATCACAAGAATGATGGCACTTCATGTCTTTATATGTAAATTTAAAATAAATAAATAATGATATCATCAAATCTGGTAAAACTTGAGTAAAATTTGCATAAAATTTATCACACAATGACAAACAAAGCGAGTCGATTGGTGTCAAACATTCAACATGCCATCACTGGAGATAAATTTTTTGAGAAAGGTAATGAATGAGTCACTTAACTCCAGAGTTTGAAAATATTGTTACTGTTTTGCCATTTTTTACATCCATGGAACCAGCTCTGCATCACGTCACGTGATAACGAAAGCCATGACCCACTTAAAGCTCAAGTTGTTTACATTGATCGCCATAGCAACCTCGAGTGTTCCAATAGAACAGTTCAAACAGTAGCCAGATTCTGATAACAAATTTCTTTTTTTCTCCGCAGTTTCTAAGGTTCTAAGGGGCAGTGTCTGCAAACAAGGCAGCTACAAAACTTGTGTCTTTCTGACAGTCTTTGGTGCTGCTAGTCTGGCTTTTATCCAAAGTAATATTGATTGAAAGCCATGCACAATAACAAGATTCATTATTGATTGCAATACCTTGCAAATTTATGGATCTTTTCTTTCAGAAATGCAATACCCTTTACTTTACAGTATGCTGTGCATTCCCACATACCTGTACCAACTGATCGAAACTCATATCTAATTAATTTCCTAGAGTAGTATGGTTGTAATATATCAGCCCGATTCAGCCACCATATTTACAATCACCGACAGCAAAGTAAAACACGCTCGGTCATCAATGCTCATGATCTTTCAGAATCCAAAGATCGAATCCACGTACTTCGTAATGCACAAAGCTAAGAGTTAAAGAACAGTACATTTTATGGTTTGGAAGAAGAATGTTATAAAGGCAGCGAAACCAAGTCTCTCAGGGATGCAATGCATTGTGATTTCAGTAAAAATTCTACCGGTATTTTACCTGTCTTATAGGATCAACATACTAAAAACTTCAAAAGCACAAAAGCATAATTAGATCGACCTAAGATGTCGATTAACTTGATCAGCAGCAAAAGAAATAAAAGATTTAAAATATCTAGTTGAAACAGAACAAAAACCATTCAAGAAACATTTCTTTAGTCTTTTAATATGTTAAAAGCTTCATAATATATGAAAATATACTGCATGTCTCTATGAGAACACATCCCAAATGACCCACAATACAACAAACTTTTGGAAAATGCTGGTGCAATGGCACTGCGGCATCAGATATAGCGCATAGACTATATACGATGTATATTGCACATATATATGCACTATTTGTATGCACACTGAAAGAACAATATTCCCTGTGCACAGCATATAAAGGGCCCCAGGGCACCTGCTGATAGTGCAATTTCCAGCACCGCCACATCTGAGCCTATAAAACTTGCGAAAGCAATCATTGCCACCATGATGCAAATCTGCTCAGCAAAACGACTCATAGACCATGGACGGAGTGACAAAAATCCAATATCTGCAAAAACAACTATCGCCTCACGAATCCTGAGAAATTTTCAGAGCTAATATCGCAAATACCTCAATGCACACAATGCGGCATCTGTAGCATTATTAATTCAAGAGAAACTTTTATCACAATATTGTTTGGGCAACTCACAGTTTCTTATCATAAACAATATGATAAACTTACTTCTATCTCGTGTGAACTCCCTGGACTACAGGGAGGTGAAATAGAATCAAGGATTTGCAGCAGAACAAAAATCATAAAAACAAGGGTGTTATCCATACGTTTACAAGGACTAGTTACACTGCAGATAATAGTTACAATATAAATATTTTCTAATTGATAAACACATTGGTTTATAAGCTCTTTAAATTTTGGGTCCTATTTAAATATCATGAAAAAAAAAATTCATAATGCAGCTGGACACAAGTATGAAAGTGTACTGACAATAATAAGCAATGATATGCATTCAAATACACATACAATTTCCAATTCTTCACAGTAGATACAACAATGTACAATCAGTACTGAATATTGCAGGCTGACACAGGCACTGGTTTATTTACCATTATCAAGCATTGGTGAGTTGCGAAAAAAAACTATATTTCAAACCAATAAGACCCAATTAAAGATTTATCACAGGTGACTAATGCAAATGCCACAGAACTTGCGTAGAAGTGGGGTGCAAATTATGCCGCTCCATCCCGTGAAGGAGGCTTAGGGAGCTAACATTTTGCAATACCCAACAGCCAGGGACCCCAGAGACAACACTACCCCCCCCCCCCCCCAATCAATCCCCAAACAACTCATCATGCTCAACTTCAACAATTCCAAATTTAAAAAACTAAAACCAAAAAAAAATTTTAAATATAAGAAATCAGAACTGCAATAACAAGAAAAACTGAAAACTATCAGTGTTTCAATGTCTCAAATCTATGCAGTACGGGGTCTTCAGCTTAATTTATATTACCAGCTACCCAAGTCAGACATAATATTAAAGGATCATTCCACAGAAACGCTGCACTTTTAGCATTTCAGTTGTCAAAAAAATATATATTTAGTCGTTCTAAAATCATGCACTGCAGTGTTGTAAAAAGACATATTTTCTCTTTTCCCTTTAAATTTTTAAATTGGTTGGTCATGTGACCTGCTCTGTCTGCCATTATGGTAACAGGAAAGACAGTAACAGGGTGGATACTTAAGGGAACTTTATGCAATATCTGAAAGGGAAATAGTAGTTATTTCACCCAAGTTTCAATTTCATTTCAATGTAATAATGGAGTGCTTACAGAATTGCTTCAAATGAAACTAGTTTCCGTGATAAATAGCTTCCTCATAAACTTGGTAACAGGAAAGACACACTAAAAAGTCACCCCATGCCAATACAACCTTTTTCTTTAAATACATATTTGTATTGAAAAATAAATTTTCCAAGCAGAGATGGAACCCAGCTGGTCAATGTGGAATTTGTGGATGCTCATGTTTTTCTTGTTCATAATTTGGTGCTGTTCCAACTGAATAAGTAATTTTTAAGATTTACTCAATAGTACATTTTCAGCATATTATTTTCCTACTCAGTTTTTCACAAAAATTCCAACATATTGTGATAACAATAATTATCTCATGATTTTAAGAGATATTTTCATTTCCAATACCCCCATGAAGAATCGTAAGAGATTCTGAGAGAGAATTTTCTCTTACCAAAGTTGCCAAAATGATCTGTTCCATGAAATGCTAACTAACTGTTGTCTGTTCACATGACTCAGTTGCATTAGAACGCAATCAATGTAAGAGTTCAATGACTAGAATTTAGAATGCATTCACTGAATTATTCAGTCAATACACATTCAATACACATTGAGATGATTGACTGTTTTCTTGACTGTCTTGAACTTTATAGTTTTAACTTGACTAACTCAATGACGGGAGCGTCAGCCACATCATATCCTAGGTTTAGATTTCATTTTTAGATCATTTGCAATATCACATTGGTGTTATTATACTGAACATTACTGTATCCATAACATGCTGCAGCAAGTTTTGGAACTGCTGTGCAACTCACCAAGAATATTGGGGCGCTTCTCCCTCGCCGTTGCCTTGTATATTGTCATCTTCGCTCGTTCTAGATTGCAAACAACCCATACCTGTCTATCCCCACATCAATAATTTCCCAAGACTGCCAGGAACGTATAGTTTACTAGAATTCAGTTTAAACTGACCCCGCCTCTGCAATTTTCTGGCAGAGGCACCTGCAGCCATAGACTATTCGTTACGACCGCGTTCATTGGTTTATGCGGGTCATGTGACAAAGAATTATCTTTCATTTTTTTTCTATGTAATGTTTCATTGAGTAAATTCAACTTCACTTATCTTTACTCTTAATAAGGATTTTTTAAAATATCATTTATTTAAAAAAAAAACCTCAGATGAAGGATATGAGTCTAAGTCAAAACGGCCATTCACAAAAACGTCCTCGTAAGTTAGCATAGTTAGCATTGGTACCGCTCCTGCACTGTTCGCACTTGTGACACAGTTGAACTTGTGTGGAGGAGGGGCCATTCGCCCACCCCCCCCCCCCCCTCCTCAATCAGCCCAACTTTGATATACGACATTATAGCTACTGCTGTAAAAAAAATATTTTAAAAGTTTAAATTGCCAGTATATAGGATCAAACCTTGGATGGTTTTTTTTTTTTTTGGGGGGGGGGCAATATATATATATATATAAGAATCCAGATAGCGTTTTATTTTTTTAGGGGGGGGGGATCAAGATCAAAAGAATATTAGTACTATTATAATTTAAGAACTATATCAATACAATGACTCAGGCCTATACTTATACGCACCAATATTTTGATGGGTAAAATTGGCACATCCATGTTTGTGATATCGATCCCTACCTAAAGAAAGAAAAAAAACTAACAGCTACTTTTGAAATGGCTAATTTTAGTAAGTCTAAATTAAAATATGATGATATATATATGATTATCTCAAATACTAAAATATATGAAGGAATTAAGTTATTTGATAGGTTAACATTGATAAAGTTGTCACATTTTATACTCAGTTATGATTTTTGGTTTAAATTAAGATTTGAAATATTAATTGCAATTCACTATGTATCATTAAGCTTTTTAATCTTTAAAAATATATATATCGTAGATATATATATATGTATGCCATGTGAAAGAAAGAATTCTACATGTATATATATTCAAGTCATTTGAGCGACCTGTTAATAGCTAGGCCTATTCATACAATTTAACAACAACAACAAAAAAATAGATTTGGTCATAAAACTTTCTCTGCCTCCTATAATAAGTCTACGTCCGTACCACTATTATTTGAAAATGGATTTATTACGTTAGCTTACGTTAGGTCAATTAATAATGTATTTAATAAATCAATGCAGCATGCGCATGCATGCTCTCATATATGCTCTTATATGGTAAAAGCAAAAAAAAAAAAAAAAAAGCATTGTTCTGGCATTGATATATTTCTACGGTGTGCTCAGCTCAAGAATTAAAACTTTTCACATATAATATTTTCTAACTTTCAAATTCGTTTTTTATGGCATGTCATGGCAATTAGATCACTTCGCCAAGATCCAATCTGCTGTGGACAACTTTTCCTTCGGCCATATTGACCAAAGCGGTGCGCGCATGCGTGTGTGAGGTAAACAGAACATGTTGTTGCCGAAGATTGGTTGTACTCTTTGACAAAAAGACAGGTAATTCCTCTCATAACAGGGTAAAATGGCAATATTGTTTGTTTCATTGTTTTTATGATAGCTATTTCTTGCTATTATGGTGAAGGGATTGCCGAATCAGTGTGAATTAATCCCGGAATTTGAGCGTAAATCTTGCCATGATTGCCTGAGTTTCGCTTACACATGAAATTGCACCACGAGTCATTATCAATGTTGTTTTGATAGTGAGCATGGCATTACAATCATTAGAACTTCTTAGAATTATATTGTTCAAGGTGGGCCTGGCGTGGTAGTTGACAATGTTAATTACAGTATGACATTTATCCTGGCCCTGGGGTTAAAATATTAGCCTCTTCCACCATTGTTTCTTACGTGACTTAGACTAGTTATAGAGACAAATATAGTATGCAGTTGTGACGTCACATTGGTCCATTGTTACATCACAATCAAGCTGCCACTGTGACGTCACCAAATCAGCTTCAGAAAGAGGCACTGACTTAGTCTGCCCAGATCAGAATTATTACTGGAATATATAGGAGTTCGGCAAAGAAAAGGAGTGCACACAAAATATGCATTGCCATTGGTATTTGGAAGTGTCTTTGTGTGTTATGAGGAATGTCAAGTATTAACATGTAAATATTCAGTTTAGTTATTAAGCATGTGTTCAAACCTTTCTACAAATCCCAAAAAAAAATACACTGTAGTACATTAACTGATTAAATATAGTATTGTAGACCAAATGGTCAATTAACACTGGTATTGTGATGCATATTTCATATTAAGTTTGCAAACAGTAGATATATTAAATGTTGTGGTCACCGTTTAAAGCTGGTAATAATCTGCACGCAATAGGTAAAAAAAAAGAAACAAAAAGGGGATCCAATTTATGAAATTTCAGTATACTTGACATGTATAATACTTTCTTAAATGGGGTATTTTTGGTTAGCACCTCACCTTCAACAAAACCTCGGAAGTGACAGGAGGACCCAGAGACACGCGAGTTGTCCCAAGGGTGTGACTACTTCCTGAATCTTGGAGGTGTTGTTTATCACAATAATATAACAGCATGTTCAACAGACCATAAATTTTCTCAACTCCCTGGGAGTATACAGCCTATTACACAGTTTCAAGTGAAAGCCTGAAGAAAATAACAACTAAAAATGCAACAGAAATACACTTTAAGCTTATGCCTTATGTACATCATACATGTGTTGTACGTGTTTCATTTACTATTTATTTTCTGTGTTGTAAAGCACCTATAACACACCATGCAAATTTGCTAGAGGCAGTGGTGGCGATTGTAAAGTGCTTATAAGCTATAGCCCCTGCAGGTAATTCTGTGTAATAGGCTGTATACTCCCAGGGAGTTGAGAAAGGCTCATGCTTGAAGAGAACGGCCGTTAACGGCCATAGCTGTAATAGTAAAGTCAGTTGAAAATGTTCAGTGATAACAGACTATGAACCATGATTACATTTACACCAAGTATACTGGCATTGTTCTGAACTGTGCCAACAATACCAGCATTGCCCAGTATTGAAGTAACCTAGTGAAGACCAGAGTTGGTAAAAATCATGATATTTCTTTTAAATTAAAATAAAATAAATCATATTTTTAAAATTTAAATGTTTTTTTTTTTTTTAATGATGCCATTAGGGCTCAAGTACTGTCCAGCACGAGCTAAGTTTGATAATTTTCCAGCATTCCTTCTTTAACTTTCTGAACTGTGCTCTACAGGGTTGGCAAATTTAACCCACCCACCGAGTTTAACCCAGGTTAATTCCGTATTAAACCTGGGTTAAATAGACATTTTGTCCAAAGTGGGTTAAAACCTGGGTTAAACCCCATCATTTTACTTATAATAAATATACAAGGTGCAGAAAAGACAAAACAATATTTAAACTATTGTATCTGAAAGAGTAAACTTTGCACAGATGATGCTACATGATAGGAGGACATAACTAATATCAGTGGTTGTTACCCCCAGTTTGCAATTGTGAAAACACTAAATTTTTCTTGATGGGTTAGCAATTTTTTCGCCATTGTTGTTAGCTTTAAAATTATAATCTTTGGAATTCAGCAGACAAGGACATGTAACATAAGAGTTTTTCAAACTAAAATAGCATGGTCCAGTCCTATGTGGTTATAGTTTTCATAAGAATTGAACTTCTATGATTGGAAGTCACTTTTTGTCAGTCTGGCCAATTTTCTGTAGATCATTATAAGTCTCTGTACTATGATTCAGGAATTGCATTCTTCAATTGATACTCATGCCCATAAGATTTGTAAAGCTCAGTGATAACCAATAAAGTAAAGTTTTAGAAAGCAAATCTTCTATTTCTCCATATCTTTATATGCATTTCTCGGGGCCCGTAGTAGGGGGTAGGCACCAGCTGGGCTCTTCCAACCACTGGGTCCTGGGTTCATTTCCCAGTCGAGCCTTATAAAGTTGGATGGCTGTTTCATCCGTCATCTCATTGCCATGGTTCCTGCCTGCCCTAATCAGCCCATCAGGTGCAGAAATACAGGACATAAAGCCCTAACCCACCCAGTGCACCCACCACCCTTATATGTATTTCTACTAATTTGGAATACCATTTGTGAGCTTGTAGGAGGGTTTCTGTCAGGTTTAATCCACTTTTGGTTAAACCCATTTTACCCATTTAACACTCAAGTGTATAAAGCTCAGGGACAGCTATTAAAGTACAATTTTAAGAAAGCCAATTTTCTATTCCTCCTAATAGCCACTGTTTGATGTATTTCTACTAATTTGAATCCCATGCGTTGAGCTTGCAGGAGGGTTTTGGCCACTTTCACCAGGGTTAAACCCATTTTGCCCTGGTTATACCCAGGTTTTACCCACTGGGCTGGGCAAAATTGATTTAAGCTGGGTTGAAATACAACCCTGGTGCTCTATAAAGTAATTAGAACTTTTGATTTATTTAACAATTTGAGTTTTTGAAAAAAAATAAAAAAATTAATCATTTTTTGAGTTTAAAAAAATATCTTTTTCAACTGAATAAACTTGTTAAATTAAATAAAAACAATAATGTTGATAATTGTGTATTTATTTTTTTTTTTGCTTCATTTAAATCTGCTAACCCTGGTGAAGACATCATCAGATACTCCAGTAGACTAGCTTGAATCACAAAACTTCATCCTAGAATTGAGGTACATTCATCTGAATAGATTATTCTTTTATTTATTTCAGATGGATCACTTGAGAGAACGAATGCGTGAACAAATGCGCCATCGCCACAATCAAAGAATCAGAGCAATTCAGGAAGGATATCGAGAAATGCAAATACACCAGGCACGAAGCCAGTGGGTCAACATATTTGGAGATGCTATTAGGTAAAGATAATAGCATGCTTTATAAATCACTAGATTGGCTAGCTTGCAACATTATCACATAGATGTCACTTAAGTATCTGGTACAGACAGCCACCTAGTGGAAGACATGAACATGATTGTGGAATATAGCCTCAAAAGCTGCAAGTTATATTAATCATTGTTCAATTGGAGCTGGAAAAATAAGGGGGAAATGGGAATAAACAATAGCACAGCTCTGGACGTTTTCTAATGTGTAATATAGTTAGCATCGTTTTCTACAACACATGAAAAATATTAGTGCCATTCATTTAACTTATTTATGCTAGTAACGGTTATGGGATTAAAAAATATTACTTGTATGTATACATGCAAAATTATTTGTAATAAATATCATGTCTCTTTTTGCAGCTTTGCGGGCAGATCCCGTGCCAAAATTGGGATGTATATAGCTGCTAATCCTTTGGTGCCAGAGAAAAATTACTTTGAAGTGGAGATCCTTGACACTGGCTTAATTGGACCCATTGGTAAGTTTATGACTTGTGATAACACAAATATTTACATTACTTTATGTAAATGATAGCTATTTTTAGGTACATGTATATTTATTTCAACCTGGAATAAATTCTTGCATGCATGATCTTTTCAGTGTTTTTGTTTTTAGCAAAATTTCGATTTGTATACCAAAAACAATATTTTATCTTAACAAATTATCTGACTTTATAAATTAGAAATTTATAAATATTGAAAGATGGTACTATTACATATGTGAGTGTCTTTTATAACGTTAAGCTAATTTAGCAGAAGATGGCCAACATTAAAACTACAAATTGTGAAGGAAAAAAATTTAATGATGATACATAAATTGTGACGATTTGCGCTTGTAGCTCTGGGTCAGCGAAATGAGTGTCTGAAGTTTTTTACATTATCTCTGCCAGTTGAGCTAAAGAGCATTCCTCTCTAGTCAAGTAGCAGTGGCATGTTTAGTTTAGTCGGTTGATCAATGCATCTTATCTGTCTGATTCACTGAATGGTCTCGGTGTAAATCAGGAGAGGGCAGCAGCAGTCAGAGCAAACTTAAAATCTGTCAGAGAATATGATGTGCAGTAACTTCATCTTTTGTCCCATTCCTAAGATAATTACTATAAAAAATACATTTAAGAAAAGGATAAAGGTTCATAGAATAATTGAGGTGTATTTGAGGCAGAGGAACAGACACCATGGGACTGCCTTTAGTGTCTTATGATATAATAAGTGAAGACAAGACAATTCATGTATCAGACAAACATAGTCTGACTGTATAGTCCTGTAAGATAAGTTTGAGAGAGGATGATAGATTTCAATGAATGTGCAGGGAGATAGCAATGTCGACGATGACTCTACTGATGAGATAAAAAGACTTACCTAATGACAGACTGCTCTGCAGACACATGGACAGTGATGATCAGATAGACAAATGGCTGCAGATGGCCTAATGGTTAATATATTAGGCAGACAACAACCTGGTGGCTCTGCTGAAGGTCGCAGTTTTTTTTCTTGGCCTGGCCATTCTTCATAAGTTGGATTCGCATAAGACTTAAATTGTGCTCAGTATCAATCCTGTACAAGTAAAAGACCCCACCCATGGGCAAATATCTGACGTAGTGTGGGCTCCAAGCTTTACATCTCTTCGTTATATCTGCCTCTGGCAGCTGGTCATAATTTGTAACGTGGTATGAGCTTCAGTTCATAAGCAATTAAGCATAGAGACAAAACAAAAAGGACTTGTCTGAATACTGCTGAACAATACTGAAGTGCAGTAGAAACGAGCAATATGTATTGGTATTTAACTATACAGACAACTATTATCTTGATCAAGTTTTGTTTCCTGTAACATATATGATATCAACTAAGTATCATATAAGCGTCATAACTTGCTTCATGGGATTTCCAAACGAAAAAAAGGTTGCATGATATTTTAAAAATATGAAGTATTATGTTTCCATTGCAGTCGGAGTCGTTCCTCAGAGATATCCCTTGGATCAGCATCCCGGGTTATTGATGGAGTCGGTTGCTCTTCATACGTCAAATGGAAGGTAATTGGCACTTCTTAAATTGTACTTTTTCTTCGGATTTTATGAATTCGAAAGTTCATGCAGAATTCTCATGCATGGGGCAGGACCATGATGAATTTTCTGATCTCTTGAATTTGAATTCTTATTTTCACTTCATGTACAAATAACATATTGGCTGCTTTATTAATTAAAAATTTTTAAAGATTGGTGGAGTTAAAAGGTTATAACCCTGGAAACTGAATATGATTTGGATCGCCACTAAACAAATGAGCACTAAAATTTGGTCACTACTCCCTAAATTTTTTTAATCTGCCTGCAAAATTTGGTTAGAATATTTCAATACATCTATATATAACTTTGATATATATACCCAGCATATGGCAGACTTTTGCTTGACAAATTGTGGAAGCTCTACAAACAAGAAGAGCACAAGCAACTTAAAAATGCTTTTTTCTGAAGAGCGTGGTCACGATAAATCTGCAGATTGGCTTAGTGGTGAAAGCACTGGCCTGCATCCTGAGCGATGTAATTCACAGTATTATCATATATTATCATAGATCTATGTTGAAAATACTTTTTCTCCCTTTTCACTGCCAGTATATGATATCTGGAAGCAAGAAATTAAAATGATGTGCAACTTTGATGAAATGGGCAGCTATATTAAAAAAAGTTTAACACAATGCATACATCACTTGCGATTAATAGTACTTGGATTTGGTGAGTGTTTAACATCGTGTGACTTCATTGCCTTTTTCATCTCTTCATTATATCTGCCTCTTGGAACTGCTATATAAGGTGGGTGAGCCTTAAACCAACAGTGCTGAGACAATGCTGGACAAGAAATTATTATAGTTTGTGATTATATAATGTACAGACATACAGTCCATCACATGTATGTGATGAATAATACACATTACTAAGCTTTATGATTATCAGTGCAATCTTTTGTGAAACCTTGCTAATAAAAACAGCTGTGGTGCAAAATGTTTCGGCTCTAATGGTGAGGTGATCTCAAGGTGAAGTGCAATGATACATCATGCTCCCGTTAATTTATTACTCAGGCTCTGGGTGTAGGGCTGCACACCGGTTCTCGATATACCGTTTGTACCGGTACAAGGATAACGGTACGGGTATTGATAGTCGTCTTCATAATAACGATACAATTAAACAATATGCAGATCAGCATTTTTTAGCAAACAGGACACCTGCTACCCAGATGTTCCAGTTTTTTTTAAAGAAAAATATGATACGTATAGTATCGGATTAACTGTATCGTGATATGTAGCGTATCGTTTTAAAGATAATGGTGTACAGCCCTATCTGGGTGGTAGGAAAAAGTTTGCACCTCGAGACTGAAGAATGCCTGGGTATGATTGTCTCATCTTAGCATTTCATCATTGCATTTGCTTGCTTTTCTGTAAAAAAAATTGGTCAATATTGGTTCACTAGAACTGTCATATTGATATTCTTGAGGCCTATGAGATGTAGATAGTTCTTACAATGTCAAGTGGCTTATCAAGTTATGGACACTCTTTCTTCGTTTAACAATGTTTAATGAAACTGGGGTCATATTAAGTGTCAAGATGGCTCTTTAATTAAGTCACCACTGAAAGTGTGAAACCATCAATGTTGAGTGATGGCTGTCAATAGGTCAGGGATATTATGGCAGTCTTTGAGTGGATGTTCAAATAAGCCTTGGTGGCTCTGAGCAGTGTGTTGTTGGGCCAGTCTATTGATTAGGCTATGAGTCAGGGCTGCTGCTGCTACTGCTGCTACTGCTGCTGCTGCTGCTGCTGCTGCTGGTGTGTCTGCCCATCCAGGGAGCCCTGCATCCCCAGCATCCTCTGAAGCAGACCACGATGGGAGGATGCAACACTCTGACTGGTTTCATTAAAGTCCTCGCTAAACGGTAAATATGCAGTATGGTAGCCGCTTCTCTTATCAGCAGTATAATATTCATAAAAGAGACATTGTCTTCATGTTTATGCTTTCAAAATTTTCTCTTAATACTGACTCATAATTAAGACAGACTATTGAATTAGCTCGTCAACCACCTAGGCGTGTACGTCTCGCACCACTTCCTACTTCACCATGCTTCCTGTCGACCGCAGTGTGTTGTAGCAGCAAGCATCTAAATTCATTTTATGAGCTGTAGCGCAGTAGCTGCAGTAGTTGTCCTGATTTCAGTGTGACGGATATGTTTAGAAATCCTTTTTTGGTTGAAAATTTATCTGTCTGAATTATTGCTTTTCTTGCTGTTTTAGGTAATTGTCTACTCAGTGGACCTTATGGTTGCCTTATGTTTGGTTGCCTTGGTAACAATGCTAGCCAAAGGTTCCATTGTGACTATTTAGTGTCATTTCACAGATTTTGATTTTTCAATAGCCCAAATTTGACTTTCTACTGTAAATTAACTTCACTGTACATTAATGCCCTTCTGTAGTTAAGTTAATCTGGTGTAATGTCATATCTGCTTGTATTCTCTCTGGAGGACAAGTGTATATGCAATGCCTCTGAGAGAGGAGAGAGCCCTTCTTGAGAATTGATCCCAGGACCTTCTCTTATCGGATGCGAGAACATCCGTTAATCGAAGCTCCTTATGCTCCACGGTGCAATCATTCACAATGGGAACGCCCTACAAACATTGCTAGATATGCCATCAAGCCAGGCTTCTGTGAATTGTATATTTGCTATTGTCAAATCTATTATGTCAATAAGTTTTAAACTCAAAAATCTAGTCACTTAAGACAGTACTTGTAATGGAGCGCAATGCAAGGACAGTTTAGCATGATGCAGTATATTTGCTGTCGTCAGACTGTCATGTAGATCAATAAATTAATGGATGCGTGTACTAAAAATAGGTATTTCCAGTAGATCCCATGTGTGCAACCACCCCACCTTTAATCCCTCAGCTGAACAAATACTTAAGGGAATAATTCCTTTGGCTATTTTTGGTTAAAGATTTGAGATGCTGGCATTTAGAACTTAAGTAACAAAACGCGACACAATATTATCTTTGGTTTTGGACGCTGTGGAAGGACAGTTGGCCATCCGAAGCAGCGTAGTGTCCTATCAATGTTTGCTTCTGTGTTTGCAGAGCGGCCGCCTATACTGGAATTGGGATCAATGTCAATTAGGATGACAGCTAACATGCTACGCAGTAATTCAGTTCCCTAGATACCGGTGATGCCATAGGAGAAAATAGTACCTAGATGTTGTTGTGAGAAAAGCCATCATGTCGAAAGGTTGTGATTCTTGGAACTTATCCTTATCCCTATTCAGCGACATTTCTATTAGTGACATCAAATTACAAAGGTGCATGCAAAAACCAAGCTTGCTGCAAGATGCCGGTGTATGAAACGAGGAAATTTAAAATGTAAATTTTAGGTTTCCCAAAGATTGACTGGTTGCCAGATTAGATGGTGTTCCTGTTTTAAAGGTTCTTATTTTACAATTGTGTGGTTTTCCCATTGGTCTAATGGTCTTAGTGCATTATGTATACATATTACACAGCATTAATATTTAGAGATTTTGATTGGATGAGAAGTTTTGACTGAAAAATACAAGGTAAGAGAAGTGGCAGACAGAGGGGTAAATCTTTCCAACTTATTGCATGGCTAAAAAACTCCCTGGAAGTGAGACAGACAAAGATGAAGAAGTAAACTTTAGCAGCAGGGTGGCCGAATGGTTAAGGCATCCGGGCACTTTAATTGGCGGTCCCTTGTACTCAGTGTCTTTGCTCCTGGCCGCATATCAAAAGCTGCCTGAGCTGCCACACACCGGGGCGGGGCTATCATTGTCTATGCTGAGGCGAGTAAAAGATCCCACCCGTGGGGTAAATGTGTAACATTGGTGTACTCCCCCTCTCATCTCATCAATCAACCCTTGATAGTGGCATGAACTTACCTTAGAGGACTGCACTTTCCATATCTATAAAGACAGGCAGATGTGCACATAGATTGCATTTACAGGTGGAAGTGTCCTGCCCATTAAATAAGATATACTGAATATGGGTACTGTGGCTAAGTGAGTAAGGTGCTCGCCTCGGGTTCAAAAGGTCCCGGGTTATAGGAACTGAGCAAGTCATCTGTAACCACTGCTCCACGCCTTCTAGGAGTAAAATATATACCCCGCTATTGCCAGTGGTGGCGATTGTAGCATCCTAAGCCTGATGCGATGACTGCGGCTGCATGGCTGTGTAATCCCTAGGGAGTTGAGAGAGGCTCATGCTTGAACTAGCCTGCCAGGGTCGTTATTGTACAAAGTCGGTTGAGCTTGTCCATAAAAATATTTCAAAACAAGTATATTAAATATTCATGTAATGCTTCATTGAGTGGCGAGTATTCTTCAATGGGGACTGCTGGCCAATCATTTTTGGTAAACATTTTCAAGGTCATTATATTTGGTTCACCATACACATACTCCACAATATCAAATCTGTTACTCCTACTGTTACTCCTACTGGGTGCAATACATTTGTCTGGTGCTGTTATCTTGATGCAGTCTTCAAGGTGGTCTTTCGCTTTAGATCACATTTTGTGAGCCATGCGTAATGTCGTTCTGGTGGCTCGTCATCCTGTGAATGGGGTTTATGAAGCCAGCAACTGACTGGCCCCCAAGGACAGGATTCTGCTAGGGAGGTTTGATGAAAAAGGTGCGTTTCCATGGCGACAGTTTCACCTGCAGACAGCACTTTGGGAGGCTGGCGTGTCTTCCATCACTGATGAAAGTCTAGACGACTGTCTTAGGTTGTCCAGTCCGCTCTCAATCTGTGCCGGTCAGTAAGTTATTTGGCAGTAAGTCTTCCAAATGTCATTTGGCATTATGATTACTTGCCATAAAACGAAGCTGCTGGAATTGGCTATTACCTGATTTTATTTTTTTGCGTTCTGGTTCTTTGTATGTGTGGATGAAAATACAATGATAGACTGATCACTGCTGATAGTGAATGACATTATTATTGTTTAACCAGCTGTATATGATGTGATGATAAGACTTACATCATGGTGCACCTTCAACACATTATATTGTCCTACTGGTAATGGCCTAAAGTCCAGTTAGCTTATGATCAGATGGTCCACACCATGTTGCACAGTTTTCCCTTGGGGTTGGAATCTTCTGTGTGCCTCAGCATAGACATGCATGACATCACACTATACATGATATCATCAAACAATACTGTATGATTTATCGGCAATTTAGCTTCTCATGTGGATGGCACATTAGATTATCTCTGGGCAGAAAAAAAAAATTCCAACTTTGGTTCGAAACAAGAACTTTTTAAAGATGTCTGCAGGGACCTAATCCGTTTCTAGATACAGGGGCGTCAATTCAAGGGGGAATGTAGGGGATATACCCCCCACTGTCTGAGAAGGGGGGGAATGATCAATGCAATCATGCCCCCCCCCCCCTTGAAATTCACAAATGAAAATGACCCGTTCTCACACACTTTTGTTTTGGAACATTTGTGCTTTGTTAAACAGCTTTAGACTTGATATCACATATCAGTACAAGTTTATAAGTTTGGCATAAGTGATCCACCATTAATTTACCTCTTGGCCAGTGTTCGCGCATTAACTGCTACTACTTGTACGAGCGAGGGAAAGTCACAGCAGGACAGACAAAGTAGGCCTGCATCCCTCCAACCGTCAAGAGAAATCAACGCCTCTGTCTAAATAGCAGCCATGAGGTTCCATTCCTGCCACTTATCGATATCGATTAAATGTAAAAAGAATTTTGAGAAACTGGTTCGAAGCAACATCATTCTTGTTTCAAATGAAATTGGCAACTACACACAATATTGCAGACTGATATGGATTGGAGAGCTAGGTCTCTCATGTCATTTAATGAAGTGTATTGAACAGTGCAGTGCAGTTGGATTATCATATAGGTCTGCATCGTCAACCCAGTAAAAATACATCTTTCATGTATTTTGCAGTCATGGGTAGTGTGGATTACGTATAGATCTAAGGGTTGGCAATTTAATGGAGTGCCAATGCCCAGCCATATGCCAAGCATGCAACCTGTCAGTGCAAAGAAGAAGCCAATGCATGCCAGGAAATTTGTGACTCACAGCTTGTCCGACATGCCTACACACGATTGAGCATAGACGTATTATGTCGTATTGAAACATATACAGTGTATACAATACCATACTTCGAAATGATATTTCTGGTTGGCCTTGTCTACCCCTTCCCCCCCCCCCCCCCCCCACAAAAAAAAGGCTTCCCCCCACAAAAAAAAGGCTTCCAGGAAACACTAGTTGTTGTAGGACCAAATTTCTTTTCTTTTTTTTAATTACAATGTTAAACATATATGGGGAGAAAAAGTAACAGAGCCTACAGGGGGCACTACGAACGTAGTACATAAAAAGACAATAAGATGACATCACTACACCATTGTTGCATGGATGACATCACACTATACATGATATTATCACACTATACATGATATCATCAAACAATACTTATCTGCTACAGTGTCTGGACCTCTAGTGGTACTTTTTTCTTCCCATTGTTAAATGAGATCCGCACTGTGTAGAGATGCACAATTACTTTAATTTATCACTCACAGGTGATTATGAAAGGTTTTTTTTAGTTCTTTTTTTGTTGTTTCCTCAAATACAATTCAATTAAAAGTGTCGTTTGTGTTTCAGATTGTACCAAGCCAACAATATGGGAAAGGAGATCGGTGGAAAGTGCCAGCCTGGGGATCGGGTCGGATGCGGTGTCAGGTTCGACCCGGTCAAAGATCCCCATTACAACAAACACGTCGTTCAGGTTTTCTTTATGAAGAATGGGCAGGAGGTGAGTGTTAATGAAATTGAGCGTTTGTTGTGGTGATATATTGAAATTGGTGTATTGAATTGAATTAACTGTACTTTCTATACTTCTTGATATTATGAGTTATGCAATGAAGGATACAAGGATACATAAATCTACATACCCACAGGGTATAGTTATTAGTTAGCGGCTGTTGGAAAAACGGTCAGAGTACATGGATAGGTTGACAACACAGAATTGCTTTTAGTGAAGCTTGTGACATAATAGCCGACAGGCCCCAGAGGCCGTAGTCCGAATGGTCAAGCTGGCAGGAGCCTTGGTCACGTGACCCACAGTTATTGAACATGTCAGAAAAATGTCAATCTCGCACATGTGCAAAGGGTGCCCTTGGTGATTTTCTTCATGCGAGATTCTCGAATGGCAAGGCAAACGTCATGAAGAGCGTCGTCAATATAAAAAATATACCAAATATTAAGGGTAGATATTAGACTGGAAGCCGAATCTCTTTATCAACCTCTGTCTCAAGCAGCCGCCAGCTTAGCTAGATATCAGTTGAGAGAAGGCAGAAAAGCACATTATCAAGCATCATGGCAAACATCAAAAAATTGTTTAAGTAACCTTAGGCTACAGAGTAGTAGTTCATAATTTAGTATTGTTTATACTGATTCCGTACATGTTTTCGGATCGACAATAGACCAAATATTAAGCAAGATATTCGTCTGAGAAGGCAGCAAGCCAGGTTGGCGGCGGCAAAAAAGCAATGATTGTTGATCCATGGAACTATATAGATTGTGTTGTGCTCCCGCTGACGTCCGCACCTGCGCTATATAAGCACGAGGTGCTAACTTGGCTTCATTTGCAACTGCGCTGCGGTCATATAAATATCGCCTTTGGCTGGATAGTTCTGATATTTTCATATAAGCCAAAGGTCGAGAGGTCTTTGGCCATATGAGCAAGCTGCATCCAGGATTATTGAACATTTCAGAAAACTGTCAATCTCGCGCATGTGCAAAAGAGTACCCTTGGAGTTTTTCTTCAGGTGAGATTCTCGAACGGCAAGGCAAACGTCATGATGAGCATCGTCGATTCACTTATGCTGTGGAATATTTATGTGTTTACAATGCCACATGAAATAACGGCCTTCAGCTTCATGCCTAGCCATTAACATATTACATGTATTATCATTGTTCATCGATCGTTTAACTTTCATTTTATTTCTTGACTGTAAGGGGTTATAAATTGCGGCAAATTCCAGTTTTGCCATCATTTAGAATAAATTGCAATGTGTCTTTGACTTTCATTATGGGAAAAGGGATGAATTCTCTAATTTTATCAGGTGCACAAAATCAAATCTTGCAAGTATTTGTTTGCTTTCAACATCACAGACACAATTGAAACCCACTGTTCTATTGAAACAACCCTTCATAAAAACTCGATTCCCTGGTTTTTCCATGGAAAAAGTCCACAATTCGCAGAGAGAATTTAATTCATCAGTGTGGTGACCAGTGACAATTGCCAGTACACCAACTTCAAAACAACTTGATCAGATACCTATATTGAAAAAAAATCATCCCTTTGAACTGTCACTCATTAGCTCTGCTCCCGGAGGGGGAGAGCTTTTGTTATCACTACGGTCTCGCGAAATGATGTCGACTCCTGGATGACATTCTAGTTGATTTTATTGAACATTTTCTAACTGACCGTACTTGCTGGAAGACAAATAAGATGAGAATCAAAATAAAAGATTTGATTCTCAGTATTTTCAAGGTCATAATGATGAATAATTTATTTTATGCATTCAATGTTTTCAATTAAAATGCTAATTAACAAATAAATAGCGAGTTGAAATTCAACAGAGCTGATCCATGAATATTAAAGACAAGTTGGGAGTGTTTTAACAAAAATCAGAGTTGACATACTCTGCTACTCGTAATGCATTTATCATAGTATGCTTTTAGGTCCTTACTATGATTTGATGATTTTATTTCAGCTTGGCTCGGTGTTTACCCCGATGCCTCCCGAGGGCTTTCATCCTGCGATAGGGTTGCAGTCGGAAGGAGAAGAAGTGCGATTAAATCTCGACGCAGATTACGAGAGAAAAGACGTGATACTCATGTCCATCGACAACTGTGAAGAAGAGTGGTCCCGACTTCATGATGTCAGAGTCAATGGCATGGTGAGACAACTTCATTCTGCTTTGCCGATACTTATTTAATATTTAGCATCTTGGATCCACCAGTATGATGCCAACAGAAAATAAAATAACATGTCACATACAGTCCTATTGCTATTTGATAAGAAATTTGTACTTTTGCTTCTGAATTTTTGACCAACCCACCCTTTGAAAATTGCCCTTAGAGGATCCGAAAAGCTGAATACCAAATAACTATGGCCTCAGGTAAACTTTAAGAGCAGGGGAAATTGATAGCTGTTTGGTAAGGGCATGTGCACAAAAGTAAAGAAATTGGCTAATATCGGAGGTGGTTTCATTCTGTGGTAATTAGGTAATACTTCCAAAATAATCAAACATACAGAGGACCTTTAAGGATCTGGACTGCCGTGAGGCGTTCCCACAATTTGTTGATCCACGTACTGACCTATATAATGAAGAGGTCATTTCATAGGGCGCAAACTAGTTGTGTCTTGATCTTTATGTCTTAATATGAATGCATCACATTAGTTGTTGTTTGTGCATGTGCCAAAAATTTCAATAGTTGATGTGCTTCATTGGCTATTTTAGACCTCAATAGATACAACTCTTCAATGTGAAATTTTTACTTATAAATGCCATGTTAGCAAAAAGAAACTTCTATGATTTTTTTAATTAAAATTTACATTTTTTCCTCGCAGATGCTGGAATACACAGGTCGCGGAAAAAGCATCACAGACGTTGGTCTTGCTCAAGCTCGGTCGGCACTCGACACTACAAACCATTACTTTGAAATTGAAATTGCTGACCCAGGTCATAGCTGCTACATTGCCATTGGTCTAGCCAGGAGGGTGAGTTTCAAATATAGTCTACAGTATTGTAAAAGACAGCTAATAGTGGATTTTCACGGAAGGTTCTCAATATTTCCACCAGGTGGCTATGACAGAGTACTGCAATTCTATGGGCTGAAAAGGTTCCCGCCCTTGGCTGTGATTGGCTGAAGCAAAGTGCATCCAAGCAGTAGTATTTTTAGTGCATTTTAATGTATATTTGACACCTTATCATTCAGTTGATTTTTGTTATTTTTCTGAGAAAGTTATATTTATTGAATAAGTCAGTGATTATCTTCTACGTCTGAAAAGCAAAATGAGTAATAAGAGGAGAGGAAAGACTTATGTCCTGTTGAATTCAGGGCTGCTCAGTGAAAAGACTCTATTGTAAATTCACTTGGACAAGACAGCATATTTTAAATTCACTTAGGATTAGCAAGTTCCTGATATTTTTTCTGAATTTCTGTTTAAAAAAAAAAAGAAGATACATATAGTTTTAACATTCATGAAAAATTGTATGTGCCAATATGCTGAATATTTCTCATACTTTGATGCTCAGAACTCCGTTAAGTACAAGCCTTCATATACACGTGAGGACCACCATATTTGCGATGCTGCTTCGGCATTGCTCACTGGAACTAAGATTTAAGGGCATTTATGACCAATAAAGAATCTAGAAATTTCATCTTAAGTTTCAACCAATAATAACTGAAGTTTTACAATTGGGTGTGGGACACAGCTGGTTTTGTTTCCTGGGCTCGAAAAGGTCCGCAGTAACTCCGCACCAACTTGTGATATTGTTTCAGTGTTATATATTGATTTGTGTCAGCGTGAATAATTCTGACTCTGACTGACAAGTGGCTTATCTGTATTATAGGACTACCCTAACTGTAGACATCCTGGCTGGAATAAGGGGTCAATAGCTTACCATGCGGACGATGGGAAGATATTTATTGGCAGCGGTGTTGGAGATGAGTTCGGACCAAGGTGTCACAAAGGTAAACCTTTTTCATAATGATGTTATTTAACAAAGGTGTAGTATAAGTTGTGTATGGGGAGAAAAAGTGTGGAGGGGTGGTGGGGCGGAGGCACTACCGTAGCAGATTAAAGACAATAGGATGTTGTCACTACACCATTGTTACATGCATGACGTCACAGAATAGATGACGTCATCTGACAATACTTATCTGCTACAGTGTCAGTGACCTCTTGTGGTACTTTTTCTCCCCATTGAGAATACTCAAAGGTGTGTATCATGGTTTTAGTGGCAAGTATATATTGACAGCAGACTATGTGGTTTCACTGACAGGTCTGTGCTGTAGTGTATGTCAGTTAAAGCTTCCGGTAAAGTCAACTGAGTGTCAAACACAATAGTTCCTAATAATCACCAAATATGTAGGTATGGATTGTCGCCATTTGGACCCTTATGGTTAATTAGTAGTTTCAGTGAATTAAGGGCCGGGCCTGACAGGAAGTTTTTAAGTGGAACCGGGAGCATTCCTGTGTCTTTGTGATAGAAATCATAGATGAACTGCAATAAATGTGTCACTGGGACTGGGTGCTTTCATGTCCATAGTTCAACCACTGATTAGTTTTATGCTTTACTTGCATCTTTTTGTATTTTTCTTCAGGTGATATTATGGGGTGTGGCATCCTCTTCCCACGTGGCTACAGCAGCGAGATGGACAGCGATGGTTCTCCGGATATGTCACCCGATATGACGGAGGATGGTCCTGAGGAATTCCTTGAACATGATTACCACAGCTCGGACTCGGAGGATGAGGAGTGGTGGCAGAGACCTTATGCTGAGAAGGGCACTAAAGTACAGGTGGGGCTCTCTTCTACTGCTCTGTAGCCTAGGTCTGTGGCTGTTCCGACAGCTTTGATATGTCACACCTGTGGCCTGGAGTTAACTGCTCTAATGTTATTTATAAAACTGGAGCTGTTACAAATAGTTAGCTGGATTTAACTGGGTTTGCAAAGTTTTGGCATGGTCTGGGTGATAGCTTAACAGGATAATCTTGTGGTTCTTGCTATCTTGGGACAGAGTTCCTGATAGTCTGACAAGCTAATAGTGAGGGATGCCAATTTGCATGGCGACCAATCTCAAAGGAAATGCATCGCTGATGTTTGTGCCATCTCTGATCTATTCTTACATGGCCACCAATTGGTGACACAGGCCAGTTGAAGTATTAGCAATACGATACTGATAGATACAAGCCCAGCACACAATCACCTCGCCTATTAGCGCTTGGCAAGGGGGCATGCAGCTGCTCTTTAGCTCAACTGGTAGAGGTGTGGTAAATTGGGACACTAGAGTAAGGACACATAGTTAGATGATATATATATAATTTAAATAAAGAGTTGTTTTGACATGATATAAGAAAACTTTGGCAATACTATGCATCTATCCAATTCCAATAGCAAGAAGTTTCATTTATTCATTTATTGCAGGTATTCTTCACAAGAAATGGGAAGACAATTGGTCGCAGGGAAATCAGGATTCCAAAAGGAGGCTTCTATCCCACGGTGGGCATGCTCAGCAAAGATGAAAAAGTGCGAGTTGACCTCAGACCTCTTACCGGATAAAGTGGTCAGTCAACTGCGACAGTGCGATCACTGATCGTCAATTGTGATTTTGTCTTCTTAATCTTCGAAATAACATTGCCAGCTGGGCCTGGAGAATGTCAAAGTTATTGTTGTGATGCTTTTGTAAGAGGTGCTCCAAGAGCAAGTAATGGATTCGTGAATGAATGTATGAATGAAATGGGTGAATTAGAATGAATGAATGAGATTACAAAGTATGCAGTATTGTCCACAAGTGCATTGTTGTTACGCTATCAACCAATATGCAAGTGCTTAGACTTGTGTTTTTTTGTTAGATACACCAATTCATCTGGATGAGAGTAGTGGTATATGATTTGAAAGGTCAAAGCAAATGCATTTGTATCGTATTGACTACCTTCAAAGAAATTTATGACTCTTTATTTCACTGTAGTTAGAATTCTGGTAAGTTAAAAAATTTGTTAAAATATGAAGCACTAGTTGATTTACGCATTTGATTGTTATTGAGTGAAAGATATTGCAAAGTGTTAATTGTGATTTAGTCTTGCAAACTGGTAAAATGGTCAATTTAGGTAAAAATGTGGAGTATTCTAAGAATGGACAATTCTTTTAAAAGTGCGAAACCTTGTGAAAAAAGAAAACATTGGTTGAGTTTTTGGTCAGATTTTGTATAAAGGTTATTTCAATGAATGAAAGCTTTGCATTTTAATGCCTTTCACTGGTTGTGTATAAATGTCATGCATGTGCTTGCATATTTCTTAAGTCATTTTCATAAGTCTTATGTATGAATATTTTGTCAGCGTCAGTATTATGAACCAATTCGAAATGTTTGGTCACTGGTAGAGGGTTCGTTTGATTACCGTCAGTTAAGTACATATCAAACAGTGTTCCAGCTAGATGTTTTGAGAAGACACTGTTCCCTGCTCAACTGACTGGATGATGACTTTGATTTGCCCACCGTAGTGGTCTTGATATTGCTGAAAATGTACTCGGAAGACCCCGTAGAACCCAATGCTACTTGCATGCTCTCTCACTCAGTATGTGTGCCATGCAGATACAAAATTTAACTGGAACACTGTTAATCTTTGAAGGTCACAAATTGTAGAAGTATCTATTTTCAAATTGTTGCACCTGTGTTTCACGATATTCCTTATTTTGAAAGTGTGTGTTATAGCTAGCATACATGCTGTACTGTAAAGGAAGTGAATAACCCATAATGTGCTTGTGTAACTTTAAGATTGACTGTGATATACTTAGCGTACAATATTTTTCTTTCAAAGTTCTCGAGATGGAGTAGCACAAGTAATTATATTTCATGGTGAAATGCTTTTATTTATTGTGGTTGGTTACTACATTGGAGATTGATGGAGCAATCCAGCGGCACCTTGTATCTGAAGTTACGCATGCAGAACTTTGCATTGTTGTTTTAAACTTTTTGGGATTAAGAATTATAAAAAAATCATTTTTCATCCAAATGTGAATTGAAGGTTTGTACATTAAAATATTCTTGCCTAGTTACAAACAGGAATTAATTGTACAATTCAGTGATTGTGCATGCATCATGTAGTTTATAAAGATAATATGTGGATTTGATCTGATTCGCTAAACTACTTTGGCTCTTTCCTCCCTTGGTTCCATTTAAAATCGTGTTTCCCTTTTTGTGTTTTTTTTTTAATAAATAATTTTTTTTTTTTAATTATTATTTGATTATTATTAATTGACAATTCTTAATGCAACGAGTGCCAGGAGGTTGTTATAATGGCTCATTGGAATTATGAATCAGTAATAAAGCCACCTATTAATTAAGGGCTCTTGTAGCTTTAGCATGTACTTGGTAACTAGACTATAGGTGCTGTCAGATATGTAGCCGAACTTGTGAAAACCTTCCTATTTGTTATATGGCTTCATTATGCTTAAGATGAATAAATTTATTTTCAGCAAAGCTTTTTTCATGTCTTTCTTTTCGGGAATTGTCCAGTAATTTTCATTCAATAAGTTAATGTAACTATCCCGAGGCCAGTGGTCTCAGCACAGACCTGTGGTCTTAGATCTAGACCGAGTTAACGCAGCGCTCAACTGAAACTCGGTCTACTGTGGTCTCGGCTAGGGACTCTCTATGTTTTGTGAGACCTTGACATCTTCAAGAAGTAGTCAAATGATAATCTTAAATCACTTTGGTGAAAGCAAAAAAATTGCATATCTCAGCTTCAAGGACACCTGAGGGGTTTTTTGGGGTATACTTCGGAGCCATTGGCCCTAAGCACAGTGGCTGTATAATTATACTATATTATATAACAAAATAATGACCTCTTGTCTTTTGGTCATATTTTTAGTCATGGAGAAGTACAACATAGAGATGATACCAAAAAGTCAGACTCAAAGCCCAACTTTCTAACCCATAATTTATAATAAATATTATTATCATTGCAAAGATGTACAGAGAGGTGTTTTTATGTATAAAAACCTCTCTGTACATCTTTGCTGATAATATTTGCCATTATCTCTATACTAATTTAGTATATGGTCGCAGAGAAGCAGTTTTTAATTATCATTTATGAAAAATATTTCGGATCCTGGTAGCGTTTAGTTGTCGACTTACCCGCTAGAGGGCGAACTCACTCCCCGGCTGCATTCGGGGTTGTGAACCGCCGCATGATGGCTGCGTATACAGAATTAAACAATCCAAAATTAACAAGAAGGCCGCTTACTCATTCAGGTAATTACACTAGAAACTTCGAGGAAGTTTTTTAGCTTTAGTACTATCAGTCTAATCTGTATATCGTCCGATCCAGCGGCATTTAAGGACGGGAGGAGTCCAAACAGGACGTCCCATTTCATGAATTCAATTATTTGTTTTGTGTATTGTATTTTGACATTTGATCAGAGACGCAGTTCGTGTTTGTTTATCAGATAATACGATAATACTTCTATCCTGGTCAAGTATCATTTAGTGACAACCATGACACGAGTGTATAGTAACAGTTTATTACCAATGTATGGTTATACAGACAATGGAGGCACCATGACCCACGATGGCATGGCTGCGGAGGGTGACGCCCATCTCAGCAGCACCAAGTCCTTCATCATCCTTGCTTTTATATTTGCTGGATCTCTGGTTACCCTTGGGCTCGTCTACCTTAACTTCCCAAAACTTGAACCGTAAGTTGAGATTTTTTATTTATTGAAATTAGAATAAATTTAAAACTACAAGTTAATTAATAAAAAATTTAATTTTATTATTGAGACTCATTGAGAGTGTGTACATTTTACTATTTTATCACAAACTTATTTCATTGTAAAACGCCTGACAGCAGATACATTTGTCAGCCCAGTTGCGGATTATAATGACAACGACATCCGAGGACGGATCCAAAACATTCTGAATGACAAGAACGATAGATTTGTTCCTCATCTACAATCGTTAGCTGTCAGAATGCTTGGTTTCCCCCTGTAGGCCTGGACGTCGTTATTATTGCCCCCAACATCACTGTCATGCGGTGTTATTTCATACACCAAACCATTAATAAATTCAGCTTTCATCAAGTGTTTATTGACAAAAAAGTATTTTAGATGAGAGCATTGAGACTTCATGAATTTCTCAATTAAAAAAAGATAATGGTTTTCCACTTCACTTTGCAATTTAGTTAATATTGTGAGTCTTTTACTGAGTAGTTCTGGTCTTTTCAGATATGAAGTGGAGTACATCAAGCTGCCGAAAAATATAGAAGATGCCAAAAATTTAGGGAAAGTCCTGTCAAGATATAAAGATGACCACTACTATCAAGTTTTAGGAGGATATTTTTTCACCTACATATTGTATCCTTTGGTTTCACTATATAACTACACTGTAATGATGTAGTATTTGTTCTTTAGATTCTCAGATCCTATCAGGGCAATTTTTATCTGGTCAGTCGGTCAAAAATTAAAAAAAATATATATAATCTCATATTAGATCAAATTGGGACACGTTATCATATTTTTTTGTACATAAATTTCACATATCGGTGGATACAAGAAATTAAAAATTAGGTAAGTGTCGCCTTAGCAAAAAAATATGTTTTGACCTTTACTTTTTAAATCAAATTTTGTTGAGAAGAAGTTCTGTGAGCTTCAATATTAGATGATTTCTCTCTTCAGCTGTTGCTCCAGATTTTGATGTCATATCTGTTGTTCCTTAACATATGCTAGTTTACAATCGTTCGCCATTCCCGGGTCCATATTTCTTAGTATTCTATCAGGATTTCTCTTCCCATTCCCTCTTGCTCTCTCATTGGTTTGCCTGGTAAGTTGCCTAGATAGCAATTTAATTTGTGATTATGTGTACCTGAATTTATGTTACTATGTGGTTAACCCTTTCATTGATTTTTTCAGTGTTCTGCCGTTGGTGCGTCATTCTGCTATTTCCTATCATACCTTGTCGGTACTCGTTTAGTGAAAAAATATATTCCTGAAAAAGCTGCTGAATGGTCACAAACGGTATGTGTTGCAAATACAAATTAGACACATGAAAATTAAAAAAGTTATAATTAAATGTAATAACCAGAAAATGGTGTCTTATTTAAAAGTTGTCAGAAGAGGTTATGAAATTTGTTAGTTCTACTTAATTGACTGTTGTCTGTAACTTCAGTGCCAATATATGCCAGATTTCTGAGATATCTCCAACAATTTAATAATGGTGCAACACCTGTTAATGATATACCTATTTTAAATACTATAATTCTATTGCTGCAATATAGCAACTTCAACAATAGCAGACACCACATAGAAATATATTTAATTGAATTAAGGTACACAGAATACTAATCAGTGCAAATATTCAGCTTTTTGTTTTTTTGCTGCAAAGTCATCACACTTGATGCTTAATTACGTAACCTGAAAATGGTCCATTGTGTTAAACATTTTTGGGTGGTGAACATAAAGCATGAATTATAATAGGTCCTTTTGTGTAATATTCAGGTGCACCGTCACCGGGAACACTTGATGAATTACATCATCTTTTTACGAATCACGCCATTTCTGCCCAACTGGTTCATCAACATAACTTCACCTGTTATCAATGTGCCTCTCTTTCCATTTTTCATGGGAACCTTTATAGGTAAGTAATAACTATTTTCAATTTTGCAGCATTGTTCCCATAATTTTTTGTTTTACACACTATGATTGGATGTTTGTCTGAAAAAATCGGTACAGATCAGGTTGTACTGCTTGAAACTTTATAATGTAATGTCTCCTTAGTAAAATTTGAGGTTGAGGATCTGTGTACTAAGCAATTGTTCTTTGACCAGGATGGTTAATAATCAAATGGCCTGAGTAAACAGAAAACAGGTTGTCCTTTAACTTTTGAACATGGGGCAAATATTTAAGCTCATTAACCTGGCTTGTCATGATCACTACACCATGGTGTTGTATTGTGCTAGATAAGCTGAGCTAAACTGGAACGATTTCTGATATTTAGCTATTCAAATGATCATGTGATGATGTCTGATATTGTGAGGATCAATTAATGTGAATTGCAAATTGTTCAGGGTGACTTTTTTTTCTCAGGTGTGGCTGCGCCATCGTTTGTTGCCATCCAGGCAGGTACCACGCTCCATCAGTTGACGTCCTCGGGAGACGCCATTTCTTGGACCTCAATTGCGGTTTTAGGATCACTCGCCATTGTTTCACTTATGCCTGTACTGTTCAAACAGAAGCTAAAAAATAAATTTGAGTGAAGTATGCATGTATAATTGAATATTCTAACGTTTAATTGAAAGATGATATGCTCAAGAGTATTGGAGGGTCGGTATACCCAGTGGGGCTAGTGTGTTTCTCAGTTATAAGACTTATGAAAAATCTCCTTTAAATGGTTGGTTGATAATTACTGACTTAAATGTATAGCCAAGATGTAATAAACAGACCGTATCTTATACATTGCTTACACTAGGCTTTTTAACGTCATTGCAACTGTTAACCATTGCCAAAAAAAACAGTAATGGTTTATTTGATTTCTGCAGTACAATAACTCATCAATTTTATATTGTGAGTTGAAGTACCTGTTTTGTTGTGGACACAGGAAAAACATTTATAATGTTATATTGACTATTAAAAGATGCATAATATTTTAGGCATTTCCTAGCAAGTTGTCACTGTATTCCATGTTTGTGCTCTATTTACTGAACTGAATTATTTGGTGATAATTGACTTATTTTCGTAGTCATTTGTTGTGATCGCTAATGAAGATTGACTCGTCATCGGAACATAAGCAATGATGTCTTATAAATTTTAAGGGTTGTCATTTATCTTGAATTAAATAATCTCAATCTAGTCAATTATGAAAACAATTGTTGCGAACTAGAACCCGCACATACCTGATAAGATATTTTTGTGATTTGGTCACTGGATTGCATAAATGCAATGATTGATAGAGTGGGTTGTCTCGCAGACATATCGGCAAAGGTCGCATTTATCCTAAGGTCAATAGCCTCATGACCCTTACATATATATAATAATAGCATAAGTCGGCAAGCCATCGGCACAACAATGGATCGACTTGAATCTGGTTTGGATAGAGTTCTTAATTGAACCTAGGCTTGTGTATTAGTGTGGTATGGTAATCATAATGTGCCACTGTTTATTTGAATGAGGTTTTGTGTCAGTTTAGTTAATTAAGCTGGCTGTGTTTACATTAGTTTCTCTTAATAAGGAGTTACTGATACTATGTATCCTAATGGATTCCTTCTCCTATACCCATTCCAATTTTTTTTTCAAGTAGAAATACCAAATGACCAGTTGGATCGTTAAACAAGCCAGCCTCCTCTGAATGCTGCGATCCTTTTGACCTTTCCGTAGATTTAAGTTAAAACCCATCCCTTGTATACTGGTAATCTGGAGTATGATGGTTTTTAAATTTTTTTTTTTTTTTAATTTAACCATTTATTTTCTGTTGGTTACCACACAACATACAATTGTCACATATGGATGGTGCTCCACTTGTTAATATGTTAGTTTTTCAAAAAATACATTATGAAAACTAAGAATTCCTAATTTTTGATATTGTCAAGGTTTTACAACAAACAAAATACATTTTAAATAATGTATATACATGTAATTGCTAAGGTTTTAGCAAGAGAAATAAATGTGATATATATAGTACAATTTTTAATATTTCTAAATTCAGGTCTTTAGTAAATTGGTTACATCCAATTTAACAGAAATTTTACAATAGCACCATCATCCAAGTCTTGTAGACTTATTTGGTGGAATTACAGCTGCTATGCTAGCCAATAAGTTTGCCCTACGAAAGATATGAAAGAATACGGTGGTCTATTTATGTGCTTTGGCTTGTAATGTGGCTTATATGATTTGATTTGTACCTGGTGATATAAATAGTCTGTCTCATTGTTTTCAATATTCAACGTATTTAAGGCTAATGCGTGTTAGGAAATAGTCTAGCTTTCAATAATCCCAGCGATAAAATGTGCAAATATGTATAGGTTTTTCAAGTTTCCGATTATGATTTGAAACAGATGTATTTATGTTTGGCAAATTGTAAATAGTCTTTTAATTTTATTTATCATCAACTTTGTAACCTCTTGTTTTGGACCATGTGTAAATAGTTATATATCATAACTTATTTGTACATATGTAGAGACTTATATTATGTTCTAGGAAATGTTTCGCTGCCAAAATTATATAAATTTTCATAATCGCAAGGTTTGCCAAGACTAGTACCAGTTGAATTTGTATGATGATAATATAGTCAAACCCGCACATTCTGATGTAGGACTGTTAAAAAAGATTTTTTATGTGGGTCTGTTTGAGAATTTACAAAAAATCCATCTCTCGACAACAACCCTGTTGAACTAGACTTTCCGTAATAATCATTAAGCATGCCTGTCATAAATGGGTCAGGTTGTTCTGTTTTTACTACGAATGTTTTTAATCTTGTGGCAGTGATGTTATCTTAATTCCTATCATTCCTTGTATATATATGTCCGAGGTGATGATTCCTAATTTGTGCAGTACCAGTTCTTTTATGGTATGTTGCTTTGAACCATGTAATCAGAACACTTGTTTAACTTATGAATAGTTATAATTTAATATATAGTCAGATTCATATTAAAGTTACCAGATTTGCTTCATCTTTAAAAAAATTTGTCACTCATCGAACTGCGGCTAGTTTAAGGGATTAGGGATAATAAATGTGATCAACCAATAGTTTGTCAATGAAACGATATTTATTCAAACACAAAATAAAAACTACATGATCACTGCTTAAGTGTTGTTCCATTTATTGCCATGGTTTTTGTTTACACAATCAGTTGGGCTTTAATGTTTCTTGCTTTATAAAACTTTAGAGAAAGTAGCACCTTTACAAAGGAAACTGATAAACATGGTCATATTTCTTGAAGAAAATAAAAGCGACACAACCATGCAAAAATGTACAGGATTGTGTATATATTTGTGCATGTACATAATTCAACAAATGAAGTACAAACTCAATTGTTCAAATATGAGATCAGTTTATGATTATAAATTAAGGAGCCTCAATTCAGTATTTTGCTGTCCACTCTCCAGTTCTGGAGTCCAGCCAATGTTTACATTTGTGGATAAGAGTTCCAGTTCGGGGTTAAGCATGCTCTGAGATACTGGAAAATGTTCTGTACTTGATACAGATATGAACACAGCTGAGAGTCCAAGCTTCACAAGGATATAAGGTTTGATGTATGTTTCAGTGTTTTACCTAATCGATAGTAATGTTTTTGTCAGTGTTCTGAGATGATAAAATAGTTCCTGTGCTTCTTTTCAACATTTCTTTCACTTGAGCATCCTTCTTCCCAGCAACACTTTCATTGATTAGACAAATTCCAAGAAAATTCGATGGGAAATATGTATCCAGTATTAATCTCACTGAAACTATCCATTGCCGATGATTAGCAATCTTGGATACGCCTTTTCAATGCCCTAATAGCCAACAAAGCAATATTCATTCATAACTTCAGCGTTAAGTTCATAATCGTTTTCACTGTCTTTTCGATGGTTATCACATTTCTAATAAATATCCATTAGTGATTGTACAGTTATTTTCTTCTGTACTGCAGCAAGGTCCACATCTTCCCAAGCGAAGAACAGTACATTGACAACTAGCTCCACCTGGAGGAAACCATTGTCAGAAAAACGCCCCCTGGTGCCTGTTACATCCAGCCAAATGAACGGTGTAACTGCGTCCACTTTCAAGGTGACATTGAATGTGTTTTGGTCAACCTGAGCCACAGAAACCTAAAAAAAAAGAAAAAATTATTATTTAAAAAAAGATTTGCTTTCTCTTTCTGAAACCGCAACATGATGGAAATACGGTTTACCATCAATGACCTAGGTGTCGGCATTAAAATTTGACACTCGTGTAGTAAGAAAAATGCCATGGCAATCTTGTAAGATTGTATCAGTTGATTCACTTGTATGAAATGAATGGCTGCGATACCATAGATCACAGTTATGCAAATAATTACCTGATAATTGGGCTTTTTGAGACCTTTAGCCGAAGGAAAATAAGACAGCAGAAGGAAAGTGGGAGGCACATCAGGTGCATTCAGGGTCTTGAAGTAAAGGAAGCATTCTGTCGCTAGGCAAGACCCTTCAGAAAGTAGGTCATTCACAGGTCGTGAGGTCACCTGGGTGGCTGCGTCTGTGGACTGAACAAATAAAAAGGAAATTTCATTATGCACAGAACCTTGTTTATACCACCTTGTCATAAAACCAGACAATTTTAGCTGCCTAAATTTCTTTAAAACTTACTTCAATATGTAGTTCAAAAGAGCATAGTTCCAAATAAAGTGACCCAATGCCCAAATTCCACTCCTAGTTCTCATATATGATATACATATATATACACATGACAAAAAATCATATCCTAGACACTTTTGCAACTTAATTGAAAAGCTGTGAATCCATTGTTTACCTAAAATACTGAGTCTGATTTAGAAATTTTTATTTCAAATTTAGTTCTGAATAATTAGAGCATTATTGAAATTTTTTTAATATTTACCTTTGGCACTTGATAAACCCATGACTTCCGGGCTGTCATGCTGTCCCATGAATACAGCGTCATCTGAATGTTGACAGATTCTTCATTACTGCTTTCTTTAAAAATCATATTCTCCATTGTAGATTTACTCAAAACTTGTTTAGGTCTTTGTTTTTCATTGTTTTGGTTGATGAAATAGACAACTACATCACTATCATTTGTATATGATGAAATAATCCTGGGACTGAAAAAGTTCTTTGCATAGTAATGAAGCATTTTCCACTTTCCACCATACTCTGAAAACAAAAAGATTAAAATTTACTTTCAGTTGAATCATTCTGACATAAAAGCTAAATTATTCTCCTCGTTGATAAAATACAAACATTCACCATTAACTATGTAACTTCTTGTTTTTGGAAAAAAGTGCATGATACATGTACGCATCAGGCCAAGTCTGTCGTTTAGCTGATCTTAATGAGGACTTTCACTTAATACACAATTCAGTCATACTCTTTCTTCCTGCTAATATTTTATTTCCCCAAACTCACCTAACGAGGCCCATGTTGGTGCTTGCCATATGTCATTGAGCTGCCAATAGAGGGCGCCCATGGTCCTCCCACGCCCTTGAACGACCTTGCTTTGACTCCGAAGGTAGACTTCAGTCTCCGTCTTTATACCCATGGCTTGGTTGATCTGTGGAGAAATTAGCATACAAGAATTAATGAGATCTACATATAAGTTTTTACAAACATTTATTGCAAAAACATTTAAGCCCATTAAGAACTTACCTGTGTGAGATAAATGAAATTGATAAAGTATTCTGTTGAATTGGAAGTGTTTGGAAGTCGCAGATGCAAGCTGACTTCATCCACCAGCTGTTTATTTCCTGTGGTAGAGGAAACAATCATCATCAAATTATTTTTTAATATTTTTTATACATGATAGAAAGATTGGTATTTATTTATTATTTTACTTTGTTTTTCATTTATTTTCTAATGGCATGCAAGTTAGGCAACTGTCAACATTGGTCAACCTCAGGCATACAATTATTAAGATTTCTCAACAGGACAGATACTGAGTCACAGTGCAAGCCCACCAATTACGATCACGCCAAAACGAAGAACAAATTGATTTTATGACAAATTTGCTGCGATTACATTAGAGATAAATGATATAGAAGAATACCTCAATATTAAAACTAGTAAATATCATTACTTGAAGGATTTCTAATGCTCTTCTAAGCTGCGGGGTACCACTGTTACTGTGTATTACAAACTTAACCACAAAGCTTAATTACCATCAAGATGGTGCTGTCGATAATCAACAAAAGAACTGTTCAAACTCCAGTCACCAGGTTCGGAGACATTTTGGATACTTGCAAAACTGGGCCATGACTGGAATCCATACTCGGACATGAATCTTGGTACAGGGTATCGCATGGCATTCCAGGAGTCCATTCCGTAGTCATAGAAGTGCACTGAAATATGCAGTAAATTTTATTTTTATTTTTTTATGATCCGACATCATATCATACCAATAATTGTCAGAACTTCATGCTGGCCACTTTCACTTAAGTGACTTCCCTTTGTTCTGGGTTACGCTGCCATTAAGTATGTTGCACTCTCAACATTGAGTTGCACCATAAATGCACTTCTAGTAGTAAACTAAAAGGACTGCACTGCATTTAACAAATATTTACAGGAACAAAGTACCCTCAGACTGCCAATTTAGGTCAATATCAATACCTTGCGTTATTTGAGTAAATATTAAGAATTTAATACTTTAAAAATTGTTTGCTGATTTTTTGACAAGACAGTTAACAAATACTTTAAAAATTGTTTGCTGATTTTTTGACAAGGCAGTTAACTCACCATCGCCATAATATTCACTATAAGGGTTACTGGCGACCCATCCTTCCTTTTCTGACTCAACGCCATTAGATGGACTCGATGAAACAAATGGCCGACTTCCATCCTCCCTCTCAACAATCGGCTTAATGGTATAAATATATAACGAGATGAAGTCTTTGTAATACAAATTGTAGTTGGAGTATGTGTTGTACCTGAAATAGGAAATGCGGAGATGTAAAGCAGTTAACATAGAAAAGGTATTAATAATATGAAATCTCAGAAAATTGGTCTCGTGGATTAACCTTGACGTAGCTTTATACAAAATCCTAGACAATGGAGAATATCAGTCAAGTGCAGTATAGCGGACCCAGATTTATGCCCATATTTGGCATCCATGTAATATGAAACTTATAAATTATTTTACCATGAATCTCGAGCACAATTAGAATAACATTTGGTGTAGAGTAGCGGTTGTTTGGGAGAACCGCTCCCAAGAAAAGAAAAAATAAACTGTTTATTATGCATTTTTACCGTGATTCGGAAACCACCGTCATTAGTTTGTGAGGTCATACATTGAATTCAAGCATTTGACGTCATATGCATGGCAACGAGACTCGCTAAGTATGGTCATAAATCTGGGTCGCTGCACTTTTTCCATCAAGTCAATCAAGTCATCCCTAATTCTTGCCATAGTGATGCCATTTGTAATTCCAGCAAGACCACTCTGGCCTGTTAACCTCAGAATTTACTGATGTAGAAATTTCAAAATCAATGTCATCAGCAGGCTTATTAGGGTAACTGTAATGTCCATCATTATGAACTCTGTGGAACTATTTGCATGACATTGCGCTGATGACATTGTGCTTCACTGATCTTAATGCTTATAAATCTTGTCAACCTTGAAAGACTGTCGTTTATTACGTACCAATCATCTCGCAGAGCTGCTTCATTCTCGTTGCTACCAGCCCAGAGAATGATAGACGGATGATGAATAAGTCTTCTGATCTAAAAAAAAAAAAAAAAAAAAAGGGTTAATTTAACTCCTAAATGGTCAATAAGACCACATCTGCCTATCTTTAAATGTGATATTATATCTAAACATTTCAGTAAAATTATAATTAAAATAGCTATAGATCAATTTTAAATTAAGTTACCCTACGGGGGTTGCTCAGCAGCGCATTGGTCGCTAGCTATACTAAGAGCACCTATATTCCTGTCTGCTGAAACTGTTTTTTTGCTTTTTTATTATTATTATTTTTTTAGTATTATTAATTTTGCTTTCAGCAGGAAAAAATAACGAGTCTTGATTCATAGAGTCTGTAGCGTAAGAACCTGATAAGTGACCTCCTCCTCCACATTTTTCAAAAAGTTGACATCTACCGGATACATCGCACAAGCAAACATTAAATCTTGCCATATCGTAATGCCATATTCATCTGCTATGTTGTAAAACATATCCGATTCATAAACCTGGAAAAAAGAAGAAAAATACATGCAGAAATGGGTGAACCATAATGCGCATCACATATCATAAAGACGTTTTTTCTTTAGTCCCAGCCATTCTCTAATCTTATATTTCTTCTATTTTCTTTGCAAAATTAACTTAATGAAAAATATATTATTTTCAAGAATCTTACTTGTAAGCAATGAAGCTTTTAGGCTGATGAAGACTGTGAGAGACAGTGGAAAGCTTCAATGCTTAAAAGTAAGATTCTTGAAGATAAGAAATTGTTTTCTCCGTCATGAACCAAGAGTCAGGAAACAATAACCTACATTGCTGGATCAAAATTAACTTGTCTGTCATTCAGCATCTTTCCAGGGCAAGCCACTGACACCACGCAGCTTTGTTGCCACGTGGAGGGGTGTGGCTTGCTTAGAAACAAAATATGTATTGACCTTTATTTTTTTTAATCAAATTCTGTGAGCTTCAATAAGTAATGATTTCCCTCCTAGGTCGCTGCTCCAATTTCTTTCTTCTTTTTATTAATTTTTTATTTTATTTTTTGGGGGAGGGGGGGGGGGGAGTGAGGGTTATCACACATGTAAATCAATTTCAGAATTCTAAAAAATTCCATTTAATTAAGAACACCTGTAGTTGCAGTGCTAGCACAATAGCAAAATAATACCCTGTTGTGTTAAATGCATGCTAAAACAAAATTGACTTACTCCTCCACCCCATACTCTCAGCATATTCATATGCGCATCTCTGGCAGATTCGAGAAGAGACCTCAAATATTGCTCAGATATTCTTTCTTGGAAACTGTCCGCAGGGATCCAGTTTGATCCCTTCATAAATATTTCTCTGCCATTTATGCTGACCAGGAATGTCAAACCTAGGAAGGGAAAAAAATATGACTCATAGAGAAGCTTACAAATGCATAAAATCTTAACACTTACAAGAGAGCATGTGCTTTGCTGTAAAGTTGAATCAGAAAATATAAGTAAACTGTGGAACCATAGCTAGGAGTACATTAAATAATGCAGTTATTGCTTATTAATTATGAGATAACAAAAATAGTCTGAAATTTTTTCACCCAAAGAACTCAAGAACTCCTAATCATTTACCATTTGTCTATTTCATATGACATGTATCAACTGCACCTTATCATAAAACGTTCACAAGATATTTATTCATTGTATACAATATGGAGGGATACCTCCAGGCCACCATTTGTAACTGCAATATAGCTTACTGTCTTGTTTATTTACATAAGTATTGTTAAATACTTACCATCCGAGTTATTTGAAGAAACAGGTTCTTGTACAAGCTGGACTGATCGGAAGCCAAAGTTGCGTGACTTGGATGAGAGAATTACTCCATTTTCTGAGGTCAAGGTCGCAGTAAGATTGTAGAGTTTTTGTGATCCATATCCATTGGGCCACCAAAGTTGAACAGACTAAAATAAAAACTGATATTACCAAACTGTCAATCAAGTAAGAAGCACAAAAAAAATAACAAGGTTTTCTAATGTATCCTACCTTTTTTATATTAATAACCGCAGGTATACACAAATGCTGTCTATCAAATGAAACATTACTAGTGTAATTAACACTGAGTTCTGCCAGATTGATGTTCAGTTTCCCAATAAATTTGCTGAGCACATCCATATATGATGACTGTGTGCAAACAGTGATATTTAAGGTCCATTTTGACGTACTTGCATCTGGAATATAATCAAAACCATTATTGTACACATACACATTGATAAATGCCATAGCTGCATAGTGAGCACTTGATTGACAGCTGCTTTTAAGACCAGCATGTGCACGGCTGGAATACAGTGCACCTAGTATAGTTTATTACTGACATGACAACATAGTCTGCTAGGCATATTGCTGCACATAAATGTTATGATTGTATCACAATAACCGAATCTTTATGTCATAAAAAGCAAATTACCTATTTGTGGTATCACCATTATGTCTTCAATAGTGGGGCCATCAGATGCTTGTATGGAGATATTTTTCCTGCAAAATTAGTTATTTGGTTAGATAGATAGAAAGATGCATTGACTGAATGACTAATGGGGTAGGTAGATAAGTTATGGAATTTTTCATATCCCATCTGTTGGAATTTGCCTTGCATTGTCCAGAACAGGGAAAGAAGACATGGAATTAAATATATGCAAATATGACTGTCTTCCAGCTTCTAAAACATCTGGACTGCTTAAAAATATCTTCAAAGGTAAAAATATGGCCTCACCATATTCCAACTGAAGGAAAAGAGGGACCCCAATCCCAACTGAAAGAACTCTGCTCTTTTCGTAAAAAGTTTACGTGGCACTCGCCATGTGCTTCCTGAGGGGAGCACTCTGGAGGGACTGGGTAAGGATAAGATGACGCAAATCTCTCAGCGGTTTTCACAGGAGATTCTAATGCAACCTCAATAGTGTTCCAGTCTGGCTATAAAAAAGAATATTAAGTCCATCGGTTAAGTTACATGGTTAATTAATAATTACATACATGTCACAAACAATGGATGAAAAGAAAAGTATGGAAACCTTCTAATATAAATTATGCAAAAGATATGGACATGATTAATACATTTGGTGTACTCCAGTTGCACAACAAGTATATGATGCAATTACAAAAATATATAAAGATCATATATATATTTATTTTTAATCATTCAAATGAACAGCATTTACACCTATAACTAATACATACCTGAAGCAGAGGCTTGACATTCCATATGTACCTCATAAACATGTTGTTTGTGTGTCCCAGTGCTTTTCCATTCACAGTAACCATGGAAACTGTGTCAACTCCTTCCAGGATGAGGCTCACAATCTGTTTTTCCAGTATCTTGCCAGGAGCTGCAAAATTTGATTGGTTTTATAATTATTTGAATTGAAAGCTTAGCATAATATAACATAAGGATTTCAAAATCAGTTGTGATCTGGAGACTGCAAACTGGATTTTCCAATTTTCACGGTGTCTAAGTTTGGTTTCCTGCCTATTTTTTTTTTTGGTGTGTGCTAAATTTTTTTTTTTTTGCATTGATGATCGATTTAGTTTGAAATTGGTGGTTACAAGAAATTATGTCAAAAATGATAAACTTTGAACTCACTCTGAAAATGTAATCGGTAAGTCCAATCTTCCTGACCTATCCATCTGTACAACTTATCATTAAACCTGTAATACGGATCTCCTATTTCACCTGACCGTAATAAATCTGTATAGATTCCACCAGGCACAACTGCTCGTCTCTTGATTCCTGAAAAGTAAAATTTATATAGATATACAACATAAGCTAGAAAAATTAAGGGAGCCAACTTTACTGGACTCTAGAAAAATAATTAATTTTTACCAAAAGATTTGCAAAGTTTCTATAGTTTGTATTTGATATCTGGTTGAGGACAACCCTGGCCAACTTCACTGATCATTGCTCATCATTTCAGTTCCTAGTTTAGCTAGATCATATTTTGTCAACATCAATTCTCAGTACCATCTCTGCCAACAACTGTCCAGTTAGTTCCATGAAGGGAGACAATGTCAGTTTGCGAATTTGCTGCAGTAACCAAGGAAGCCAAACCCCAGACAAAGTTACACAAGACTGAAGGCTGCATTTTGCTCCACTTTCATGCCGAAAGAAGATAAAGTCCACACCTTCTGGCAGTCAACCATGTCATGGCATTTAATTGACACTCAGCGCCACCTTACGATTATTTTGAAGAGTCGATATTGCTTGTGCTGCCATCTATATTGCTGGCGATTCCAGGAGCGTATACATGGGAATTGTAAGGGGGAGGGGGTATCATTCGGCTGAAAAATGTTAATATGTAGATCTATCGACACAAAATATGACATGCACGTGAAGATATAGGACAGTAAAATATATGTCAGTGTGATAAATTAGAAATTGATCAATCGATATAATCATATATGCCTAAGCAGTGACTTTCGTCCCGACTCATGAAATTGAAGGTTTGCACATTCAAGACTCATAGGTGTAGGGGCAACTTGGATTTTTGGAGGGGGGCTGACCATTGCTGCCCAAAAAAAACTTCGTTGCCCAAAAATGATTGTAACGCCTATCTTGGATAGACAATATGATGCAAATTCGACATAAATTGTACTATTCAATCCTGAATAAAACCCGCACATTTAGACTTATAATTAGGCATATAGTATTTATTGCGAAGTTTTTGAAATTCTCCCATAATCATATAGCCTGCGGCACATGCATCTGGAATACAGTGTATTTTAAGACTTGACCTGATTATTTCAAGTAAGCTAGTTTATAGAATTTTACGGATTTATATATATTGCGAAGATTGGAGGAAATTAAGTGGCATCAGTTAAAGAGAAGAGAAAAACTCTGAAAACATCAACATATAAGATGGTGCAAATTTGAGGTAATATTGAAAAAGCATTAGATGTAGGCTACTGTAACGAGTTTCCGAAGTTGTCTTACAATTTAACCGTAGTTTCTACGGTAAAAGCAAAGAACTGAGATGCAGTTCTTTGGGTAAAAGGTCCCCGTTATTTTGGTATGCAGCTAGTACACTACCGTAAAATCCTATGGCATAATACTGTAAAGTTTACAGCTGAGGTAAAGATAATGGCAGTCCACTGTAATTTTTTCGTTAGATGTGAAATAGACCAAATCCACAATATTGCATATTTTACGGGTAATTTATATAAAACTACTCTACACCGCAGCATTTATTGGTAAGATACAGTAAATTTCACCTAGAGTATTCATGATACAGTAAAATTTATTGTAGATCTATGGCCTGACATTGGATAATTTTAGGGCCCATTGATAAGGTGCTATTCTGGAAGATTTCACAGTAAGTAAGTGCTCATCATCACAACATGCAAATCTGTGTTCTTAAATACAATAGATCAACGCGTTTATGTAAATTTTATACTATTAAAATATTGGCCAGCAAGATATACTGTAGACACTAAATATTTAGGAGTTTTTTTTTTTTACAGTGGGGAAAAAAAAATTGGCATGAAATATCAGGATAGGGAAAGCGAAAACGCGAACAAAATTTTTTTTAGAGATTTCTCACATTGGCCTACATGGATTGAATGGCCTAGACTGACTTCAAGTGAAGGCTCCCCCCCCCCCCCCCCTTTTTTTTTGTGTTATTCAAATTTACACAAAACCCCTTTGATGGAAGAGGGGCAGTTTTTCCCCCCTCATTTTTACTGCCCATATTGTTCTGCTAATAACCACGTTTGGTCAAATTTTTGGGCACTTCAGGTTTATTTCGCACAGGATTAGGTATGATATAGAGCATTATAGACCTAAACAGAAATAGGCTATTTTTATGGGCACTTTCAGTACAGAAATAGGCTGTTTATAATATAAGCTAATATAGAGATAAAACCTTAGTAAAATCGGCTATACATTTCTGTACGATGATTCAGAGTGAGTCTCACTCAATAACTGTCAGACATTTGGTTGCTGGTTCACTCAAAGATTGTAGACTTGAGTAGGCCTATTTTCATATTTTCAGTATATTTTAATTTGTCTCACTCTATAGGAGAACCAGAATAAATCTTTAGGGCATCTCACTCCTTCACCCACCACTCCGGCCAGGGCTTGGCATCTCTGCTTTTAAATTATGGACCTAGCCCAAGGCCTATAGATCTATGATTTCAAAAATATGCACGTGTCACTGTACAACTCATGCCCTAACCATAACCTAGCTTATGTCATAACCAAAGCAATGTGTTATAATCCATGTATCCTAGAAACTCTTTACTGAAACAAAAATATTTGCAATAAATAGCCTACCCTGGATGAGTCATAAATAATATTATGGTGACTTAATTATTGCGTCATGTTAAATGGTGACGTCACAATTACTTTTATTTTCGGCGCGAAGATGATGCGCACGTGGTGAAGACAGTTATAGCTAAAAGATCAGCTTTCACCTATTTATCTCTGCTTTTACTCAGCCATCTCCTCTCTCTAGTGTGTTTTCTGCGATGTCCGCAACATGGCGCAGTGAGCTGGTCCGCCATTTCGTATAGACGATTCCCGACATTCAAGGAGAGATGATGCATTTGTAGTACATGGCTCTTTGAGCCTAAATTTCGGGGGTTTAGTGTGTGTTTTGTATATAGTTCACATGAGAGAACAAGGGGGAACTTCTAACGTGTACATAATATCAAGATTTGAGTGTTTTTAATCGCGACTAAGAAGAGAAACGACGGATTTTGTTGAACGGATGTGAAGAGCCGAGTTCCTGTCGCCATTGTTCAAGGGAACGGGCATGAAACTGTGGTAAACCCCAAACCAGCAAAACACGAAAGGTAGGCTGCTGTTTTTGTTTACTTCAAGTACCAAACGTATGTTTCCCACATCACTAGATTGTTGTGTGTGTCGCAGTAATGTGTGAACGAGATTTTGAAGGTGTGAATGCGCAGAATCGAATCGAGGAATTATGTGTATTGGATGTGTATTGACTTCGATGTTGTTGACAACGTGATCCGTGTCGTTATTTCGACGAACATATGTCGTTCACTAAGACAAACGCAATACACTCCTACACTAGAATAACCTTTGAATATGTTAGGCCAGGTTTTGTCAGAGATATTTTTGAAGAAATTAGTAAAATTGTTAACGGAATAGGGGCATAACAGTGGCGCCATGTCAACCTTCATGTAGGTCGAATTGTCGGTATTTTCCTCTGACCTTTGAACCTGACCGAGTTTTGGTGCTCAGAAAAAGCGCGCCAAACTAGTAACCAACGCACAGGTGCATGTGGCCTCTGATAAAAGGTATAAAATTTGCTTTGTGCAGAATCATCCAGATTATAGGGAACTGTTCTTGTGAATAAAGAGTAAATTTATGTGAGTGTATCACAACGTGACAAGGACTGCCAGTGTTATGCAAGTTATAATGTCACTGAGTACACTGTCATTAGGTTTTATGTTTGACTTTACTAGTCTTAACTTAAGTATCATAATTTTAAAATTTATAATTTTACATTGAATAATCATTTAAGTTATATAAGTGGATAGAAGTTTCACGAGCTTACAAAATAAATCATGCTGATATTTTGTTGACACTTGACTCGGTTGAAATCAATGTACATGTATCCTGCTTCAATTGAAATTAGCAAAGTGTAAACTAATCTGATATTGCACAAATAGAAATATAGTGGCCAGTATATTATATTTTAGTGATTCTATTATATAGCTTTATGTAATTCACTATTCACTTAGCTCTTGTTACTTTTTTTTAAAATTTCAAGTAGTGTGGCCTTCACACATGTTACAAGTGCCATATTTTCTTGGTTACAGTCTGATCTAAATTAGAGGCCAGTCTCAATTCTAAAGAGATTTGTAATTTCGAATCACAGGTCTTCATGTAATAGTCTCCAAATTCTCAGAGGCCCTGGCTTGCAATCAGGAAAGTATGACCTACATTAAACCATTGATAGTATTTCAGATGTAAGAAATAACTAAGAATACTGTATGATCGACTAGTGAATCGAGAAAGTTGTAACCAGTACCCACTTAGCTGCTTAGCTTAGAATGAAATAGTAGAAATAGTATTGGTTAGGAGTAACTTAGGACAGGTAGAAATTGTGCAGACAGTATGATGGGGTGTTATCATAAGGCAAAAAGATCCTTTCCTGGAGTGACCTAGTTTATTTTTTTTATAAAAATTGACTTTCCTTATACAAATGTTTTATGAGTACTCATTCTATATTACTTGGACTGTAGGTAAACAAGGATAGTGTAATCTCAGACTAAGACAGATCAAAACATAGTAAGAGAACCAGATGTCGTCAAGTATACATACATGTATACATATAATGTGACATGACAATACTGCGACGTGCATAACAGACTGTAATGTCTCCTCTAGGTTGAGTCTCTCACAAAGTTTTTCCTTTTTAGAGTTTGTCAGGTTAGCACCAGCTGTTTCAATGCGTACAGCTGTGCATAATTTCTGCAATAAGTACTCGTATTAGCCCATATATTACTTGTAAATGTAATAATTACCACTGCATTCTTTGTCAGTGCACTGGTTTGAATTTTTATTTGGTGGTTGTGCAAAAATTCTTTGCTCATCAAAATACCTGCAATTTAATGACCCTGCTATTTTTGTTGAGGTAATTGTTTAGTTGTCTCCAAAACATTTGACATCAATGAAGAAATGATGAAATTAAGAAACAGCTTTTGTGAAGAAAATAAAAACGTATTGCTTTAATGTAGTCATTTACCAAACATTTTGATACTATATACTGTGGACATGTTAAAAATAACATCAAGTTACTAGAGCTTTTCCAAAGTCCAATACACTGTTGCAGAAGTTGTCAAAATGTCAGATATTAAAGTCCTTCGTAAAAGTCGTAATTGTGTACAGACAAGCTAATTTTAGAAATTAGCGATTAATAAAAGATAATATGATAATACCATATCTTAAAATGGTGTTGACTTGTCACTGTTATTGTGATATATGTAATGATACATACAGTAGGTTATCTTCTGGAAATAATGAACTTCTAATATTGTCGCCTAATCTGCAGATAACGGTGTCTACCCAAGTTCTTATCAGTTATGATTGACTTGACACCCCCCCCCCCCCCCCCCCCACCCCACCTGGTAATATCTGACTACCTAAATGTCCTCAGTTTCTTATCACTTAATTGTGGTTTTTAGTATGACCATATAAGGCTTGGTGATGGTTTATATATAGTCTTAATATATATTAGATATACTGCGTAGAAATGTTACACACTGGAGATAGTCGAATGATAACTTCGATGGTTGTCAAACATTGAGTGCTGATAAAAATGTGGTTCACTTAAAAAATAAAAGAGAGTAAAAATAGATAACAAAATGTGTGTATACATAGAGATAGAAAAAAGTAGAGATAAGTTAGTTTAGTCATTACTTTAAACCATTCACAGCATATGGTATATGGTATATGTCTTGCATTATACATTGGATTTTAATAGTGAGATTACCTTAATAGAGTTTATTAATATTAAAATGGTAAGTGTATAGGTTGGATTGATCTTGCATATTATTTGATGGGGCTATTTTATGCCACCTTATTATAAATAAGAGTTAAAAACAAAGACCTTGTAATAAACATTTAATTTCATTTTGGTGGAAGGCTGTTGGAGCCAAGAATATTGTTTACCAGATGTTTGAAAGAGTCTTGGTTTGACCATAGGGGACCTTAGGTGCCAGAGGTCATGACATGACCTTGAGTGCATCTATCTGACCTGGGGGAAGTCTAAAGGACCTTTAGAAGAGAAACTGCCCTTGTATAGTAAACGAGGGTAATTAGAGCGTGACGCCCGATGGGAAGGACCTCTGGTGGGTCCTCTAATAACCTCTAATGGGTCATTATTAGCAGAAGACGCAATGCCAACCTATTGCCTACATATAGATCTATAGGGGTCTTTTATCTATTGAAACACTATTACGTTGAAGGGGTGGTATGTTATGTAACATTAACTTCAGTGGTTTCAATGGGTATTTGGCATTAGGACACTTGGCAATTTTGTGTACTGAAGGACTGAAGTCATTATTGAGCCCTTGCTCATGCAATGTTTTGTGATATTGTTTTCACACAAACACTGTCAAACAGAACAAAAGGGATTGTTGTAATCTTTGACTTTGTATTGGCGTTGCTTTTAAAAGATGAATTTGTTCTGTAAAGTTAATAAGAGGTTTTATCCACTTAGGCATAGTTTAGTCCAAGGTTAAGGGTTACCCCGGAGTATAGGGTACAAAATGGGTTCAAAAGCAATTACCTTGTTGCATGTCTACATGCACTTGGAATTTATTGATTTTACGCTGCAATAAGCAGTTTGATAGTAGTCTGCTAACAACAAATAGTGTAGTGGTAGACCACATTTTGATATTAGACATTTTTCTTTTCTTACCTGTGTTTTCAATAGCATTTGCTTTGTAACAGCCCAGAACTTTCCCTGAGGTTGTTCACCATTGTTGTTTTTGGTGCAAATCTGAATTGATTTGCTCTTTGAGGACGTTGCTATGGTTACAAGGGGAAAACATTAGTCAACCTTGGAGGGAGTGCAGTTGGTAGATTCAAGAGCAGAGAGAGGGGGTTTTGGGGGGGGGGGGGGGGTTTCAGAGTGACCTTGTTAAGTTTTATGCCCTCCCCTTTTCAAAAACAGTAGAAAAGGAAAAAAAAAACATCATTAAAAACTTCTCCCTTAAACTTGTTTCAAGTCTGAAGTTAATAAGTAAAACAAATTGGATTTTCAAAATGGCTGGAGCTAAAAATAATCGCAGTTGCCATATTTAAAGCCTTTCGAGTAGGTGTTGTTTTGAATGTTTTCCATATTTGTTGATGGGTTTCAAAAGATTCCCAAGAACTAATTCTTTTTGCAATAAAAAGACATGTTCTCCTGCAACTGCGTAAGAACGGTGCACTAAAACTTGGCTTCTTTGAAAACCAAAAATTATTTTCTTAAACCTTGGGAGCTGTGGGAACATAAAGGAATTGCTAGTTTGTGTTCATTAGTAATAGGAATAGAATTGGTTAAAATTATTTATAAGTTGTCGTTATATACTTATTGTATTTTGTGTATAAATTATGTCCTAGTTTGGGGGGGGGGGGGGGTGGTGAGTTTTTGGGAACATGTGGTATTAATTTCGAGGTGGTTATATTATTCAATTGGATGGTCTTCATAGGGTACTAGGTGCTTCACTTGCAATGCATACATGGAAGATGTATTACTACTCAACGTATGAAATGATCAAGTATTAAAGTGCTCTTTAAGTATTATTTCCTGCAGTGTCATTAGACATTTCCATTCTACGCATTGAATGGGCCACAGCCAAGAATTTAAAGTCTTATTTTAGTATAGTCCTTGAATAAAAAAAATGAATGTTATTCCTATTTAAATACAAAGAAAGCCACAAAAAGTCATGTAAACAACATGATTTGATCCAATAAAGATGTTGGGACTTGGGGACTTCATAATCGTATTGCATCACTGTTATGCGTATTATCAAAGTAAAAATCTTTCTATTAAAATTTTTTTTCGAAAAACTGAAAGAACTGTCTTTGTGAAGACCTTTAAAAGAAAGCAGTCCAAACTTTTGACAGGAAGTGACCAATGACTTCCCACCGGAAGGTGTCACGTGACCTGCTTTGTTGACGTTTTGGAGTCATTTCATTTGCTATGCTTAGAAGCCTAAAGAAACAGTAAATTTGAAATACCGGTATATGTAGTGTTTAAAAAGATAAAACTCATTTCGACTTAAGTGCCATATTGTTCAAATATTGGCACCTTGGCACACAGTTTGCTTGGTCTGTTTAAGATTTGCCAATGAACTCTTCGGCTGAGGAGAATGCCCAAGTTTAGATTGGGCTTTTATTGGATTTTCACGAATGATGGCCGAGAGGCTAGAATAGAATAAGCTTATCTTTTAAAATTGAAATTGTGAGTTTTCTAGAATTAGTGCTGCAAATTAAAATAACACTGCAAATTAGTATTGAGATATTGAGAAATTATCATTTACATCAAATTGCATAAAACATTTATGACTTATATGTCTCGAATGATTTTATTTAATGGTAATGTTAATGAATGTGCCACTATGTTTTGAAGTTATTTTTAGTAAGTTTAGTTTTACTGTTCAAATCATAAAGTTCTTTGATTCATGCATTGATGGTGATTATTGGCAAAACATTGGGTCTTTCATAGATATTGATATCAAAGTATTGCTGCATGTTTGTCTACTGAATATCAAAAGGACTACATTTAGGTATGATACTATGATGTGATATTTTTAGATGTAAATGCAAATAAACTGCTATGTTAGTTTAAGCTGTCAAATGTTGTCACATCACATTGTAAGATTTGGGGGTCACAAGTTGACTCAAAAGAACTTATGACCATCTCACCATATTCCAAAGTTGTCTCTTAATTCCATGATGAAGTATAAAAGTAAACAAGTCAAAGTCAGAGCTTGGTGTCTTGACCAGTCAACTTCTACTAGGTAAAAAGTGTCTTGGGATTCCTCAGTTTATTGCTTTTATGGAACATCACACAGGCCACCAGGCCTACAACCAATCAGTACCTTTCATGCTGTACATCATTACCTTTGCCCCTTGGGCTTAACCAATCACAAGAGCTGTGTCCTTCTGCCCATGCTGGCCAGCTCTTCCCAGCAGTGGACTTTCCCCTCCTAATTAATTCCTCTGGTAGCTTGGCTGTGCATTCCAGGGGTAATGAGTCCAGAATTCATCCCCAATCACAATACCTTATTCCAAATACTACCTCCTCTTTGTACCCTGATGAGCATTGCTCATCTCAACCTCCTTGCCTGAGTGCCCTTCATCTTAGCTCCTATTGTATCTACTCCTATTGTATTTTACCCCCATTGTACTAGCACCCACCTGTTCACCCCCTTGGAGTGCAGTAGCAAAGCTTGCCAGACAACCACTGTTTAATGTATATTTAAATTAGACTGAATTTTACTGAATTCCACAAATTCCACATTTCATGAACATTTCATACATACACAAATATATCAACTCATATCCAGTGTAATATAACCTGTCCAAACATTATATAATTCATATTTATTATAGTTAACTCATTAATTCAATTATAAACTTAACCTTAATTATTGTTCATCATTTCAAACCAGGGGTCAAAAAGCCTAGTGCTTTTTACACTACTCCCTCCCATAAATGTTAGTGAGATGTGCATCATTAAAACTATTCCAATCAAACCTATATGTTAACACCAATGAAACATACATATCGAACACCAATTAAACATACTAATTATTACAAAGTCTCCCAGAATAGCTTTACATAAACACCCATTTCATCACGACAATGCACAGTACACTACACAACCTCCCAGGTATTTTGTCCAATCCTGACAGGGATCTTTCCCAAATACATGGAGCTAACCATTTTGTATGAGACTCAATACAACATCAGTATCACCAATTGTCTTGCACATCTCACTAACTACCTGAAATGATGATGACCTATTGCTCTGGTAGCCACCTTTTTGCTTTTTTTTTTTTTGTAGTTCTACACTATTTTACACACAAAAATAATTAATTACTATTAAGTCCGTACCTGATGCAAGCAGGTCCTCAACTACCATTTCAATGTCATCCTGTTGAATTGAGGTTGGCCAGAGGCACTAACCTTATGAGACAGAGCAGGAAATCTGACAAGGTACATTAAGGTACACAGCTACAACACAGATACATGATAGTAAAGCACATAAAATCAAATTGTCATAAGTACAACAGTACATTACACAACACCATTCATAGAAATGACTTCTAACACAAGTACTGACATGCTTCATTGCACATCATCATACACTATTCCATTTAAAGGGTAAGAAAAGCTGATATGCTTCACCGCACATCATTACACCACAACACTTCCAGTTTTACCAATTAAAACAATAAGAACATATATTCAACACAAATTTTTACCTACCACAAAACTACACAAACCCAAGAGACAACTTTATATTCATGTTCATAATACATCTTGATCTGCTGGAACAGGGAGTCGGCCTGTGGCTCTGACACTTCCCCAAGTATTTTGTTCCTTAACCAAGAAAAATATTGCACACTGCATACATTAGTCGAATGGAAATCTACTAAGAAAGAACTCATAAACATCCTAACTAATTAATTACAAAATTGAACTATTTACATCCTGCATTTTAGTTATCCTATTTAAGGAGTGCTGGGGTTACACAAAATACCTGGACAGCCAGTCCAATCATGCATGAATGCATCCTCAACCAAAATAAATTTATGTTTACTATTACATAACTATTTCTGGCTCAATTGCCTTCAAAGCTAGAGGGTCTCCTATTGTTGTGCATGCACCAGGTCTAGAGTCTGTTACCCCATCCAGCTCCCTAAAGGCAAATACTAATATATCTACTTAATTGAGCTGAAAGACCAAGGAAGACTGCAACAGACTGGTGAGCCACGTCAGACCATAACAATGGCAAGAACCTCGCATGAATTAAATTGACATTTCTCATTTGTACTATGAGAAACATGACTAATTCTTTCCCTCAGCTATCATCTTTAAAGAAGTGCTTGGGAGTTCCACCTGAGCTCAATTTAGACTGTGGCATATTGCCCATACCAATTTCCAGTAATGAACAGCTATCATCTTTTGGTCAAAGATGTGCTATATTGTTCATGTACCTTCTAAATGAGTTTAATTTACTCATACCAAGTTGTACTTTCAAGTTTCCGTATACCTTGAGATTATGTTATAAAAACCTCAAATCATTCCTGCAGAGATACCTATCTTCCTTCCTGCACCAAAATTGAAGTCTGCCTACTCAATTTAGCTCTCTACCACTACAAATAATTAACATAAGCCTTAATGACTAGAGTAGGCAGCAGCAATTAGGTAAGCAGCTGTTTGTGCCTGTGCGCCAAGACACTCACAGAGCCTTGAGTTTGTAACCCTACAGGTGATATTGAAGTGGCATAACCTGCTACAAAGATTCAGCCCAGAATCTTCCCGTGGACATTATATAGTGTCCATTTAAACCATGAAATACCAAACCAGTACATGGCCACTGCCTCTGCAATGGAGAGAGGCCAAAGAGTGGTGGGCTCATGTCTGTCAAAAACAACCAAAAGGTTATCAATTAACCTAATAACACAATTTCACATGTATTGACATTTCAAATACAGCATGTGTGCACCAGTTACTCCAACTGCACTTTGCAGACATTACCTAAAACACTTGTACAATTAATTACATTATTTTATATACTTAACTAGCTATACACACAGCATGATTAACTTTTAAAGACAGGACTTAATACAATTTTCTTTTCAATTCAATTCCCTGTTGCTGTTCTCCAGGTGGTTAAAAGTTGGTGACTTGATTCGACTTGCACTCCTGCACCATAGGCACAATTGAACAGCCATATCTTCAAGTTGGGGCCTTTCCAGAGTAAAATAACAGTCCTAAGCTGATCAAGTAGAAGACAATCCTACTGTGGCGTCCCACAGGTGTTTCTTGACTTCTGCTGTGACCAGAGTGGCTTCTGTTTAAGGATTGCATCTCTTCTTTCTGGCCTCCAAGATGTCCCACTTGTTTCCATTACCATTGTCCTGCATCATGCTTTCCTGGGCCCCGCCAGATCCTTCAGCTCCTGATGACTGCTGGCTTGATGCTGGTGCGAAGCAGCTCTGATGTTTAGTAAGTCCTCTAAACTAGTTTGTCCTATCAGAGTAAGCACCTATTAAATTTGCTCATGAGAGTTAAAGGTTCCTTTGTCTTAATAGCCATGATTTCAGCTCTTCAGCACTCATGATAAGTAGTCCATGTGCCAGCTGCTTTTTCAATAATTCCATTGTTCCAAATTAGTGTTCCATTCCAATACTTGGTTTCTCTATTCCAGACAGATCACGTCAGGGTCACCAATGTAAGATTTGGGGGTCACAAGTTGACTCAAAAGAACTTATGACCATCTCACCATATTCCAAAGTTGTCTCTTAATTCCATGATGAAGTATAAAAGTAAACAAGTCAAAGTCAGAGCTTGGTGTCTTGACCAGTCAACTTCTACTAGGTAAAAAGTGTCTTGGGATTCCTCAGTTTATTGCTTTTATGGAACATCACACAGGCCACCAGGCCTACAACCAATCAGTACCTTTCATGCTGTACATCATTACCTTTGCCCCTTGGGCTTAACCAATCACAAGAGCTGTGTCCTTCTGCCCATGCTGGCCAGCTCTTCCCAGCAGTGGACTTTCCCCTCCTAATTAATTCCTCTGGTAGCTTGGCTGTGCATTCCAGGGGTAATGAGTCCAGAATTCATCCCCAATCACAATACCTTATTCCAAATACTACCTCCTCTTTGTACCCTGATGAGCATTGCTCATCTCAACCTCCTTGCCTGAGTGCCCTTCATCTTAGCTCCTATTGTATCTACTCCTATTGTATTTTACCCCCATTGTACTAGCACCCACCTGTTCACCCCCTTGGAGTGCAGTAGCAAAGCTTGCCAGACAACCACTGTTTAATGTATATTTAAATTAGACTGAATTTTACTGAATTCCACAAATTCCACATTTCATGAACATTTCATACATACACAAATATATCAACTCATATCCAGTGTAATATAACCTGTCCAAACATTATATAATTCATATTTATTATAGTTAACTCATTAATTCAATTATAAACTTAACCTTAATTATTGTTCATCATTTCAAACCAGGGGTCAAAAAGCCTAGTGCTTTTTACAACATGAACCCTATTGATGTCAGATGTGGGTTTTGACACCTGCTATCTTTAATTGACATATCTGAGCATTCTATAAGTGTCAAGTATGACACCTCAGCTGGAATTGTACTCTTTGATATGTTGGTGTAAATTTATTTTATTATAAGTTGGGACAACCTTTAATGAAAAATTTGTGAAATTTAAGTTATGACAATTTTTGCTGCTAGAAATTTATCAATATTTTATTAATGAATATATTATCACTTACCGTTCAGTTCAAAGCAAGTTTACCTACCCCCTCAGTGGGATATTCCATTTAACTTGACTAGGGGGGGGGGGTTGTATATCGGTTATGTTGCATTTGAATATTAGAACATAAAATATCAGTAGAAAAATCTAGAATTTCGTCTATTGTGTTATTTTTAAAGCAGGGTTTAAGGTCGTTTGTGATTAATACTTAAATGTTTTCACAACTTTCAAGTCTAAAAGGATACATGCTAGTAGGATTTTAGTAAACTGATAAGTCTTTGCAAATTATTTTAGAAAAATAATGTTATATTTTCATGCGTTAATTCTTTGACATCTTGAATTAAATTTCACACTTAATTTCCTTTTCTTCTGTCACGTACACGTAAATTACATGTTCATATTTCTTGTCGTTCTAATGATATCAATAATGACATTAACGGAAAGTATTAGTTTACTAATTGAGGTGTAATGAGTTTAACTTTTAAAGTGAAAATGTAAATGGTTAATCATCATTAAAATTCTAGAAGGAATTACAATGTAATGCCTTGGAATATCTTTAATATGATTGTAAATTTGCCTTAAATATGAAATTTTATGGTTATGTTTGGTTAGATTGATGGTTTAGAAAGAAAAGTTGTGATTAAAAATTGAGGAAATAATTCAAATAGCAGTGGGTAGATTGTGAAGACTTCACTAAATGTTGAATGTTAACGATTTTATTAAATCAGTTGTTAATGTTATTTTGCTAGATAGTCTTTTTATATGTTATACATAGTATACATTTATATACTAATTACTATGCAACAATAACTAAATTGTCACTATAATGTATGCATAACATTCAAAACAAGTTAATACCAGTTGGTGATGTATTGACATTTAATGTTCCTGATATCACATAGAAAGGCAATTAGCAGACCTGGGCCTTATATATGAATATGCTAATTAGGAGAAAGATATGCATTTATAATATAGTGCTGGCATTTAGGCCCACATAACTGCTGCCATGTCAGAGTCATTAGAGGGGGGCGGTCTGTAATGATTAAAGAGGGGGAGGGGGTGATATCAATCTATGGATGGCAATCGGGGGATTAGTCCAGTCTAATAGCATTTGGCTTTGCATGCTATAGTCAGACAGCTGCTGGGAAGCCTCTCAGTTGTGAAAGCTTACCGTTCACTCCTTCATTTAGTTGTTTGTTGTCCACCTGTGTGGTCAGTACTGGTCACACTGGTCAGTGTGTGTGGGAGCACTGGTCAGACACAGGTCAGAGAGGGACGTATTTATAACAGAGTCAACATAGTACAGTATTATATATTGTACATACACTTGGGACACAATGTATCATTGATATATACTGAAGACAACTACAAAGGATATAATACACACATAGGATACTTCGGATGTATACTGACAAGACTCAGAAACCAAGACTTACAGTAGCGTATGATTAGTCCCAGTCTTCAACATTCTTGAAAAGATAACACACGAGGAACTGTAGTGTTTACAGTGTGCAGTGAGTTTGATGTTGACATCTGCAGCCACATACATCACTTGAGAACCAGCAGCAGCAGCAGCAGCAGCAGCAGCCAAACTAGGCTCCCATGGATGCTCTTGGCCAGTGGCCTGCTGCTGCAGTTCAATGCAACGGCCTGGACATGGACACAGATATGCTGGACCAGCTCTACAATTCTCTATTTCCAGGTATTGTTTATGTACGAAATGCTGCAGGATAATGTCAATATGTAGTACTATGTATACATTGATGTCTTAGGTCAGAGGTCATGTCTAAATTGGTTGAAATCTGCTACGACGTTAAATGTTTCTTTGACCGGAAACTACTTCAGTACCATGTGACCAGTACACCAAAATTGTGAGTGTTATCTAAATTTGTTGAAATCTGCCCAGAATACTATTCCATACTTTGAATTTGGAGACTAGTCTGTAAACTACAAAATATAAAAAAAATCATGTCAAATTATGACAAAATTGTCAAAATATTCCAAATGTATTGATATAGATCTACATAGAATCCTAGTTCATGCTACGTCATTTTAAGATTTTCCTACGTTGTCAAAATATTCAAAATTTGTCAAAATATTCACTTGAATCCTAGTTCATACTATGAATCTGAACAGAACTGACTCATGCAATTTACTATATTGTTTTCACTGGTGTCACAGTTCACTGCATTGCAGTGTCGCACAAATTCACTGGTTTAGTAAACAAATCCCTGGTGTATATCCAGTAAACAACAGTAATTAGTGTGGGATATAAACATTGTGGTATTTATCTACTAGTCTAGTCAATTAGTCGAATGGTATAAAGGTCTCTAGTTGTTGGAAGTATTGAAGTATGAATATATAGTGTGATTCTATACAATATATTGCCGTGTTTCCCTGCTCTATTGTTGTCATTAGCAGAATAGCAGACCTACGTGCTTCCCTACATAGTGACTGGGTGACAACTATGACAGGGCACTTTTCAAGCAATGTCAATGCTCCATACTGAATACACGGCATGTTTTCATGTTATATATTGCATATAGGATGAATTGTTGTCAGTATTTTTCTGACATGGTGGTAATGCGCTATTGCAGTTGATTTATGGAGTATTGTTGTTGGATAGATATATATTGCAAATGACAAGGAAATGCTATGATATATTAATAAATGGATGTTTTTCCTAATACATAAAGCTCAATGTTAGAGAGATATATACTCTACTGTTGCCAAAGCCCTATGTTGTTGTTGCCAGGGCAGATTTAGGGATTAAGTAGACTCACTATACTGAGAATACTCTGTACTTTTTCCACTAATCCTCTTTGAAGGAAAATCTCCAGGCCTATTTCTCAATGTTGTATTTCCACTGCATGGTACATGTTATAATGCAAACATGCACTAACCATTTGTCAGCTCGAATGACAAGTTATGTGTGAACCATTGCTATGTGTTGTGTGAATATAATTACATCGTATTTACCCGATGGTTTTATGCCTAGTTTATAGAGCTCTCCATTCTCACAGCATTCGTGGATATTATAAGGCCATAGTTTGACCGATAGATGACTATGTGATTAAGGATGCTGAATGCTATGTTGCTGGGCTGTGTTATTTGGGATAAAAATGGACCAAATCTGACATAATACTACTGGGTGCTGCTGGCTTGCCAACGATTTAGCCGAACTGATATTGGCAGAGAATCATAGATGCAATTTTAGGTGACAGTACACATTTTTGTTATTTGGCCATTGTTAATACCAGCCTTTGCTCACGCGCTACGAAATGACGTCATAACACTCCAATGACGTCACCAAGAGTTCGTTTAGGAATGTAGATGGATGGGCTTCTCTAAGCTACTTTAAAAAAAGATTCTTTCGGCTCAGTTGTAAAATTAAATCGAGAGAAGACGTGTATTACATGTATTTTTGTTTTATGAGCATGACCTCAATATATTGTTTGTTATGATGGATATGTTTTAGAATGTGATGTATATTACATGTATTGAAGGTTATTTAGTACACTCACAATGAAATAGGATTTTATTGAACATCTGCTTTATTGGAGCCTATAACTATAATATGATAACCTTCTAATTTCACCAAGCTATTACAGTATAACCTTAAAACTAAGGGCACCATTTGTTTAACTGGAATAACTGGTTTTAATGGTCTTGGTGACGAGGTTGAACACACTAGCAAGGATGAAATGAAATGTCACTTGATTATAAAATGGTCTGAAGTTCAATGAAGAAAGTTTTTACATGGTAAATAGTGAAACCATGGAACTGGTGGCTCCATGGTCAAACCTGGAAATGGAACAATGGTCGTTTAAGACAGGTGACCGTTCACAGTAAGTGACTGTTCCATACAGGTGACCATATGGGCAGGTTTGACCTCTAGTTTAGGCTCAGTTTGAGTCAGAGGGTAATAACTAGTAGCATCTTGACTAATAAACGGTTTGTAAGTTGCAATATACATAAATTGTGGAGTGTATTGGAATCAAAGAAACCCACTATTGAGACCACCCGCTTGTAAGACCCTCTCTATTTAATGACCTCTTCAATTAGTCCCAATACGAGGTTTAGAAATGTTAAGTTCGAGAATTAAGACGTCAAGCTAAAAGGTTGTCATTGATAAGAATTTTTCATTTCGATATCGATATCAGTTTTCAACTTTCGATATTTTAATATCACAAAATTGCGTTAATTTTGTATTATAGGCATTCCCAGTTAGAAATGGAACCACTATAGTTACAAGAATACAACTCCCAAGTCTATAACTATTAAGCCAATCTCTCTGGCAATTAGTTTGCAATTTGGGGCAGGGGATGTGTAGTCAAGTGCTCACCATGGCACACATGTACAATTATAGAGGATAAACAAAGAATCAAAACATGGTTTTTTTAATATCGATATCAGTATTTTCTGGATTCATCGGCGTATCGATTACAACCCTACGTCAAGGTTTAGAATTAAGATCACCTCGGTATTAAGAACAATTCATCGACTACCTAATGTGGTCTTTATGGTAGAACTCTACTACACAATATTCTTGTGGTATTATGGACTATTCCGCAGCGTATTAGCTACAGTTTACAAAATACTGTTGCCAGTGGGAGGTATTGGCTGCCGTCGAGACATTGAGAGAATAGAGACTCTGAAAGACTGAGATTGTAGGAAAGGAGACTTTGGGAGAGACACTAGGGGCGGTTTTGTTAGGGCTGTAGGGGGCCTTTGGCAGTCGCCATGACAACTGCCTAATCCCATCAAACTGTCTGCAGCAGAAGAAAATCACATCAGGCCATCAGATAAACCGCCTCTGCTGCTGCTACTGTTGCTGACCACCTCTGCTTGTCTTCTGCAGCAGCAGCAGCAGCCTCTGGTTATTGCACCTCTGCAGGTTTTGTCATCCTGCAGGTGTTTGCTGCAGAGAATTACATTAACTAAAGGTTAAATTTGTTATCTACCAAATCCTAGTCTCTTATAGTACAGTATAAACTGTATAATTGAGAAAAAATGGAGAAGACTGGTATATAGCCACAATAATCTTGATACAGGAGAATCCCATCTTAAAATAACTGGCACCAAATATCGATGCAGTCTTCAAGCAGATATTTCTTGCTACATGCACTTGTGCAGAACTGTCGCCTGCTGCGAAAGACCCCCATCCTACTCCTTTTAACTGAATTTGCTGAAGGTCCCAGGTTTGAGTCCTGCTCACTTGGCCTTTGCGCTCTTCATGAGCTACATCCCAGCTGGATGTCGATCGCATGAGAGGTTAAATTGAAGATGTCTTGTACTCGGTGTCTATGCTGAGGCAAGTAAAAACCCCCACCCATGTGTAACATGGTATGAAATCCGAGCCTTGTCATCAGCCTCTCATCATTATGTCTGCCTCTGGCTATTAAAACTTCAGGCCAGTAGCATTGAGACTTTGAGACAATGTATCTCTTAAATGTACCCTTTGGAATATAAACTATTAATGAGTTTTATCAACCTTGTTTATTTTTCTCTTTTGATTGAAGTATGAATATTTATTAATTCAAATACTCGGTAATTCAGAAAGTATTTAACTGCCACTGAGAATTTTAAACAAACTCCACTTCGAAGTATTTTAGTGACCATCCTGTGTATAATCACACAGTATTATGAAATACTTAGCCATCCTTAATGTGAGAAATTTCAATAATGATGCGTATAATATTTTGTACTGGATGTTGGTCACGTATTAATTGACTAATTTGTGGTTGTGATTCTTCATGAAATGTCAAGTGAACCTTTGACTAATTAACACAATCTTATGGTCGTCTTTAATTGTCAGTAATTAACCTCATCTAGGTGTGCTGAGACAATAAACAATTCAAGAATATCTTTAATTACACCACCAGTGTAACCTATATATCACTAACATAAGGAAAAATAGAAGATCAAGTTACAATTGACGTCAGTTCAGTATTTTCTAGATTTGAAGCAGGGCAATGTATTATGTTGGAGACAACAATTGTAACTTGCATAGCTGGGACTTTTTCTCTTGAAATACATATTTTTTAATTGCATAGGAAATCCTACATTGAAGTCATACATTTCAAGATAAAGTTGATGTGATCTTCGACAACATTTAATGTCTGGAAATTCAGTGGTCCTAGTCCCTTTTCTGCACACTTATAAACTTTAATAATTTATATCAGTTCGTGTCCTATATGGTGCTGCATATATAGGGAACAGTTTACTTGTGCTGTGGAGTGGAAATAGCAATTAAGAATAAGTTAATTTTAGAACTTGTTTAATTTGTAACAAGTTTAGTGACCTAGCGTTTATTGGGTAGCAAGATGGACTGGAAATCGAGGTGTTCGCGTAATTGCCATGTATGGTTATTGGGTGATTTGGTTTTATTAGAATGGAGGTGGTCTTCAAATTGGGTGGTCTTACTTATGGAGCTTCACTGGTGATTGTTCCATGAAAAGAAAGAAGGAGGGGGGGGGGGGAGCTTTTGTGGAAAGGGGGGGGGGGGTCCCAGAGCAAATATGGAACATTGAATAGAAGCCTTTCATGTTTCGTCAGATAATCAAAATAATTCTTGCCTAATGCAATGCTTGATTGCCGCCTGGATTGCATGTTAATTAGGGCAGATTCCAATGAAATTTCCTCCCTCCCTAAATAAAACTGTTGCTGGGCAACAGGCTGTTGGTAGACAATGCATAATGACAACACAGGACAGGCTGATGACAGACCTTATTGTGTGCATTATTGTGGGGCATGTTTACTCGCAATGCATTTTGTTAAATTCAAATGAATCAGGTTTGTGAATATCAAATAAGGCACCGCATAATTTCAGTTGTGCATCCCTTTTGTGTTTTCGTTGTACCTTTCCTAGTCGTTGGTCAATTCGCCCCTATACCAAACTGGCTTCAGAAATAGACATCGCTTTGTGCATATTTGTATTTTCACAGTAGCTGGTCAGGTTGCCCCTACACAAAATCTGCATCAAAAATAAACTTTACCAAAGAATTAGGGACCCAGCCAACAAACAAGGGGTAATTCAATAGCAGCAAGGGGGTTTACCTTTCACCCCCATGCACCCCTCATCAGTTGCAAGCTGACACACACTAGACACTAGACGTTCAGCTGCTACCTTGCCCAGGTAAAATAATTACAGGTAAACGACAGCATTGAACTGGTATTGAACAGGCCCCTTAATTTCTAGGGGTAGGTCCAGGACCACTTTAAAACTTTTCCAATGCGATTTTCCGCATGAGTGGACCCGTTTCCTATGGCCTCATTGCCAATATCGCCAGTGCTGTAATGGTTGAAATGTGCACAGACCAATTTTCATCCAGGTACAAGAGCCCTGTTAGGTTATTCATTCAAGGTGATTGGCGTTTCTCCGTTAATTTGCCTCCCCAGGTATTGCACGGATGAAATAGAAGGCTCCCTCGTTGGTAAAATTTAGTTTTATGTTGCCCTTAAGGCTGCATCATATAAGCCCTCGAGCATAACTTTTAAAATTTAGAGAATTAAAGTTATGTATTGTCAGCCAATAAAATTGATGTCACGGCGTAATATATGAAAGTAAACAACATTGTCGCTGAACAGATATGTTTATGTCACGTGGACTATTTCTAAATCACTATATTTAGTAGTAGGTCGTTACAGTGCACAGTGTCTAAGGGTATTTTCCAAAGTCACATGTGTGAGGAAGTAAAACATATTTCAAGACTATCCTTGACCCAGCAACCCATATAGCCACTGAAGTTAAAACTTAGGTCATATTTTGTGAATCTTTACTTCATGAAGTAATATTTTAGGCATTTAAGTGTCAAATAATATTGTAAATTTCAAAGAAATGACATTATGAGGTCATCGATTATTTATTTATAAATAGTATAGCGCAATAATGAACAATGAATTTTATACCTTTTTAAAACAGAAAGATTTGTACTTGTGAGAAAAAAAAAAGAAAAAGAAATGAAAATCTGTGACAAAATGTTATTGTGGCTGACACAAAATGCCAGCTCCCTAGAGAGAGACCAACTAGGATTCAGTATTCAGTTACCATGGTAATTTAAATCTTGGCAGCAACCTTATATATCAGCTCACATTAGTGGCATCACTTTGTTACCAGCTACGTGAAACCATGGTGAAACGTTCTGCTGTGGAAAAGTAACACAATTCCATTGTTTACGTTGCTATGGTAACCGCGGCGTTCCCACATGGTCGACAGAACTTCATAACCAGTGCCAGTGTAGCGGTTATGAATTGCATCGACCGGTAATAACATGCGCTTAATGGACTTATAATGGACTTTTATATTAATACACTAATGTTCCAATCGAATGCAAGGAATATACGCTCGAGCAGGTCTATGTTTACAGCACTTGCCTCAGCCTGGTTGCCAATAAACAGAACGGCATAGCAGCAGAACACGGGTCACAAGACTTAAGTCATATTACATAGTGTGTATTTGACTATTTGTGTGGAGTTTACCAAAGTGTTTTAATAATGTCCATGTGACCTATTGGAATGGACAGGGATTTAATACAACCTACATGGACTATTAATGTCGTTTGACTGATAAATTTATTATATATAGGTAGGTGACATTTCACGTATTTCTTTTATGGTTATGTCTTGTGTCACGTATATAAATGTACCACACATCGTTTATAACTGTAGTTAAATTTAGTTGCCCCACAAAATACAATATGTATTGTTAATTTGGTTTAGATTATATTTAACGTATAATGTAACATTTAGATTTCTGTTTCATGAAGTTTATTTTAATACAGACTGGAATACTGAGAGATGAGTCTGACAAAATTTATTGTTGACCAATTCAGTTACATTTAACTGTAGACTTCATATTTCAAAATTTAAATTCACACAGATTATGAATAATATCTACTCCTGAGACTGACAGGTGACAGGAAACGTTATCTCTGATTGTTATCACGTGACATGTGATCGCGTCATAGTTGAACAATGGGCTATTGTTTATTGACACTTCTGACACTTGTCAAACCACCCCCCCCCCCCCTTACAATGACATATATGACAGCAATGTCGCAGCATTGACATCAATAGCTATTGAGTATTGACAGCTAGATAGAATTGCACTTTGGGCAGACTGACAAATTGTTTTTAACCTATAACATTGCTCCAAACTGCCAAAAGTATCAGTTTATCATATTATATCGTAGTTATCAATTCGCAACGATATAAAGGACAACTGGGCCGATTTATACGCAGATAAATGAGTATGTATATTTGAGACTATAGTGCACTATCTCAGCTATCAGTTTACTGTAATACATTACAGTTCAGTCAGATTAGTTATATAAACTCATTATTTTTCTCTTTGTGAATATTGTGTGGATTCTAAGGTTAAAGGTCGATAAATTCTGGAAGTTTCTGTTACCATGGAAACTGTTCGGGTCTACTTTTTTTTTATTATGAAGGTCAGTGGAACTTATAATTACGAGCTACCGGAGAACGTATTCCTTCGAAACGTGCCACCAAGCATGAAAATAACGTCACATAGCCCAGAAAAACGTGCACAATATTTTATTGACATACTAAGCTGTACAGATGTAGCAATATGTTTGTGTTTACCTTATATTAGCCAAATCATGTCAATATCTGTATGACGTGTGTGTATTTATCAGACACAAACTGCTCTAAAAAGTATCTTTCATGATGTATTGAATTAATAACTGTAGCTATATTTATCCGTAGGTATAGATTTATTATACATAACTTCAGTTCACATAATATTATTTGAGGATGGCCCTATGTACTTTTGTAGGCAATTAATTGCATAAATTATGAATTATATCCAATCTGACGTCATTAAATTATATATTTAACTCTGTCCATCCTATCCTTTCTAAAAGTGTTGCCTGATTTGATGATTTAAGCACTCCTTGTGCCCATCTCATCAAACTAGAGCAATAGGAAATGTCTCACTGTTTATCTAAGTTTTTAGTATGAAGTGACTAATACGCAACATTTCAAATAAGTCGTCCTATTTAGTATCTACAAAGTAGATAATGGCTGAGATAACATGACTAAATTAGCCCTAAGTATAGCTTTACAGGAGAGCCATTTTAAGGAATTATTTATTACTCTACTAAAGTTCTAAGTTCTTTGTAAGTATTATACTTTACGAAGCTAATTATAGTTCCCCTTTTGGGCCTTAATACTATTTATACTATTGAGTTATAGACTGCTGTTGGACAGCCTATAATTAGATACCTTTTGTGTGAAAGATGCTAAGAAGTATGGGGGTCCTATCTGTATAAGGGCTAAATACAAGGGGGTCAAAAAATGACCCCCCTTGGTTCTTTCTTGTAGGTCAGAGGTCATGGGTGCCAGTTTTGGGTGTCATCCTTTGTGCCTCAGGTAAACATATAATATTCAAAGCACTGGGTGAACTCTTTTAGAAGAAGTAACTTAAAAAGTAGGTAAGATGTAGCTTGACAGTTGACATAGGTTATTTTGTAGTGCAATAGTATATGTAAAGTATAGTCACAAAGTTATATGTCTCAATTGGTGACTTTAATGCTAAGTCATTCAGTCACTCAAGGTGTTTCAGTTCATATGAAAATTCAGCCATGTGGCTCAAGGTTACCTGTCTGAGATGGACAGGACTGTTTAGGCTCTTTGAATATGTTGAGATTTAAATGGGTGGCATATGTACAAGATTTACTTGAAACTTGTGCTTTTAATATTCAAAAATATCTAAAATGTATATTACAAAATTTATTATTATTTTAAATATATATCATATCTTCTGAGTGACTACCATGCCCATGGGTCATGGTTTAATCTGGAAGCTGGCGATATCAAAGCTTATTCAGTAAGTCCAACTTTCAAATCGAAAATATTACTTTTTTATTTTGAGAAAAATAGTTATGGTATTACTAATCTGTAACATGAAAATTTATGATCCATTCGAATAATTTTTGCACATTTTAACCTGTCACCTGCTAGTTGATACAAGTCTAGTCCAGTTAGCAAGTATATGTTCATGTGATAAATGAGCTTAGCTGCTAGCCCAGTGGATTAAGTACAAAGCCCATGCCTATACACGTTCTATGTTATGCATAGAATGTATTTCAGTATATGATATGAGAAATGAGTTGTTGATAGTCAACCTTGCCTAGCCTTTTCTTTTAAATAGCTAAAATGTCCCGGCTCTGGGACAGTGCCATCTGGTTGCTTTTTACCCCACCTGAGCAGAACGTGAAGTCATCGACCTCATTAATATATCCCCCTATTGCGCAATCTGCGGGCTAAAATCTTGATTATTATTGGCATTTCAATGAATTACTGTATTTATCTGTGTGCCCAACGTGTTGGGATAAAATAGATGCTGCATTGATGGTCTATAAATATGGCTAACATTACACTCAAGCCTATGTTGAACCAGCATTGATCATTTTTGTACTAATGTTTAAGGGGTAAAAAGGAAGCTATTAAGCAGGGAAACTCTTGGTTTGTGAATGTGGCCATAAAAATGGAAATTGATCGACCGTTTTTGATGGAAAGAAGGAAAGATCACTCCAGACTTAGAGGGTTAATTTTGAGACTTGAGAATTATGCCTGCGCCTGTAGAATATTGCCCATGAGAGATGTTGCTTTTCGGTTTGTCTATCTTTGTTGCTGCTTATACCATGGAGTCACTAGAGATTCCATGTTTATCTGTCTGTCTATAGATTTTGGTAGAGTGAACTGATATGTTGATTGATATGTCTGTTAAGTGTCTGTATTGATTGAATTATCACATACTGAACATCCTTCTCTATGGTAGCCAACTAATTGCACTGACCATGGATTTACTAGACGAACTAGAAATTTATATTTATATATATATCAGGTTGTGTTATTTCTGGTAATATTACAATGCCCTGTACAATTGCAGTACTGTATTTCTTGTACAATCCTGTACAGTTACAGTACTGTATTCATGTGTAAACCTGTACAATTACAGTACTGTATTTCATGTACATCACAACCTCCACCATCCAGGTGTTTCTTGAGAGGGTCTTAATGAGTCAACATTGGCTGGATTAGTCTGATTTGGGGGTGAATAACCCTCGTTTTGGTGAATAATAACGTGAATAAGCTTAGTAGGTCTTAGTGAATCACTTGTTGAGTAACAGAGGGTGGATAAACCTTGGATAAACTAACTATGCCTGCTAACTGTGGGGGTGAAAACTTGTTTCTGGTGCAGCAGATCTACCCAGAACACTGGCAGCAGCAGCAACAGCAGCAGCAGCAGCAGCACAACTGATGCTAGTTCCTAGAAAGACTTAAGTCAGCATCAATGCAGGGGGCCCTGTGGGGATATTGGCCAACTTAGGGGGCCCAAATGGGGGCACAGAAGGTCAGTGGGGTTTCGGTGGGGCTGTGTGGCAAGCAGTTGGTGCTGAGGAGAAGGCAGAAAGACTAGGATAACACCAAGTTGGAGTAGGAATTTAGAGACTTGAGTCTCTTCTGAAATGGCCCCTTGTCTGGTCTCACCATGGAGGACAGTGTGGGGGATTTCATGGACTTGGATATACCCATGGATACAATGATATGGTAAGGGATGCTGCTAATGATGGGGATTGTGTCTGTTGCTTCAGGCACCACCTTCTGTAGCCTCATCCTCCTGGAATGTTACATCACTCTTGTCTTGGTTCACAAGCAGCAGCAGCAGCAACTCCATCAGCAGCCTGCCTCGTGGTCTTTCTGACTACCTGTTGAACTTATATACAAGTCTTCAAGGTTCATCTTCTCAGCTTTTCTGGAGTAAATTCAAACTGTAATTGTGCTTAGAAACAAGAAAAAATTACTTGAGTAATGTATTGTAATTTCAAGGCATTACAGGGATTCATTATTGCTAGTTTTTTCAACAGTTTTGCAGTGAAGTTACTTTTTCTACAAGGAATGTGCTAGAATGTTGTATGAAATATATGGTAACATCTAAAAGCTGTTATCACATCTTCATGGTGATATATACTTTGTTTTAAACTATAACAGAAAAGTCATTTGGCTAGTTTCATGGCTCTTTTCTCAGCATTGAACATAATTCGCATGTCAGTCATGTGAATGATATTGCCAAAGTGATTTTTCGTTTTTGGCAGGTTGCTCGCTCTTTTTCTGTAGCAATTGTGTGAAGGTTTCGCAGTAATATACAGAAGCATAAAACAATGACGTTGTTCATGTTCGACGCAAGCTTGTTATATATGATATTCGTATAATTTATTTATGATATTTATGAAAAATCTTTTTGAGCCCTTCAGTGGATTGACATATCTGCATGACTGGTGCAATGATTAATTATTACATCAATACACATCAACATACATATATATTATAATGTGAAGTTTTCAAAGCGAGAGAGAATAAATAACATTGCAAATGTATCCGCTCACTAACTTAGTATGTATTGGTCAACTAAGGATGGTATGAGTCTGTTCTATTCATTGCATGTTGCAACATATCAGATTTTTGTGGCTGGTTTTAAAGTAGTCGAGTTAATGACCTGGCTATCAGGGGACGTAGTTATCAGTCATAATGAAATATAGGGCTTGATAATACATGTTCTGGTGCTTGCTTGGAGCTAGATATTGTGTGGATCGCCTGAGGTCAGTCTGTGCTGGCCAGTGACCTATCTGCCAGGAATATCATGGTACTAGGAATATGACTGTGCTGTGGTGAGGTCATGTGCCTGAATGCTTAGAAAGAATGGATATCTATCCTAGATAGTGCGAACTTAAGTTTTAATACGAAAGAAATGCTATTCAGCGAATGACTATAGTGCTAAATTTGAGATCATTAGATCGTACACACTACTAGACACTACTAGAAATATATATACAGTATACCCTATGATTAGTGTGTAAATGGTTTACCAACATCTATGGTTTTAAATGTGTTAAATATTATTGTCAATGTGCTGTGGAGTCATACTGTGGACTCCAAACCTTATCGTCTCATCATTACGTCTTCCTCTTAGTCTGGCAGCTGGTCGGTTAATTAGACAATGGAGTACATTACAGTGTCACGTATATGGGAATTGGGGAAAAGGAATAGTATAGATATACTATAGTAACACTTCCTATTATATACTAAAAGTATCACCATTGAGTTCCTGAAATAATATAATTTACTATTAAATATTAGGCTGTAATAATTAGGAGTGTCACTGAGATAAGTGTAATCTCATAAGGATGGCTTCAATTGGCTTGTATTTACAAGTTCTGCCATTTGAACTATGTATATAATGTGATCTCTGACTGTTGTTAGAACCAGGTACTAGTTACATTTTATTAGGTTATCAAGGGACCAAATCCGGCTCAGCACTAACACTGTCATGTTGTTTATCTGCATCAGTTATTTGTCAAATTACATGACATCAACTTTTTCAACAGGATACCCTGTAGTTCTCCACAGTCGTGTCTGACTAAGGACCTTGGTCTGACCCTGGGAACAACTATGACTGTAGTCTGTAGCTAAGATGTAAAGATTTACAGTATGACATGGCTATCATGTATGAATCTTAATTGTTTTGATGCTAATGGATTAAGTAACAACACAGTAGTGCAGAATTATTACATTTGACATGGGACACTTTGCCATGAGGTTGTTTGTTGTGACATTAATTTAAAAATAATGTTCTAGTGTCACTGGATATACTATCTGCGACAATCATACATTATTCCTTCAATATGTATCCATACAATTAAATGTAGGTGATTTTAATGTTTATTGACTGCTCAGTGCAAGGTATATTACTAAAGTAAGTTAATGGCAACAATTGCTCAATTGGTAAGATGAACTGATTGCGAGTGAATGGGAATGGAATTTGTGAATATGGTAGAATCTTAAGTGTCCTGCATTGTGTGCTTTCGTAATTGGTTTTGGTGAGTTAATGATGGATAGATTATAGAGCTTGGCAAATAAACAGCATGATAATTGTTAAATATTTTTTGACTAATTGATTTTGTTTTGTTTTTTGCAGGGAATCCGATGCAAGAGGACCCCTGGAATTTGAGCTCACAGTTATTCAATGGTTTTAAGAAGGTTAAGTTGGAGTCAGGAGAGCCGAATACAGTTCAGCAACCCTACAATGCAGCTCAGTTTGGCCTGCCACCCAAGTTGAAATACTCTCGACAATTTTACCAGGAGGGACACGGGTACAATTCTCTTCACCAGCCATTGTTACCCGGGGATGCCAGCTTAACGGCTGGGGGTGGCATGTCACAGAGCTACATCCGTGCCTCAACCATCAAGCTTCTAGACACATATCAAAAATGCCAAGGAGTCAAACGTAAGAGCGACGAAGCCGATATTTATGTGATACAGCCTGCAAGGACCAGCAGCACAACGGCCCCAACTAGTGGTTCACAGTTGGCCCAGCAGGTGACGAGCAAAGTGCCCGTCCTGCCGGCCGCGTCGGGAAGTGATGAGGAGTGTTTCGTGGTCAGCGCCACCACGGGCTTCCAAGCTAAAAAAACCGCCCTCACTACGAAGACGACCTCCAAAAATGGAGGGCCGTCTTCGACTGCTAGTGAAGGGGACTATCAACTTGTACAGCACGAGGTGCTGTACTCCCTGACCAGCGCCTATGAGGTGCTGGAATTCTTGGGCAGGGGCACCTTCGGTCAAGTGGTCAAGTGCTGGAAGAAGGGCACCAGCGAGATCGTCGCCATCAAGATCTTGAAGAACCACCCGTCGTACGCGCGACAGGGGCAGATCGAGGTGTCCATATTGTCACGACTGAGCCAGGAAAATGCTGACCAGTTCAACTTTGTGCGAGCGTTCGAGTGCTTCCAGCACAAGAACCACACTTGCTTGGTGTTTGAGATGCTCGAGCAGAACTTGTATGACTTTCTCAAACAGAACAAGTTCCAGCCCCTGCCCCTCAAATCCATACGCCCCATTACCAAACAGGTGCTGACCACCTTATTAAAGCTTAAGAACTTGGCGCTGATCCATGCTGATCTTAAACCGGAGAACATCATGTTAGTGGATCCTGTGAGACAGCCCTTCAGGGTCAAGGTCATTGATTTTGGGTCAGCAAGTCACGTGTCCAAGGCTGTGTGCTCCACCTATCTGCAGTCTCGGTACTACAGGTAAGTCACTGATTGAGAAGTAATTATTGGTAAAATGATATTTTGATATGAATGTATTTATTTGCTCTAATAGCTTAGGTCATCATCTCTGGAGTCTTTGGGTCCCACAATCTTGAAGCCTCATTATGACTGATATCGTTCAAGTATTCAGTCTTCATACATTCTGGTTGGTGCTTAAGATCTGACGGAATGCAATGTAACTTCGTGATTTTTGCAATTGCTTTTCATTTTTACCAATTGCTATGTTTACCTGTTACCTGTGTTTTTGAATGATAAATTCATCTTGGTTGTGCAATGCCCTGAGCAGGAGTAGACAATACTAGAGATGCTCTAACTTGGTCTAAATATTGAACTTTTTTAATGCTCATTAGTTATAAATGCAATGTTTAACTCGGTTACCCGTTTCGAATGGTAAATTAAATTAAATCTAGATCTTGGTTGTGCAAGGCTCTGAGCAAGGCTCTGAGCAAGGCTCTGGGCAAGGCTCTGGGCAAGACTCTGAGCAAGGCTCTGAGCAAGGCTCTGAGCAAGGCTCTGAGCAAGGCTCTGAGCAAGGCTCTGAGCAAGGCTCTGAGCAAGGCTCTGAGCAAGGCTCTGAGCAAGGCTCTGAGCAAGGCTCTGAGCAAGGCTCTGAGCAAGGCTCTGAGCAAGGCTCTGAGCAAGAGTAGACGATACTAGAGATGCTCTAACTCGGTCAAAATATTGAACTTTTCGATGTATAAGTTATAAATATCATAACTTTTCCGTGAAAATTTCATTGTAGATGTTAAAAATCATAACTTTGTTATTGTGTACCTTAAGTTTTCTGCCTGATATATGTGCGTTAAATCAGATTTCCTTGTACATTATATAGATACAGGAATCTGATACACCGAACTAGTTGCAGTCACTTAGTATGCATCAAATACATATATATGTATATTTGATTATATATTCATGGTCATGACTTATCGTACATCCTGTGAGGAAAAATGCAATGTATATTGTACATTATTTGCATGGTCTCAGTTTTATCTTTTATGGAGAACCTATTGTGATAATGGCACTGACTGGAGAGGATAGTTTGAAAATTCCCCCTTTTTATGGAGTAGTTACCTCATTGGCATTTTGCCAAGAAAAATATATTTCAAGGAGGAAAGACATGCAATACAAATGTAAATTTGTAGTAAACTTGAATTGCAGCTATATCATAGCAAATAAGTAAAGGAGATAGGACGCCTGCCAATATCATCATGATCACTGCAGCAAAGAATTTACTATATTACATCATTATGTGGCACTAAAATATTCAACTTAAAACTCATGAAAAGTCTCGAAATATTCGAAATACGAAATTGTGATCTGGGTCATGAACTACCAGCAATGTGTGCCACACAGCATGAAGCAACTGATGTACTTCCTCGTTGGAATGTGACTGACGTCTAGCTGGTGAATTGCAATATTCACATCTGACATCTTAAATGGTTTTATGTGTGACCTTCCGAGTCATTTCGGAGGTCATACTTACAGCTGTTGAACTGAAGGTTAACTTTGATTGTTGGTGGGTAACATTAACTGTGACTGGAGGTTAAACTTAAAGATAACTTGGTGATAGCATATCGCTGGTCAAAATATTGATTTGGGATTATTATTTTTTTTGCCTCTAAATGTAATTATTATATCAATTGTATTACAAATACTGGTCATACATTGTTCTAACCAATTTTGGTTGACCGTGTCTTTATTTGGTTATCTCAGACGACTGGTATCCTCTTATTATAAACACTAACAGTGTTAAGACTTCGCTTCGCCTCTTGTTTGACATTTTGACGAAGATGCCTTTAGCTAAGGGTGATCAGTAGTCTACGAAGGCCTTTAAAAGATGTTTGTTGCTTCTAAAATAGGGATATAGCCACTGGGAATTCCAACGGACTTGAATTATCGACAAAAAGTCCATGCGTTGGTCTTGCCCAAGCTTGTCTCATACTAAGTAATGGCAACTGCCAGTTCAATGCAAATGTCTCCATTAGTTTTATATTTCCTCATTTTGAAGGCCACTGTTGTGGTATACATAGTGACTGCAACATTTAGGGTGAATTAAATGCTCTCAAATCAAATTGATGGCGATCATTGTAATGTGCGAGGTGATTTACTTTAATTTAAGCAATGTTTTTAGTGGGGATCTTCTCATTCCTTGAGATTTATCAACATTTTGGGTTTTCCCTGCAATAACACGGGGGGAATCCTGGTCAATCTTAATAAAATAGCACTAAAATGATCACATATTGCGTTGATAGCATCATAGCAAAGTATAGCGCAAAATTAGTTCAATTACGGTGCAGACATTCTGACCAGTACTGCTCACAATATAATCAGCAGTCACGTGACCCGCGAGGTCATGTTTTAACGTTATGCTAATGAGACATCTGACCCGGTGTCGTAGCTCAGCGTGGGAACAGCATCCAGATGTATGGCATGTTCATTGTATACAAATATCCACCTCACATGTTGCAGAACTTTACTGGCCAGAGATGCTCTGCTGTATGTTAAAACTCTCGATTTGATTACGTGCTTAGTTGTTACAGATTTTAGCCCGCTGTGTTGTGTTTGATCACGTGTGCTTGTAGGTACATATTTTAGTCTGGCAGCCATGCAAGGATCAGATGTCGATCAATGATGGCTGGGTGCAGTTTTTAGTCCGATGGTCCAAAAGCCATAGTTCAATCAGTCTCCAAGATAATTGAGTCAATAAAGACCAATGTTATAATTGTAAGTGATAAATATTGTGACTAGCTAGTTACTTTACTGTTTACCAGGTTTGCTGCAGTGAAATGCCATGATTAATTTCCACAATTATGAATACCCTTGGGTAGTTTAAGTGATGTTAATACAATGTAACTGGTGTTCTTAATAGCAGGAATCTCCTGTAATGCTGGAAGATACATTTGAAAATCACTGATGAAATACCTCTGACCTTGAACTGTGATTGAATATCTTTGACCACCAGACTGAGACAGGTCTCAGTCTTTTTCCAACTAAAGTACTGATTGCTGAAATAGATAAGCCAGGATTGATATCACTGGAAAATAAGAATTAAATGGTAATTTTAGAGTAGCATAACATCAGAAATATATTAGAAAGGGAAATGTAAGAATTTCTTGGCTGCTGGGAAAAAGAGGGAACTAAAACAGCAGTTACTGATGGATAGCAACTTGGCATTTGAAGGAAAAGAAGAACACCACAATGAATTCCCCTCCCCCGCCCCCCACCCCTTCATTTGCTCCTTCCGTAGCCATGACCTTTGATGACCTTCGGAGTGCAAATTTCTTGGACAGATTGTCTGCAGGTTTCCATGGCAACCCAATGAAAAGAAAGCTGTAATTGGACGGGGGAGGGGGAGGCCCAGACTCCCAGTTGCCTTAAGGGGGGTGGGCCTTTTCTTGTTTTATTATGTCCATTGGGATTAACATGATCACATCCATGGCTTGGACCTTGGTTGTTTTAAAAACATCATCATTTCTCTCCGATTTCCATTCAAACAAAGTGCAATTACATTCACCGTGGGCATTATTGCATGGGTAAATCGCCATGGATACATTTGCCAATTAAATTTTGGAATTTCTGATTTTTCAAAACTGCTTGAAGCCCTCCAGATAAGTTGAGATAACACAGGGTGTTTCCACACATTTTCCCAAAATCCAAAATGGGGTGTTGGGTGCATGCTGATGTCATTTGACCTTGAACCCTGACCTTTGCCCTCTGACTGGGGAAACTCAGAACCCTAGATCATGAACACCCCTTTGCTCTGCATCTGTGTAGGGTTGTCTCTGTTCGAAACTTGATCTAGTAGTACTAGTACAGTGGAAACCCCTAATGCTATTATGATTTGCAAGCAACTATGTAGTCTAATGTAGAAATGGGTGGAGGATTGGGTTCACAATACTTTCACAAGCTGCTGGGACAAGTGACAGGCCCCACCCTAGCTGGCAAAGTTACAGGCTTGCATATGTATAGCATTTTTACTAAACCTAGGAAAGAGGTGTTCTTAATACAAAAATATTTAATATTGGATGGTCGTTTATATGTTTCCACTGTAGGGGAGTAAAGTTATTGATGTTGTAGCTGTGCCATGAAGTACTCCAAAATAGTACAACAGGCTGTGTGGCTATTAGTGTGGCTCCAATGTAAGGCCATAAATTTACTGCTGTAGTTTATGTCCAGGCCATTGAGTGCATGCTTGCTTGTGGCCAACCAAAAAATGTGTGAAAAATTAAAAGTGAAATCATGGTTTCGTCATGGTTTTTGTCCACAGAACTTCGCTCACATTATGGCGTTTACCACCATCAATCACCAGCTAATGGGATGGTGATTGTCAATTACAATGGTGATCCATCTCGTGACGTCACAATCGAAATCACGTGACACAATGCCACAGCGAGGCTCTGTGGGAGATTTGTCAAAACAAAGAGTTAACATTGATGACTCCTGACAATTTGATGGTGATGATGATAATTAAATTCTTCAATATTAGATATTACAGCAGGGGAATGTTTTTGCTCTAGGATATATCTGATCCATTTGTTTTTTATCTGTCACCCTGTGCTTCGCTATTTGTACAGTTTAACCTTATAGATAAATCTCATTTTGGAGAAATCTCATTTTAGATAAATCTCATTATTTCAACTATTGCTGAATGACTTATTCATATGATATTCATGGGGAGATAGATACTCAAGGTAGTCTGAATGGTGAGGTGATCTAAATGTCTTACTAGTGAAGTGATATTGTGGCAGGGTTTGGCTGTAGGTTCTTAATCCAAATATCATTTTGAAGGGGTCTTTTTGGTGACTCACTGGTGAGGCGAATCGCTATATATGTAATACCATTTTGAACTTCGATTAGATAATACTATTCATGGTGCTATGGTCTCAATTATTGAATAGTGAGGTGGTCTTATGGCTGGGTTCTACTGTAAGTTGTAAATCCATCTCTAGGGACAGAGAAAGGGACAGAGTAGAGTGCTTTTCCCTGGCTTTCCCCAAGGCTGCTGCTGCTGCTGCTGCTGCTGCTGCAGGGAAACATGCAGATGAAATCAGCAGGGACTGCAGCTGATGTGCCCTGCAGCTCATGACTCACTCTAGGGGGGTATTTGGGGAGAGGGGGTGAGCTAGCTAGCTATATAAACACCCCCTGTCTCTTGTTTTGGGCTTCTGTTACCTCTTTTATACAAAGAAACAAACATATACCTTTCGTACACTCTGTAATGCTGCAGTTTGCTTGTTATACTTTGTGCTAGAACTTGTAGTTAGTCTTGTAAATCTGTTGTTGTAATATTTTTATCTGCCATGACATCATCCTTCGGCTTGTTATATTGCATTATATCTCTCTTATTTTATTATGAAATTTAGAAAATATGTGATAATTTTGCTGTGAAATTATTCCTCCGCTTATTCTATTACATGTTATATATCCGTTATTTTCGTGTAGATTTGAGCTAATTTGAGTCCTCCTGCTCTTCTGGTGTTTGAAATTATATAATTTCTTTCAAAATATTTCTCTGGAAATCCAGGGCAATTTATTACAAATGTTGGTGTGAAATTTATTTTCCAAGAAAAGGTTGTGTTATAAATATATATGTCTGTGGCATCAGCTTCTTTTTAATTCCAAAACATGAAACTCGCGATGGAGATTTTCCTAGAAAACCCACATTTGGTTATTGCAAAAACATCTCTATTTTCCTCACCTGCTTTTTATATGATTCAAAGGGTCCTTTTTTTAAAGTCAAAAATGTGGTTGAAATTCTTGGTGATATTTGATGGAGGAATGAACAATACTTTCACTGTTTTAGAAATTTTAGAGTGAAATGATTTCTATATCTGTTACAGTCCACAGTGATTTTTCAACAGTAAGCGCGAGTTCTCAATTGGCTTTGTTTGTACGAGAAATATGATTATAATATGTTATTGGTTAGTGAATGGTACATAGTTATACATCGGTAATGATTTAATTACTTTTAGGGAGGAATATATTCACAATTTACTTATATTCACAAATATTCACAAATCTGTTAGCTATTCTGTTACAATCCATTTCTAAGTGAGCCATGAAGAATGATTTAAATAAATCATAAATTTTTTGATGGGATGTTATTATAAATACTGACCCATGTCCAACATGGGAGGTCCTACACAACACTTAGGAATAAATATTTGGTAAAATGGAACAAAAAAAGTTCATAAATATTGTAATGTATGATGTATGTAATCTCAATGCAGCTAAAGAGCAAAGACTTCATAAATGCTTGATTTTATCTAAAATTTCTAACTCGGCTGTTGAGAAAAATAGGAGAAATATCTTTTTGATTCGTTGGCCGCACGCTTTTAGTCCATTTTATCGTCTTGCTTTTAACCTAAACGGGATATATTTTTTGTTTTGTTTTTGGTCGCTTTTGTCCATTGATCCCGTCCTTTTGCTATGGACATTGATCTGCAGGTGATGTTTCTCCCATCTTGGTAGCTGCTGCTGCTGCTGCTGCTGCCACCACAGCTCACCTGTCAGCTTACGCAGCTTTTAAAAGCATTCAATCAACTGCCTAATTGCTGGCCTTGCTGGCCTGGCTGGCCATGTATCAAGTAGGACAGAGTAGAGAGTGTTATAAGCTCTTAGAGATCACAAATAATTGACATTACCCGCTAATACCTGGCTATAGCACTTTGTTTGTCTAGAACTGATTATCAGAGAACTTTCTTGATTTGTTTTTCTTTTTAATACTAAACTGGTCAGAAGTTTTGTAGAAGTATTGCAGAAATGTGTAAAAATTCCATTTGCTCAATGATGCAAATTCTTATTTGCTCAATGTTACAAATTCTTGAGTATATTTACTAAGCTTTGTGCAGTTATTTAGAGAACTAAAATAGATCTATGTACCTAATGGTTTTTATGTGTTTAATTAGCTGAATATAATGTGTACCATGGTGTGCAATATTTTTGTTGCACATAATTATTTGCTTGCGTAAGCTGTGACCTAATCATTATTTTTGCTAATTGTCATTATACAAACAGAAATAGTTAAGATTGAACACATTCACAATAGTTTCAATGATCGGCAAACTTCAGTTAATCTTTGATTGACCGCTGAGGAGAAGTTGAAATTTATCATGGCTAAAAATATTCAACTCAATATAGTAAGCCCCAGGGACAAAACAGCAAAAGCATGTTCAAAACAATCGAATAGATAAGATAGATTTATAATCTGGATTGTCTCCTTTAGCTTTTAGATGTTGTGATAACACGAGTATGATGAAAAATTTATGAAAGTTCTTTTATTATTTAATTTCAATAATAGATTGGTTACTATGGCTCTGTACTAAAATTTGGAACTGTCGAGTAAATTAAACGGAATGAAAAGCCTTGTCATCTCATCATTCTGTCTGACTTTTACTGTGCTAATGGAGCTGATGTGCAGAATATTTTAAGATAGACATCTCAGAGAGGGATACATTACACATATAACTGATGAAGCATACATTTCTTGGACTAGTCTGACACAGAACTAGTTCATAGCCATCATATGATATATTCCATATATAGTTCTGTGTATCTTCAGGTGATGCAATTTAGGTTGCAGATGCAGGTGTAATTGAGTTTTCCCCCTGGTGACTCATAGCCAGAATTAGAACTGGAGGCAGTCCTTAGAGTGATGCTGGCAGAATACTCAGCTGCCCACAGCAACCCAAAGTTCCACTTAGTCATTCAGTGATGATGTTGAAAAAAAGAAAAAGAAAATGGAAGGCTACACACATTGAGTCACGTGACCAAAATGCTTATTATATGGTCATGTAACAGTTTGTACCCAATGACCTTGAATCGATTCTGTTCATCACCCAACTGCCCAAGGGCCTATATTACCCCTTCTGATTAAGGAAAAAAACACGAGAGGCGAAAATAAGATAGAGATGTTATCATGAAATATGTTGCATAATTATATGGAATATTGTCTCCTTATGCTGTTGTCAGGATAAATGATAAACGTTTGATTAAATCCTCTTCTCCCCCCCCCCCCCCCCCCGAAAAAAAAGGGGGAGGTGTTAGCAGGTTTAAACAGATTTCTGCAGCTAGACACTAGACAAGCAAGCCCAGGTTAGCCTTCAACCTGCAACAAGATAACAACCTAAAAATATGCACTGTGAGGATGATATTTATGCGGCAATGTGAAATATGGGCAATTGATAACTTGTACTAAACCCCATTAAACCTGGTTTGTTTGTAACACCTTCAAAAAATCTTCGTTACTTATGGTTTAAAATACTGGGTTCTCATACACAATTGTACTTGCTCCAAAATTTCATGATATCAGCAGTGTTCGAAATATATATATATAAGGGGTTTCCCAACTGAAAGTCTGAGCGGACAACCAGAAATTTTGGCACTCCAGAACACCCTATTTCGAACACTGATCAGTGTAAAATTGAAAAATTGATGGGTTAAGCTGTTTTCATAATTGTGAGGACCCCATAATCGCGAGTGTTATTCGTCGTCATGGACTTGTAAATATTCAATCATATATTTAATTGTGTGAATTCATTTCGAGGGACACATGGAGCAATCAAATGATAGGCATCAGGCTTTATTAGTCCTAAACAAATAACCCATAGTAGATGTGGCATTTCTGAAATTGTACATTTCAGCGAACGACGCTTGTAAGTTGTAGCTTATATTGAATACTAATACAGCGGAAAATCCATGTTGTCCCACATTTGGGAATCCCTAATTAAGTCTTGATATCTAATGTGGGTAGTCTTAGGAAATGGCAAAATAATTGATAGAATTCAATATCAAAGTTGTCTTAATATTGAGTGGACCTATTCGTGGGGCTTCCTTGTATTGGGAAATTACCTTATGGAAAGGAATTGACAGGAGGCGTTTGTCACAACAGTTATTGCTTGCCAAAACATGAACATCACTAGACCAATGAAATGTGGTTGTCAATAGATAAGGCACAAAATGTCCTTGACATTAGGCCATTATTAGTTGAAGCAAACACGTGTATTGTACAGATAATGGCTGTTATATCGGGAAGATCTGAAAATTGGATCAAGATGAGCTACCGTCTGAGTTTCAGAAACGCTTTAGAGATTTCCCTAGCCGGCTAATTGGCTACCGTAGGAGAGCTAATTAATTGGCTCACTGCTATTTTCAATCTCGATGAAGATTGATTAATTAAGACAAGAAAAATTCCGAGCGATATGGCTCAGCATAACTTGTGTTCCGTGTGGAATTGACGCAAGCAGAATCGACAAGCCTTTTAAATGGTTTATGATTTATTAATAAATTAAGCTTTTAAATTAAAATCTAAATATTTATGATTGCTTGAATATGGAATGCAACTCCCATGGTCTCTTAAATATTGCCATATCGATGATATCATAAGTATGCACTTATTGTGACAATATTACGCTGTTTTTATTTCATTGTTAATTAAATGTAAAAAAATAACGTTATTGTTTTTACATTTAATGAGGTCCCTTGTTACCTGGGAGGGCATTACCTAGATATTTGCAGCAGCGATTACATTTAATAAAGAACAACAACATCGATCATGACTCGGGTAATATGAGAGTAATTTGGTATTTCACCAGTTTAATATGCCATTGTGAATAACATTATCACTTCGAATAAGAATAATTCAGTAGTGATTAAGAATGCCACAGATGATATGGACATAATAATGCAAATAGGATAGAACAGTAATATAGATTGATTATCACAAAACAAATCATTTATAATCATCTCATTATTATGATTATGAGAATTAAAAATCCATTGCGAACGCTTTACCTTCGAGTCTTTTGGCTTCCATTGAGCAATGAGCAAGGTATTCTAAAGAAGAACTCAGACGTTCCAAATGGGAGTGGAAGAGAATAAACAAAGGAGGGGGTGCACAAGGTCGTGGTGAACCTAGCAGGGGTATATAGTCCTCCGAGTCGCTGTTTTTACCCTCCCATAACATCCTAGTTTCTCTCAATACATAGTTGTATGACTTTCGTAAACTGTTGACTCTCCAAAGGTAAATGGATTATGGACTCTTTGGAAGACTCTGACATAAAGGAAGAAGTAGTTTTTGTTTTGTGTAGTTTAGTAATTTTAATTGTCAAAAATTGTGTGGCACTACTAGCTGTAGTCTTCCATTATGAGTACATACTACTATGAAACTTCAGAAACAGAAACAATTCAAAACATCACCAGAAATTGATGGTCACCCTGCAAAATGCTTTACCGTGGGACTGTGAGAACTTTGCAGTTTACATCACGGTTTTGTTGTGGTATGTACTCTATTGGCTTTCAATGTATTTACAGTACTTAGGAATGCAAGTCTCGCAGGTCATGGCATGTTTTACCACGAGAAATATATTTTGTTTGGTTTGTAATAAAACTGGTGCCAGACAGATCCCAGGTGCAGCAACCATCTTTTTTAATTTTTATTTCTACTCAACAACTGACGCTTCTCATAGCGCATGGAAGAGTGTAGGTAAACTGAGAGAGTAAATTCCACACGTGCTTCAAGGACTTCTTTTGGATGGGTTCGTCAAGCAGGGACTGGGTGCGTTTGGCCAACGAGAGATGTGTGAACCTAGTACACCTTGCCATTATGTTCTGCTGAATGTGTTTGTTTGCTAAGCAAATGCACACTAGGGTCACTAGCGGTCAGCTTGCTTTCACTTCTGTCTGTTTACGGAGTCAAGGTCAAACGCTGACCTTAAAGGTCATGGGGACTTGAACAGTTACTAAGGTGCACCTTCAAGAAGACCTCGTGGCTGTTTGCCTCAAGATATCATTTAATGTCTTAGAAGAGCTGTGTTAAGCTGCTCTTCAATAGTGACTGAAAAATTTGAATGCTAGAACTGAATAACACAAACTCTTTGCCAGCAGAGAATATTGAAAGTTAGCGATGTTCTAAGAATTTTCTGCTCATTTGCTACATGGTTTAGACTGCAATATTGCCATACTATACCTTTATTATGGTATATAACCGCACAATGAATAAAGCCACCATACAAGTTTAAGACAAATTAAAATTGATTTTAATGGGTTTTGGGGAACAAGACTCCAGAGATGATGAATAGTAAATTACGATATGTTCCTTAGTAATGATTGTAAATTTGTAATTGACTTCTTGAATTGAAAGTATTAAGAAATTTTGTTTGCTTCATTGCAGAGCGCCAGAAATATTGTTAGGATTACCGTTTTGTGAAGCGATAGACATGTGGTCTTTGGGTTGTGTGATAGCAGAGCTGTTCCTCGGTTGGCCCTTATATCCAGGGTCCTCCGAGTATGACCAGATCAGGTATATCTCACAAACGCAAGGACTACCATCAGAACACATGTTGTCTAATGCCACCAAGACGACCAGGTTCTTCGTAAGAGAAACGACTGACAGCAACTATCCGTTCTGGAGGTTAAAAGTAAGTGTTGATGTCATTGCTTTCACTGTCAACTAAGGTGTAACCATAGAAAGAAATTGTTAAGCTCAAAAAGATTACAAACAAGTGGCCTTTGGTATACATCCACAAGAGATTATATATTCACCCGCCGTGCTTATAGCAACTAGTTTGATTGTAAAGCGGAGTACAATTCTTCATTATAACTTTGAATACATAAATTTGTGGGTTCATTTTGGACTTGTGTAACAGAAGTGGATTGCTTGTGCTCGTTAATTAGGACTAATGTGACAGTAAATGAATATCCGTCTGTGAAAGATACTGCATAGCAATGTTTGTGAAAGTTATCGATGCCAGTGTACTGCGTAGATTGATCTATGAAGATCAACTGAAGTTATTCTTGCATTTTGTTTGACACTTGACATTTCCTTTCAGACGCCTGAAGAACATGAATCAGAAACGAACATCAAATCAAAAGAAGCCCGGAAGTACATCTTCAACTGTTTAGATGACATGGCGCAGGTAAGAAAGGTGAATTTCCACTTTCTGTCTTTTCTTGATCTAGTTCGGTAGCTCGTTTATGTAGCGGTGGTGGTAATGCTTGATAATTCATTATAGAAGCTGTTCAAAATTAATAACGATGTGGTTGAATATGTGTGGTTGGAGTTAAAGCGTTCTTTCCACGGCTTGGCTCTTGAAACTTTACGATCATTTCTGATGAACAACTAAAAAGTTTGGTGGTCAAAAGTATGTGAGGCAGTAAATGGCAATAAACCTGCATCTGGTGGGTGATCTGATTCTGACACAGATTCCTCACACCCTAGATATCAACATTTGAAATGTGAAAATCTTATTTACGGTTGTAATTTAATAATAGGAATTATGTATGATTCAGTTACACTATACTGTTTAGTTTATCATCAGTTTTCTTGTATTCTCCAGTTTATTAAACTGATTGCAATGTATTTTTACTCATCAACATTTGAGTTTGTCACACTGTTAACATCTCTGTCAGACACAATTTAAAAGATATTCGTGAGACAGACAAGGTTTTATTACCCTGCATACTTTAGACCACAAAACTTTTCTGAAGCTCGTCAGAAACTTATCGGAAACTTATAAAAAAGTTTCAAGAGCCAAGCGGTGAAAAAACCCGCTGTAAGTACAAGCTGCTGGCGAAACAACATTTATTGTCAAACAATTAACTTGTAATTCTCTTAAATTACATGTCATCACCTAAAGTATGGTTGTCTATTTTCATGTTCGAAATAACTTGCACTTAATAAATGAAATTAGGGGGGAACTGAAACTTGCTCTGTCATTCAGTTGGGCGTAAACTACGAAGTTAAAAGGAGTGGAGAAGTTATTAGATTAATATTACTCGTTGCAAAAGGGATCTAACCTTATTTTTGTGTTTCGTTAATGTAGATTAATGTACCAAACGACTTGGAAGGCAGCGAGCTAATGGCTGAGAAGGTGGACCGCAGGGAGTTCATAGATTTGTTGAAACGAATGTTAACGTTGGACCAGGAGCGAAGAATCACACCTGGAGAAGCACTACAGCATCCGTTTATCACCATGGCGCACCTGGCTGACTATGCTCACACCAACATGTAAGTTATCTACCTTGTTAATGAAAGATAACAAGTGCAATGTAGTTGATTTTTTATTGATTTCTTGCTTTGTTATAGTCAAGATGACACCTATTCAGTTAAAATATTCATTTCAAAAACACATGAAAACCTCCTAGCCCACACGGGCTTGTAATATTATGCGCCCTATTTCATAAAAAATTTTGGGGTGAAAAATTACAAAATTTATCTCATAATGCAGTATAGTACTCTTTGTTGTGTAATTACAAACCTTATTATAATCTTCATACAGTCCTAATTTCAATATCTGTTGAAAAATTGTTTAATTTGTGCCGTAATTTTCTTTGCATTATAAATGCATATTATTACCTTGTGCTGTCTTCAGTACTTCAATTAATTTTTATTTTTACAGGGTAAAACAAAGTGTTCAAGCTATGGAGATAGTACAGCGAACGAAGGTGCAGTCTGGCGGTTTGTACGATGTGAACCACAACAATGGCACGCCAATGATGGCCAACATCTTACCAACATCAAATGGCAACCTGGCACTTACCTTTAACAACAACATCAACAGTCTAACGACGCAAGTCCGACGGCGACCTGATCCATTGACGGTAAGAACACAATGAATAATTTATCCTGATAGATATATTTGTTGATCGTATATCAAAAAATTTGCGTATGCTTAAATATCTTTGCCGTGATTAATTTAATGAATTTCTTTTTTGTTTTTTCTCTCAAGATGCCTTCACAGCTTCTGGCAACGAATCAAGCGTCAACGGAATTGTCCTACCTGCAACCTCAGATCCAGTCAGGACCTTACGTGTCGGCGTACCCACCCACCAACCGCCTCAGTCAGCAACTGCAAACGGCGCGGAGCAACGCTGCTCAAATTGCCGCGGCAACGGCAGCCCGGGATCCTTTCCAGCAACCTCTTTGTATGTCGTCTATACTGGTTCAGCCACCTACGGGGCTCACCGGTAACCACTATGTATCAATTTTTGCTTTTAGAATAAGCTTGTGCCTCTGCTCCCCCCCCCCCTCTCTCTCTCTCTGCTTTGCGCTATTTAAGTGATGACTGAGTCAGTATGAATGTTGGAACCCCACAATTACAACTACTCTTGAACTACATTTTGTAAATTTATGAAGTGATTTAAAAATTGAGATTGTCTTAATTCCGGAATTTTTCCATGGTAACCACAGATTTGGGACTCTGTAATGTGGTCTTAGAATCAAGGTGGACTTAGTATTTATAATTAGGTAGTCATTATGGTAGGGTTCCGTGTATTTGCTGCTGACGAGTAAATGATAGCCAAGTCAACTTTGTGCACAGAAAACATGTCACAAAAAAACTTAATGCAATGCACTAAGCTTATTATTGTTTCATATCGCTTTCAAAATAGACTGATATGTTATAATATGAAACTGTCTGGTGTAGTGCATATTTTTCAAAGTTTCTCTCCACAAGAATTGCGCACAGCATCCTTTCTTTGTAACTTGTATACTTTAACAAGTCCATTTTTACTTTGCTTATAATGCAATGCTATTAGTGTTAACACATAGTATTATATCATTTATGCCCATTTGTTGTAATTGTATTATTGATAAACATAACTAATGATTTGTGATTTTATTACAGGGTTGCCATCACCGTCCAAACATGCGTACTCGTTGCGAGTAGACAACACTGTGCCAATGGTTACCCAACCTGCCCAGACGATACAGTTGCAACCGCAGTTAATAACGCAACAACAAGTGCCCACTCAGCAATTCGTACCTGTCTCTATCATGGAGCAGAATGGTCGTCAAATGTTAATTACGGTCAGTACAAGATCTCTATTTATACTAATTTTAGGCGATTGAAGTTTTGATAGCAATTTAAATGGTTAACTTTGCCCCCCTATTGTTCTGGTGTACAATGATTGGCTCGTATTCTGAAGGTCAACACGATTGGTATTATTTCTTGTAAACCAAGATATTGATCTGAAATATTGTCATATTAAGACTGTCGAAATGATTAATTTGTAAAAAGCCTCCCAATTATTATCCATGAGTGTTAGAAGCCATCAGTTGGACACCTGAACAAAATCAGTCTAGGATCTGGAATTTTGTTGTTATACCAGAATCACGTTACCTTAATCTCTTTAGACATTAAGATGTTCTGATTTAAATCACAGTTCCATCATTTCCCATTTTTACTTCCAGAATGCACCAATTACATCCTGGTCTTCGCAACGACAAGTTCTAGTTCCGTCATGGCAACACGTTGCAGCCGCGACGCAACGACCTATGCAACAACAGGTCGTTGCGGCCGAGACGTTGTCATCACAACAGCTACCCGACTCATGGAGACGATCCCTGATGGTTGAGGGTTTCGATCAGGGCTCCTCGCTTATTCCCATCGTATGTCATCCTCATTGTCATTGTAACATTAGTAACGCACATCGTCAGTATCACCGTTACAGATGATCGTAACACAATCATCGCTATTATCATGAATGATCTCAATCTCTGCATAAACATTTGTATATATAATTTGTATATACCTAATTTGTCAATCATAAGTCACCGTGTTAGTCTGTTAGATATATATTAGTTACATTATTTTTGTTAGATTTGTTAGATATATTTGAAGCTTTGGGTGATATATAAATGTAAATATAGAATCATTAATGGCCTTGTAGATACTTAACATATTGTGCCTTGTGTAGATATTTATACATTGTATATCAGTGCCTTGTAGATACTTATCCTCATCTGTGGTATTTGTATGAGTGTGTATTGTTAGTTATGAATGTTGTGATAGCACCTATTATTTTTGTTTGTATGTTGTGTGTAAGTTTCCAATTAAGGTTGCTAGTATGGACACCTCAGCCATGTGCTATGCAGTTTATAGCCAACCTAGTCATAGAATAAGCCTCGGGAAAATTGCAAGAAAATTAAGACGAAGAGAAATTGCCTTGTTGCTTAGTTTCTCTGAAATGATATTTGATAAATGATACAACAGATGCAATGCATGATTTTGGTGATTTCGTGGTGAATATGGCTGTGATTGGTCATAGCTTGAAAAAGAAACTTCACATCTGATTGAACCGAATTCTTATTGTTCGGATTTGGTTATTGAATAGACTTAAAACTGTAGAAATGCTTCAGAAGCATCGCAAGAACTTTGGTGACTTGTTTATAACAGAGACATGTTGAGGAAACGACGATATTTTGTGGGTGGAGGTGGTATTTTTCCGCCAAACTGGACATCTCTTGGAATTATGCTATGCTGTTTTGAAAAAAACAAAAGACTTTTGGTATGGGACTAAAATCTGTCTTTTTAAAGACAGTTCAATTTAAAGTGTCTTTTTCAAGACGCTAATCAAAATCTGTACCTTGGCAAGACCGATGACAGTCACGACACTGCGAGTAAAAATCGGAGGCAAGCTCAAGAATAGCACATTGCTGATCAGGTCCTGCTAGTTGGACTGCTCCCTTAATTGGTTGCTTAGACCACGTACAGGTAATTGCTTTGTAATGCTTTAGTAACATTTGGCCATATTTACTGCAGTTTAACTATTTAAGTCCTATAATATGAGAGTTAGTGATAGGGTTTTCGTATTCAAGCTTTAGACACTTTATGTCATGTCAACAGCCTGTGGATGCTCACAATTATTGCACTGCTCAACAACGAAGTTGCGGCCGATCCAAAACATTCGTAATTTTACAGCGCCAAATTAATATAGTAACGCCTGCAACCTGTTGACTGGTCAGGCACTTTATTATCCCCTCCCCTAAAAAAAGATTAGAGGGGGGGGGGAACAAACCATACAAACAAATGGTCGTAGATAAATGGTTACACTGCTTTGTAGAGCATATGTAACAGCTGTCTGAGTGTTGTGCGAATAATTGCATTTGTCTAGTGCGAGTGTTCTTGGAAAACATGTTAGCGCAGTAAAGTGTTGTATCAGTGCAGAACTTAGCTATATCCGTCTAGACTTAATACTTGTTTACTTGTATCGATTTTATGCAGCACAGTGTGAAGTACAGTATGAGTTTGTTGTATTTTTAAACAGACATCCAACACGCAACAATGGAATGTCAACGTTGGAGGGACACAATTATTATTGGCGCGACCGCCTAACGGACAGGCTGCAGTGGCCGCTGCGGCCGTATCCCATTCACAGGTCTCAAATTCTGGCAGCAAAAGGCATAGTAACAAACAAAAGTAAGTGATGTTTCTCTAGTGTTACACCAATATCTAATATGTAACGGTGTTTAATGATATTAGCATAGAAAAGGTTTTAGTTTCAGTGAGCATTCATTTGTAAATACAATCGTAATTGAAAAAGAAATCATGCTATGTTGCATTAAACTTGTTATAATTAATGATTTTTAAACTGGGATTTGATTTAATACACGAATTAAAAGTGTGCTGTGGCATGCACATTTTTATTAACGGCGGGTACTGTAATTGATTGAGAGTAAGGTAATGAATTGTCAATGCAGACTTATGGCATGTTCTTAAATTCTGCCATTTCAGGTGTCAAAAAGAAGCCACAAGTCATCTTTCACCAGTCAAAAAACGTGTGAAAGAGAACACACCACCTCACCAGGGGGAGTGGAAGGGTCGTAGCGGAACGCAACAACATCAGACGCCTTACAAAAATCAACGACAGCCAATTGTGATCGCCGACTCCCCCAGCCCAAGTCCTCCTGTCTCTGTAATCACGATAAGTTCGGACAGCGAAGAAGAAGAAACTACCAACTGTAGCCCGAAAGGGTAAGATTATTTAAAGCACTCCTGAAGTACAGTTGATCCCCGCAGTTAGGACTACTCTTCGGAATCACTGAAGTGGTCTTATTGTCAAGGTGGTCTTAATTGTGGTTTTAACAGATGCTTCTAGGTTTGAGGTTGTACAGTCTTCTCCCAAGCAAGCAGTATAAACTTGGTTTCGCATTCATCATTCATGATCTGCCTGTTTGAAGTTTATCTTTTTTGTATTGCTTTTTAAAGTATGGGAATATTACTGCATGAACCATTCTGCCTACAAAAAGAAGTACTCATTATGAATACCGTTTGTGTAGAATTTTCATCATTTACATCATCTACCAATGACGGATTTCTTAACAGCAGTTATATTGTGTTCGCAGGTGCAAGGCAGATTGTACGGCTTGCCATAACAGCATGACACAGTCCTGTTCACTAAGCAGCAGCAGTAGTAGCAGTGTCATCAGTGCCAGTCCGGAGTCTGATGCTAGAAATAAAGGTATGTTTTGAAATATTTCAAAGTATCTAAATAGTTATTTGCGGTTAATTTAACTGTACAGACATTAAAGATTGTCTTCATGAAAACGTAACCAAAAATAAAACAGGGTGCCATCATTTGGTGTAGTACGTCTTATTGCCTAATTGTTTATCAATGTGAAGTGTATCGAGATTTTAAAATGATCTGAAATTAATTTTGACCTTGTCTTAAACTTGAAGGTCAAAGCCAGAAGAACGGCAACCACTGCTTGACTGTGTCAGATAGTCCAGTGTCATCGGACCGAGAGAGTCGGTTGGTGATTAAGGATGAGCAGGGCACAAAGAACGAGTCGCTGGCAGGCCAGTCGTCTCATTCGTCACAGCAACTGCCTCAGCAGCAGCAGACGATCCTACCCTCGCCGCCGGACATCATCTCTGACATCAAGGTGAAGCCGGACTCCAATGCCAACATTCCAGATGTCAAGTTGCCTTTGTTACAGGTCGACACTTCTCTCCCCCCTCATTACCCTCCCCCAAACTCCAACAAACTTAGCCAAATTTCCCCGTCACAACCGCCCTCCAACCACCACCACCACAATCACCACAATCACCACCACTACCACAATAAGAACCGCCATAATAACCAGATAAACAACCAGCACAACAGCAGTAGTAACCAGCATAGCAACCACTACTATCAGAATCAGTCGCAGGACAAGCGAAGGCATCACCATCCCAACCAACAACAGCAGCAGCACTCTCCCTCTGGTGGACATTATCATAACAACAATCATCTGCAGAGTACGGATCTGCTGCACAGGTGGGAAAAAGATTAATTTTCATCTTTTATGATAACTTAATATACCTGCTTTTGAAGTTATAAGAGACAGTCGTAGTTGGAAAAGTAGTTTTACATGAATTTTTTAAAATTTGGTAGCTCTTAGATTGCTGATCATTTTACTAAGAATTGATATGTAAATTGGATTGTTCAATAGAATGGAGTGTATATTAGATACAGAATGAATATAATTTAAAGCTTTGAAATTGGACATGTTAATAATTGTGTCAACTTGTTTGAAATTTCAGTCGGGACCTGCACGGAAGGGGACTGTCACCAATTCCGGCTATTCAGAAGTACTACATCCCGGCCCACCAAGCGCCCCCTCCCCAAGCCACCCTGCTGACCACTGCCCATGCACCCCCTGCCCAACCAGCACACTTCGGTCCATTTTCACCGGGCAGCAGTCACATGATGGCTGCACCCCCTCCCGCTCACCAATCACCACGTCACATGCATTACGGCGGACATCCTCTCCCTGCTCACCTGCACCACATGTTACCCTCTGCTGCCACGGCGACCCTGCATCCGGGGGCGTCGTACCCGGCAGCCCAGCTCCATCCGCAAATGACTGGCCCTGCCTACGTCAACTCTCCGACCTGCAGCATTTACACGGCGTACCCGCTCTCTCCTACGAAGACCAGACCGTACCAGTACCTTTACCAAGCGTTCGAATGAAGTAAACGCATACAGGAGGCTTTTTATATAGTTTCGACAGCTGGGGTTTCACGAGGCTGGCGTCACGTGACTATCATAGTTTTGTAACAGGATAGAGTAATCATACTCTGCTCAAAGCACTGCTACCTACAGTAAAAGCTAAAACACTACAGCCGTTTAATTGATTTAAAGGAGAATTATATGAGAATTACAACTGTATTTGCTTTTAGGTGTGTGAGCATATTATCTAGACTTGGTGGTACATAGAAGTATAAATGGTATTTTATTTCTTCAAATACTATATCTGGCTGATCGTTGTTTCATAATGGTGTCATATCAAATATAGTATATTTTAGCAGATTAGCTATATACTATACTGTTGATTGTATAGGTTAAAGTCTTGTGCTATATTGTAATTGGAAGTGTATCCGTGCTTTACAGTGTGTGCCTTTCACCACTAATTCCCTAATAGCATGCATTTATCAAACTGTCATTACATTGTATTATCATTAATCATTTATTAGTTATTCAAAGACTGAGGCATTGTTTTTTGTAGTTATATTATTTACTAATATAATCATCATTAGTGTCACATTAGGCTAGTCAGCATATAGGTGTATATGTCAGTACATACAATTTGAATATTTTGATTAATTTAGTGCACGCACGAGTCCCAAATAAGGGTTGTTATTCTGTATTATTTCGTATTGGCCATGGTGGTGTTAGTTAGCAACTTATTGAAAAGTTTGAGTTAGTAGGCAGTATGTTGTTTCAAATGAAGTAGCCCTTTTTCCTCACGCTTAATATTTTTCTAAAGTACATTGTTACTTGAGAAATGTGAACTGCTGTCTAGTAATTGTTTAGACATCTAAAGAACCATCGCAAAAGATTTTCTCACTAGTCTGGTCCAGCGAGTTAATTATAAGAGTAATACGTATAAGATGTTTATTAGTAAGATGTTTATTTATGATCAAGTTATCCAAGGTAATGAGATATGCATTGTACCGAAGTGCGAGAATGGAAAAGGTAGCGTCACAGAGATTTTCACAATGTACGCTACGCTGCGACAATGAATTGCAGTAATTGTGTAAGTGTCCATGGGACTCTTATATGGGACATTTTTTTCACTCATACTATATATAACCAATGGTTAGTTGTGATATTGTGTGATATACGTTTATCATTATTGACTGTTTAGCAGCTACGGTCAAATAACGCAAGTCTGAAATTACATCGCTCAGAAGTGTCAGCGTGCGTTTTAGAACGAGAGGACATTTTTTATTCATAATCGAATGGTGCAATGAACTTCATATTATTTTAGATTTTCAAACATCTTTAGTTATTCATCCGAATTTGATCCATTGCAATCATTACTTATTATTTACGCATCATGACAATAATGTATTTATCTAGAATAGTTTATTTAATTATATACAACTTATTTAAGAATGTTCAATCAGTATGATTGATTTAAGGTATTTAAGTGAATTGGAATTAATTATACTCAAGTTCAATCTATTTATTTCTTATCAAGCTGTATAAAGACTAAGATACAGTTCAGGAGAATTGCATGCAGCATGACGGTTTGACAAAAAAAATGTGATTTATTTGGTGCAACAGCTTGTTTTTTTTAGTGTCTCACACAGGGTTTTCTATTTTATTTTGTTTTGAACTTTCATCATAGTTGTTCTTTTCAGAACCTATGAGGTTCAATAATTTTGAATTTAATCAAGTATCAGTTTAAGTTAATTATAAATGAATACAAGCAATTTCAGATGATCATCCTTTAATTTGCTGCATAGATTTAAAATAAGAGATTATATATCTCAATGCGGACCAAACTGGCTACTTGAAATTATAAATGAATGGATTTGTAATTTAGATTTAAGTTTTTGATCTTTTAAGAACACGATCAACAGAATGGCATGAATTAGTAAAACGCATTGCGATTGGTCGAAGATTGACCAATCGGGAAGAAGTGTGAGCTATGCGGCTGAGCAATGAGTGTCACATCACATTCCAAGTAATAAACTAAACAGCACGTACAATCTTTTTCTTTCTTCTGCTAACTTCGTATACAAATGATGGTGTTGTTAAGATTTCAAGATTGCCGATTTGCTGTGGTATGTTGTTTAACGATTGCCGAGGTTTAATAAGTAGCAGTTAGATTTGTTTATATATTAGATGTTGTGGCGGAAAGTTTATATCATATATACATTGCAGTTTTGCCATTGCCCTAGACTATATAGGGAGTGGATTAGATCATATCGGCCTTTATAATCTTAGAAATTGGCTCTGTGGAGAGGCGTTTGTGTTAGATTGTAATTTTCCCTCTTTAACTTTTAAATAACCTATGTGACTTGGCTGTGACTCACATGCCATTATAAATCGCTGATTTTGAACTAGCAATGAAGTGTTGAATGTATTTTCCTTATATTGCCATATCTTAATCACTGTATCTCTTAAATGGAGTATATAGCTTCAAAAGATCAAACTGTTTCCGTGTAGGTTTGCACTCTGTATTTTTGGCTCTTTGGCGTCTTACTATATTCGATGTTATATGTCCGTATTTACTCGGGTTAATGTTTGTTAGCGTTTTTTATGATTGGTATTTTTTAGTAGTTACGGCTCCTTATTAACAGTCTTATATCCTCTTGGTGTGAGGTTGCATAGTGTCATTATAATTATTATTTAGGGCCTAGTTAGAGTGATCCACTTTTGCAGGAGAAGCCACTAGAAAGTGATTATTAGGTGTAAGCCATTGGTAAAGCACACAAATTTGATATATCTATATTCCATGTATATTCTATATGTATTTGCTATTTGTATTTTAAACTATTCTAGGCATATCCAGTGTGTAATTCGACTTCGGTCGACACTGCATGCTCACCAAGTGTGAAGTAGTTAGGCGGGTTCTGTGGTTGCCACGACAACTTCTTCTATCCACCCTTGGCTCCATCTTGAAGTATTTTTATTGTCTCTCAGTAGTCAGGAGTTCTGTCGTTCTAGATTTTTATATATTACGCACACAAGACGTGACAGTTAGTAGCCACCTAGTGGTAAAGTTTGCAACTACTCTACGGTGTCAGCTTTTCGTAAAAATTTCTCGTATTACTGTAGCCGTGTGGTGGCATGGTTGAATCAGGTATTTTCTCACGTATTGACATTTTTTATGATGCAGAGCTAGATGTGATGATGGTAGTGCAAATTTTAAACTAATTCTTCCTGGTAGGTGCGTAGTGATAGAGCAAGGCCCTGAAAGCTACTTGAATCAATAAAGCTCAAATTTATCTCCATTTAGAAGACACTACAGGGTGGTAGAGGTCTGCGGTCTCATGGCCTTTGCTTGCGTTGGTCCATCATATTGCAGTCGATCATTTGAGAAACCGTTCTCTGAATTATTATCATCCATTTCGGTGGAACAGAAATTAAAACAAAAATGGCCTGCATTAGTTGCTGTGGTAGCTTCGAAGGGTTTGGTATTTGGCTTTTCTACCTCAATGTCTTATTACAGCTCTATGTTGTCATAGTAACGTGCGACCTTTGACCTTCTACCATGACCTTGTCTCCTTGTGATGATTGATCTATGTTGTGTGTATATATACCAAAGGAAGTTCCGAGAGAGACGACCGGTCACATATCAGTAAATCTTTGTCTCAAACTTGGTGTGTCGTCAGCCTACTTTCCACCATTGTTGATGATGCTGTCATGACAACCAGGTCAATCGTCTAGGTCATTACCTTGGTGACTAGCAAACTAACTTGCACGCTGGTGACATAATTATCACCTTTTTGAAACTTGAACTTCTTTCTGACCAAATATGTACACTCACAAATAATATCGTAGAATCCTAGCAGATCCTTTCACCGGCACTCTCAACTCAACGTAAGATATTTTAAAGCAGGATGCAAACTTTTTTGAAACTTAGAATTCGAAGCCTACCACTTTACCATGCTGGAAAGCATAGATGGAAGCATCATATACACAGTACACCTTGCCAGTATTTAGTGTTGTAGTCTTTCATATTCACCGTACAACGCGTCGTCGTTTCATGTTTCTTCTAGACAATCAGATCTTTGTCAATAGTAAATACGTACGTACGGTCATCACCCCCTTGCTGTTTTTGCCATTTTTTACGTATCATATATATATTTAATATATATTTGTTGTCTGCAGAAATTAATATTCATAGCCAACATTTATGTAGCCTTTGGGAAAAAAAAATTAACCATAGTATTCTTTATATATCCTCATAATCATCATAGTCTTGCTTCTGGTGGCAATGTTTTGTATAGGTTAAAATTAAGGTGGTGTATTCAATCGAAATTGTATTTACTGATCACTGAAAATGTGCGGGTAGCATTTTATAATGCATTTCTAACAGTCGCGCCGTTTGCCGGGACTCCTTTTAAGGCGTTATACTATATTAGGAGGTGCCGTTTCACACATTTAATTGTAACATTTAAATTAGTAATATCTGCCAGTAGTTAGACGTAGTGGTCATATATAGTGATATTATCGGAATATGCTTCGTTAGGGTCTGTCATGGTATTATGGTACAAATAACTATATTTTTTCAATTTGACACTTATGATAGTGGTTCAAAAATTGTCTTTTTATGGGCCAAATTTTATACTTGTGATCTCAGAGACTACAGTAGAAGTGGATTTGCCACTGTTAGGGTAGTAGTATATTAGCTTACCAATGGTGAAATAATTAGCTGTTTATATATGACGTGTTTTTTCGCTTGTAATGCTGTGCTTTTTGTAGTACAAGGGACTAAAGGGAGTGTAACTCTCCTCAAGTTTATTCAATATTGCAGAGTTGAATCAGCTGATGGTTTCTTGTGGTTTTTTAAAAATTCCATATTTTGTGGATTAAAAGGAATTTATATTTCAATATCAGTGATTTAATAAAAAGGGATGTACAGTTTGTGGGATTTCCTGGATTGGAGCTTAGTTTTAAATAACTCGTCAGATTTAGATTTTTAAATAAAAATAGAGGGGGAAGATTTTTGCAGGTAAAGTTTTTTGGCTATGGTTAGATTATTTAGTATATTTTTATTGCAATGTACCGTACATTGTATTCGAATTCACTTTCGTCCTGCGGGACTCTTCGGTAGATAACATGGCATGGACACAATGTTGCTTCGTAGCGACCTCAATACGTGTATTTTCCCAATACAGTTTATCTAAGTTGTACCTCTGTGCACTTTGATATGTCCTCATAATAATTGGTGTGAGAGCATGTTGTTTCCTTTTTTAAATATTTTGTGAACTGGATATTTAGACATATATTATTATTATTATATTATACTCTTGTGTGCATCTGTGGTTTAAGGAGCCATCCGCACTAGATAGGGAGTGGGAAAAAAAAAAACGCGATTAGTTTTTGGATTAATCGAAATTGAGAGATATTGCATATATATAAATCAGGTATTATTACTATGTATTTCAACTAGTATAAGTATGCGTTATTATTAACCTGTTGAAGTCAAGTGTGTACACTTATAGCTATTTAATGGTGATCCTCATGTTTGAAGTAACCAATCATTATTTATCAACATATATTGTCCACAATTCTTGCTTTCTATTTATCAAGTTCGTAATTACCCACACAGCTAAGCTTTTTGCTGTTTAAATATTATGGAGTTTATGTAGAGTGTTATAAAGAATGCCTCCTGATGTTTTCTTAAGAGTTTCTTATATATCAATCCATTTGTGGGAGCAATAAAATGATAATTCTAATGTAGTTGTATATATCAAAAATTGTGCCACCAATTACTGAAATTGTCATCTAAATTCTTGCAATTAATATTGGGAATTGTTGTTACATATTTATATATATTATATGCATTCACATATTTTAAATGCCTTTTTCAAACGTAATTAGAGAATTTTCAATATGCCGCATCAAACCGGCGATAAATATTTTTCTAAAGTAATATGATAATGAATTGTTAGTTGGATAATGATTTTTTAAATGAACATCCAACTGTGTTTTTTTAATGAATACAAAATGAATTTGTCATGCCTGGGAGCTCATGTAAAGGTTTTCCAAATGTTAGCTTTCCATGGTAAATTGAAATTTGTTAAAGTTTGGACTTTTTTTTTTTCTGTTATTATTTTCTGGTGGATCCCACAAATATTGTTTTTGAATCATAGGTATTCGTTAACAGACAGTCACTTTCCATTTTTATCATGATATATATGTATGGTGTGCAATAGTGTGGAGCTGTGGAGCCACATACTTTACTGGGTATTATTAATTAATAATATGGATTGAGCTTAATAGGCTTTTCCTTAACAGAATTTTTCTTTCTTTTTTTTTTCCACTCATAATCAGGAGCAATTTGGAAATAAACTTTTGATGCTTATATCAAGAAACTGTGTTTGTCAATTAGTGTTGTTTTGAATTGTTTCTGGTGAGATCTTGATTGATTTTAGAAGATGGATAATTGCAGCTGGGTGGCCTAATGGTTAAGGCATCCGCCAATTCCATATTGGCCAGCTCTGCTGAAGGTCACGGATTTGATCTCCGGCCTGGGCACCCTTCAAGAGCTATCTCAGCTGGATGTTGATTGCAAGAGATGTTAAATTGGAGGTGTATTGTACTCGGTGTCTATGCGGAGGCATGTAAAAGACCCCACCCATGGGGTAAATGTGTAACATGGTGTGAAATTCAAGCCTTATCTCATCATTACATCTGCTTGGGCAGCTGGTCATATAAGCTTCAGACCCAGTCGCATTGACATGTAGGCAAAGAACATTTCAATATAGTAATGCTGTCTTTAAAATAAAATTCGATGAAGCTTTTCACAACGATGGCTTGGCGTTGCCCGAGCTACTGAGCTGTTCACTTTACCGCCGTTTTTGATTGTCGGTTATAATACTTATTCTTTGTGGACGCTAGTTCACAGTCGGAGGACGAACCCTATGTTGAGTTGGCACTTCAGTGTCTAGCAACAAAGTTATTTTCGATTTTTGGCCCCGTTTATTGATAAGATTCGCGCCAACTCAGCCTATGCGGTGTCCTGTGACTGAACTAGCGTCCACAATGAATAACCGATAATAAAATGGTGCTAAGGTGAACAGCAGATCACTCGGGCAAGGCTTGGCAGTGAAGATAATCAGAATTTTGCTAACGCCAGTCAATCCTGGGTTTGATTCCCATTAGGGCTGTACGCCATCTTTTTAACGATACGATATGTATCACGATACAGCAAAACAGATACGATACGTATCATGATACGCTAAGCTGCATCAATAGGAGAATTAAAGAAAGCCTACAGTAAATTACAATTAATAATGAAATATCATGAACAAATCTCTATGGAATATTTCCAGTCTGTTGTTTAATGTCACGGCAATTAAATCGAGCTGATATTTTTCTTCAAAAACACTGGAACATCTGGGTAGCACGTATTTGTATGCAAAAAAACGCCGATCTGCAGATTGTTTTAGTGTATCGTTATTATGAATGACGATTATCAATTCCCGTATCATTATCCTTGTTCCGGTGAAAACAGTATATCGCGAACCGGTGCACAGCCCTAATTCCCATACAATGTCTAAAAATCATGACCCCACCCAGCCTACTGGTGAAGACTTCCGCCTGTTCTTCATCAGGCCTGCTTATGAACACTAGATTTTGTGTAATTAACATCAGGGAAATATTTAACAATTTTTGTGTATTACATTTTGGCTTAAGAGTGAAAGTTGATGCAAGGTCACTAATGAAATTTTTTTCATTAAAAATGGCCCTTCAAATTGAAACTAGACAAAGCTGTCAAAGCTAGCTGGGTCAGTCCATATGAATTCACCAAAATTCAGACAAACTTCCCAGGTCACCATCTCAAAAAATTCTGCAAAAAAATACCATTTGTAGGACTATATAATTAATGGAAAAATCCAAAATTTCAGGTCTCCAGTGTCAATGGTTTAGAAGATACAGCAATTTGAAATTTTATTAATTTTTTGTGGAAAAGCACAACGGCATGAATTTCCAAGTTAAGACGTCCATATCTCTCTTATTTTTCATAATGTAGGCATAAAATGTTGTACCTAGCATTAAAGTTTGAAAAATATCACCAATAGCCCTGATGTAACAAAATACATGGTTTCAATACAACTTCCTGCTAAATGCAGGAGGGGGCCCAGCTCAGTGGTAGCGCGCTTGGCTTCCAACCACTGAGTCCTGGGTTCAGTTCCCAGTCAAGCATAAGTTGGATGGCCGTCATCCATCTCTATGCCATGGTCCCTGCCTGTCCCTAATCCACCTACCCACCACCTTCACCACACGGGGCAGGGGCCCAGCTCAGTGGTAGCGCGCTTGGCTTCCAACCACTGGGTCCTGGGTTCAGTTCCCAGTCAAGCATAAGTTGGATGGCCGTCATCCATCTCTATGCCATGGTCCCTGCCTGTCCCTAATCCACCCACCCACCACCTTCACCAAACGGGGCAAGGGCCCAGCTCAGTGGTAGCGTGCTTGGCTTCCAACCACTGGGTCCTGGGTTCAGTTCCTAGTCAAGCATAAGTTGGATGGCCGTCATCCATCTCAATGCCATGGTCCCTGCCTGTCCCTAATCCACCCACCCACCACCTTCACCAAACGGGGCAGGGGCCTGGCTCAGAGGTAGCACTTTGGGCTTCCAACCGCTGGGTCCCGGGTTCTATTCCCGGTCGAGCCTATGTTGGATGGCTGTTTCATCCTTCGTCTCATTGACATGGTCTCTGCCTGTCCTACTTAGCCCAACTGGTGCAGAAATACAGGACGTAAAGCCCTAATCACCCACATCACACACACCTTCACCAAACGCCTTCTAGTGGTGGAGGGTCTGCGCAGGATCGAGCTTGGTGTATCATCATGTCTGGTCATCAGAGTTGACTGACCATTCCTCCAAATATAGCATTGTGACTGCATTACACTGGTTGAGACCTACATTTTTTTTCTAAATTTTTCCTCTATAACTGCTATCTTAAACCTTGCCTGCTATTCACATTTTTATCTATAAGTGACAGAAATAGGACAATTGTTCAAGCCATTATATTTTATCGAGGTAAACTTGTTTGATATGCTGATGACTAACACAGAATTTGTTCAGCCAGACTTAACACCTCTGTGCCTTAACAGGTATTTAATTAATATATATTGCTCTGGACTGCAATTAATAAGCCAATATAGGTCATGTTGTTCACAGTTTAGTGAACAATTAGCAGACTGTAACCATGAAAACCGTATTTTGAGGTGGGGTAAACTAAATTACTGAGGGCTAAATCAGCTTTTAGACCAGCTGCAGAGGCAGACACAATGATGAGATGACAAGGCTGAGTCCACACAATGTTAAAAATTTATCCCATGGGTGAAGTATTTTACTTTCCTCAGCATAGACACTGAGTGCATGGTGCCACCAATTTTAGGTCTCATGTGATAGACTTCCAGCTGGGATGTAGCTCACGAAGAATGCCCGAGCTTGAGATTGAACCTAGGACTTTCAGCAGGGCTGGCCAATGTGGAATTGGCAGATGCCTTAACCATTACGTTGGATTATTTAAGTCCTCAATTCATATTGAATATACTTGGAAATCTATGTCCCCAATTCACTATAATATGGGATGCCTTGGTTCAGTAGTGATAACGAAGTTCGCTTGCTATTTGCAAGGTTGTGGGTTGAAGAAACCCCCATCATGGCATCATTGCTTCAGCCCACCCAGGTGCAATGGGTTCTTGGCATCAGGCACCTATAGTGATAGCACTGGTGTGAGCTCTTAAGCCCTTTGGTTAACAGGAAGTTGAGAAAGATTCTGGATTGGCCTCCCAAGGGTGTAATTTTGAAGTCTGTCTATTATCCCGTACATTAACATTTAATACACATAGAAATCGGTCTTCTTTAATTCCTTTAAAGGGGAACTAATGGAAGTTTGTATGTTAATTTCAAAAGTTCAATTAGATGTTAAATAATATATTGGTGTGAAAGGAAATGTCTTAATGGCTGGTTTGACATCGTTTCAAGCCAATTAAAAGTGCAATTTGCACCAACCGCCGACATGATGGGGGCCACCATTATTGCACACGGCACACAAGACAGTGACGTCACTAAAGTACACTGCTAGGCCATATATATGCATTCAGCCATATGAATCAATTCATAATCCTGTTGATTACAAGCCGTTTCATTGTTCATTGCAATTATAACAAGAACATACAGCACAACAACATGAAGGGTGTTAATTGCAATTTTTTGGGAATACAGCATAATTATTGCATTGATTGCAATGAGCTTATTTCAAATGTATGTTGCATTGCTAGAAACATTTAATATAGGCCTACTAGTTTAAAATAAAATATAATATCAAAAACTCATTTTCAACAAAACAATCACAATTAAGAACTGATCCCTGTTGTAAACTTTTTATTAAATTTGCATTTTGTCTGCCATACTTTAATTTTCATCCCATCATTATTTCTTAGATTTAGATCTTGTTATTTATATATAAATGTATTATTATTTTTTTTTTCATTAAATAATATGTATATTTTAAATATGAGTTTTTAGGGGACATCCACGTGAGCCTTTTTTTTTAAATAAGAACTTATTGGATGTCTCCTGACAAAAGGTAATTAGATCATATGTATTTTGACTTTTATTTAATTTATTTTTCTGCTAATAGTTGTTTCTTGCTGCTTTTGTTTGTTTTATTTAACATTGATCTAATAAATTCTTTCTTTCTCTGTCTAATTGCTTTGTCTCAAGTTCAATGGCAATTACTTGACACTCAGTAAGAACTGCTCTGAAAGTGCAATTAACTGTATCTAAACTGTTGCTGACAGTTTCTCACCAGTTGAATAGTACAACAGTGACGTATTTCCGGTCAGTGCAAAACACCAGGAATTTAAAAAATGGTGGCCTCCGTAGTTCACAACACGGAGCTAATAAATGCAGGATATTTCATTACCAGGGCACATATACAAGTTATGAATAGCATGGAATTGTTTCTATGGACCCAAGCTAAAATCTGAGAGGTAAAGTGCAAAAGGGGTTAGTTCCCCTTTAATTGACAAAAGAAAAAAGACAAAGTTTCACTTTACAAATATTTATTTATTATGTACGTACATAATCCAATAGACAGATACTCGCATCTAATTGCTATCTTAAGCAATGTACAATTAGGCCAATAATATAGTGATTTTAGCCTTGACATCATTCACAACCAACAATAACATTTACACTGATTGTCTTAAAACATCGAAACTTTCATTTTTAAACCTCCCGTACAAAAAAAAAAAGACATCCAATCATCTTGTGGATTGCTCAGAATAACACGAAGCAATCATTAGCAATAATTACATCTGTACCACTAGACACCTTGATGGTTTACAGTTATAGGCCATAAAACTAACAGTTTGGTAGAGTCACTAGCAACCGTCAATTGATTTTTTATAGTCCGTGATATGACATTAAAGTCACCTACAACAATCGTCCTCTGCATTCAGCAGCTCCGCAGTAACAGTATAATACTTTGCCGGGCACACTTCCCACGTCATAATTGTAGTCCCAAGTCAGCTCTGTCCCAGCTCTGATATACCTGTTGGAAGAATATTTATTAGAAATAATTACAGACGTGCTGAAATTTATGTACCATTATACTCCATTTAGACGGTTTTGCTACTATTCTGAGTGGGATATAACCAACGAAAACATTAGTTAACTCCCTCCTGAGTGCAAACTGTACTTTAATTGCTTAATAACAGAAAAAAGAAGCCCAATTTTATTTTCGATGACTTGTGAGCTTCCTATTCATAAAATGTCATAATTTAAACATCAATTAAAAAATTTTGAAATAGGTCAAACAGTTTAAGACCACAGCGGCAAATTTTCAACCATAATGAACAGAATTACATTGTAGAATATTCCATAAAGAATTTTACTTACTGTGCGGCAAAGAAGGCGACCCAAGGAAACCTGAGGTCATGAGTATCAACAAATACATTTTGTACGAACACGTTCGGTGCACAGCTATGCTGAAAATGATAAAACCAAACTTTGTTGTATAATAGATAGATAGATAGATATGGGAAGTGCAGCCCTCTAAGGCAACTTCTTGCCACCATCGAGGGTTGATTGAGGTGAGAGAGAGGAGGATTTCACCGATGTTACACATTTAACACATGGGTGGGATCTTTTACTTGCCTCAGCATAGACACTGAGTACAAGGGGCTGCCAATTTAACATCTCATCCGAACGACATCCAGCTGGGATGATGCTCAGGCCCGGGATTGAACCCAGGTCCTTTAGAGGAACAGGCGAGCATCTTACCACTAGACCACCCAGCTGACAAAAGAACTTCAATTATAAAAAGGCTATAATTCAGCAGTATTTAAACTTACATTCAAATATCTTCCCAAGTTGCCCATAGACTTTGCGTCCATGACGTAGCAGAAATCTTCGGCACACAGTTCTCGGTAGCTTATTCCTTTCTGAGTTCCCGGTTTGTCTGAAGAGCAAATCAATTAAACAACTTTTTAAAAATTAGCACAGTTTTGTGATAAGCTAGTTAGTTTTCCACTGACTTTTACCTTTGAAGACACTTGTCTGCTATGATACTATTATTATTATTATTTATTAAATTTATATAGCGCTATTTACAAAGGTAATTCAAGTGCGCTGTACAATGATATTTAAATCGATTGAAAAAGAAATGTCTTTAATTTGCTTTTAAAAGTTAAGTAATCGTCTATATTTTGGATGCTTCCTGGCAAAGAGTTCCACACACGAGGACCATATACACTGAATGACCTTTGTGCAAAGGTCGAACGTCTTGTAAATGGGACAGTGAGGATGATATTGTCACTATTGGATGATCTTGTACTCCGAGCAAATGATCGAATCTGTATCAAGTTAGACAGATAAGTTGGTGCAGTCTTATGAATACATTTAAAAACTAAGCAAATAATTTTAAAATCGATTCTCTGTCTGATGGGCAACCAGTGTAATGCCAGCAGTGCCCCTGAAGAGATGTCATACTTGGAATGGAACGGCATAGAATAACCTTGGCTGCCCAGTTTTGGACCCTCTGTAACTTGCGAATGGTATTGTCAGGAAGACCACAAAGTACACTATTGGAGTAATCCAAGTGACTTAGTACCAGCAATGATGCTAATGTTGTTGCTGTCTTTGTGTCAATGAATATCCTAATCTGCTTGATCTTGCGGATGTTACAGATGGCAGTTCTGCATTTAGCCATAATATGATCTTGTAGAGTTAATCAACTATCTAAATACACTCCCAGATATTTGATGGTATCACTGACAGACACCTGCTCTTGACCAATACTGAGATGCCTTGTTTGCACTTTTGACAGTAATTGGTGACTGCCAAATATAGTAATCTTTGTCTTTTCTGGGTTTATCTTAAGATAGTTGGCAGACATATCGATAAGTTACTACAGTTATCTATCAATCAATTTAGTTGAGTAACTCAATACACATGTACTCAGGCTAACTTAGGGCTGTTCTATTTAAAAAAGAGGGGAGGACCTGGAAATTTTCAGGGCCCCCCCCCCCCCCCCGACATCTGGTTTTTTAATAAATGACACACACACACACACACAAATTGAATTTACGACCACAGATAATTTATTACTCACCAGCTTTCTGCTTGTTTTCCTGCAATTGTTGTTTAGCTGCTTCTTCTGGGTTGGGTAAGTTCTGGAAACGAGACGTTTGTGACCTTGTGGTCCTCTTGTACCTAATAGCTGCAAAGTAAATTTAAGAATTAATATAGACATATTCATCTTTTCTTTTCTGTATTGTCTTAGCAGTACTGGTCTCATGTTAAAATGAACTATATGACCGGCAGCCACAGGAATTTATGCATTGTTACAAAGTTACTATAACTATAAGGAGGTCTTTTACTTTCATAAGACGACAAGAGCAAGGCTGATTCAATTTCTCATGTAAATAGCTTCCACCTAAAACTAAGCTATCTAGAGTCCAAAGGCTCGATTCTAACTGGTTGATGCCTTGAAATGTTCTTCCAATCCTTAATTTCCTAACGTTGTAACATCTGTACTCCTTGATTTTTTTTTTTTCTGGAGTCATGTTAAGGCAAATACGCCTATTTAGGTGTCAGCTTTCCATTGTATTTCTTCTTATTTGGATAATTCTATAGCAATTTGATATTGTATATATATTTTTTTGGTTATGGCAATAAATAACTCTTGAAATAATTGTCGGGAGGTCTTACCAATCTAACGCCATCAACATCTTTCGTTTTGTTTATGATACCAACAGAATTAATTATCTGGGTTTTTTTTTCATCGTCATTAACCCTTAAACCATCGGCTGTTAATTTCATTAAAAAATTATTTCTTACTTTCTTCATCCTCCTCATCTTCCTCTAAGTCCGCAATAATCTGGTCGATATTCAAGGATGTTGGCTCTGTAAAAGAATACATTCAATTCAAATACAGATATTCCAGAGAAAAGAAACATCGATATATTGTTGGGTGACATCAGAAGATGTATGAGCCTGCATATATGCAAATGTCAATCATGTCTTAATTAATATGCACTCGATTTAATTAACCTTTTTATGTATTCGATTATTTCAATGTTGTAAACCTTTACAGTTTGAAAATATATGTATGTAAATATTGCATTAAAGCGCTTGCAATTTGGTCCAGGCTGCTGAAAAATTGCATTACACATTCGTCACTTACCAGTTATTGTGAGGTTGGCAATACCCTGCGTTTCATCTCCTGTAAAGACAAACGATCAAAATAATTATGACATGAAAGAAAGCATGGCAATATTGCTCCTGCGTTAGTTGATACTGTGAGGTACGTGTAATTTATACCTCAAATTTATTGGTATGTGACATTTGGGTTTGGCAGTTAAATTAAAAATATAATACAATGAAGTAATAAGTGAAGTCCATTAAACCGACTCCATTTAAAATTTTAGAGCAATAATTGTTAAAAGGTTACTGATGGTAGAGCTACATTGTATTTGATGAAAGTATTCCATTACTCTTCATACATTTTCATGACATACACCAAAGTATAAGGATTATATGCTTGGAAATCACTAACGTGGCTCCATCACGGAGGTGGTCACATTTCTTAAACTTGTAGTTTTCTAGTTTTCGGTTTAGTTTTTGGGACTGAGTAAAGTTCTTTAAAAATCATTAATCTTAATTGTGTCTTTTCGCTTTTCATTATTTACACATAATCGCACTAACTAATTTCCTTTTTTTCTTTTAATTGTATTTTATTTTATTTTAGCAATGAATAAAGAATCGGGAGTCTATGAAAATTATCTTATTACAGCGTAGATTTCACAGACCTGGAAACTAAACTCCAGAGGACTTTATTAGTTTAAGTTCATTTGAATTCTGAACTTAAATTATTAATATTATGTCAGTTCTGGATTCACATCACGCCTTCTGGCCTTGAGTTTCCAAGTCTATAAAATTGGATGAAAATACCATGTAAAATAAAACAAGACACACCACCCGATTCTTGACTCTTATCGGTGAAGAAGTCCTCCCCATCCGCTGTGTTCAAAAGACATTCGTCAGGCAGATCTGTTTCAAGGTTGTCGTCCAACTCTTCATCTTCACTCTTGACGCTTTTTTCACTCTTTGCGGTTTGCATCTCTTCATCTTCAGTTTTCGTTGCCTCATCTTGAGAGGTTTCTTTGGTTTCCGTTTCTGTTTCTAGGTCACTCGTTTCATCTTTCACTTCTTGGTCTGCACTTTCACTTTCTTTTACTTGGCCTGCACTTTCATTTTCTTTTACTTGGTCTGCACTTTCACTTTCTTTTTCCTGGTCTGCACTTTCACCTTCTTTTTCTTGGTCTACACTTTTACTTCCTTTTTCTTGGTCTACACTTTCACTTTCTTTATTATCTTCCTTGTCATCTTTATCACTTTCACTTTCTTTATCATCATCTGGTGGTCCATCAAACTGCCGTATATTCAAAAGACCAAAATGGTGTTCGGCAAATCCAGTGCTATTAGTCTTTGTCCTTTTTTTATTTGTGCGATTGTCAAAAGAACCATCGTATTGTGGAAGTCTCCAGCTATTAATAGAATCATCATCACTGGTACTTTCAACATTATCAGAAGCTTGATCAGTATCAACAATCATTGCTTCCGCAGTTATTGATTTGTCAACAAAGCCAAAGGCCTTTTCTCCATCTCTGAATGATCCATTTCCACGAATTGCATCAGAACTGTAACAATCAGTAGTCATGGCAACATATTGTGTCTCGTCTGTGATCATGGCTTCATCTTGTTGTCCGTCAAGCTGATCTACATCCTCCTCATCACTGATAACGATAGCATATTGTGCCGATTTCTTTTGCTGCAATAAAATTAACTTTACAACTCATGTTTATCAAAATAGCATTGCCATTATCTGTGAAACTTTTCCGATGTACCTTTTTACAGACTCAATCAAATAGTTTCTTGAATATTGCAGCTTATATTGACCAATCTAGTTTCAGTACCTCTTGTTGCACTGCATTGGCGCATATCACTTTTGTGAATATGATAGCGATTACAGTAGCAGTAAACATTAAAATTTGCCAATAGGTAGTTCAAATTCACATCCACCTTTAATATACGTGAAGGATATTTTTTGCATTCTGCATTTAAATCAATCCCCCCCCCCCCCCCCCCGCCTGCCACTTGAACATCAGATGAACAAAAAGGTCGGAAACTTCTTTCATTCATAAAAAATAAATATTATGGTCCTTACTGCATTAATCTGTGAAAAATGGCGCTGGGGCGTAGCAGCCTGAGCCAGAATGCTTCTTACTGTAGGCTGTACAGCATTCTGAATATTTGGCAGGTTATGAATCCACTGCTGAGTCTTCTGTTGTGAGGACATCGGTCGTGCTTTGACAGCCCTTTCGTTAAAAAACATGAAACATTAAAATCACCAAATAACATGACATCACTTCAATATAATCTTGGCAAGCTAGATACAGTTAGACCCACTCATAATAAACTGTTTTGGGCTACCAAAAAAGGTCGGTTCTCACCCGGTTTCCTTGTCAATGTCTATAATCATGATAATCGAGTACAAAATTGTTTAATTTATTTATTATTATTCCGTTTACTTTAGAAAGTTTAAGAAAACGTAACAATGTTGCTGGTCTGACGCTTAGTCAGCATATATGTGAATCTGGGGTAAATAATGTGTAAATGACCGGCAAATCTGATCCCAGATAATGACCTTCTTTATTAGAACTGTATATTTCTTAAAAGCACGTTCATTATAAGTCGAGTCCCACTGTATCACTGAATAAACAAGCACATCATCACCAAATCTCTCACGCTTAAAATTTTCATTGAGAGACAATAATACAAGCCAGGAAAGTAAATGTAAATGTAAACGTGCACATAGAAACATACGGTGTAGTCGATTAAGAATTTGACTCAGTAATAGTCTCATTCAATGCGGTTCGTTCATACAGTACATTAATGAACATTTTTATAATGGTAACAGCCTGGATTGTGAGCAGCGAGATATTGTACACGAGAAGAAATTGAGTGAATGTACCTCGATTGAAATTTATAATTAGTCAAGGAGATAATACGTAACAAGTGCAAGGGTTTTTTAAAGATCGCACAGTAAGTTAATCAAGAGTACTAATCATAGAGAAAATATACTTATTAACACAGAGATTGTTGTATGAGTGCAAAATATTAAGTGCAGAGAATACAATAGCAAGGTAAGAAGCAAAATAATTTAATAAGAAATTACGCTGTCTCTCATATTACACACAAACATAAATTGTATTTATCAGAATACAATATGTATACCACATGGGAGATGAGTCAAAAAGTTACAGAAACAATTTTTCCTGTGACTTAATGTGTCTCAACTACCACCCGCAGTTAGTCACTCAGACAAAATCCTCTATAAGCTTTTAATTGCATTTAGAATGCAACTTACAAACTGCAAAAAAAAGACTCTTGCATACAATTTCGCAACTATCTCTGAATCAATTAGAGTCAGAGTCAGAGAAGAGTTCATTGACCCACATAATCACACATACACACAAACACAAAACGATAATCACATCAAAATAAATACGTAAGTGGGAGGTGACACCCCAAAGACAATGACATGTCGCTATAGGGGTGCCACCTAATAAGGAAAGTGGTGCACATTACGTGGGTTACTCCTGGGGAGAGCCAGAATAAGAACCATGTTCCTGAGCTCTTATATCATGACTCAGGCAATGCTTAGGATTTAGACAGTGCAGCCCGGTGCGGCAAGTTTTTGCTGCATTTTGAATTACATGAAATGCATGAAATTGAGGTTTTCTCCCCATGATAACCCACAAGTTTAGATATCAAGTTACCGCCAAATTAATTTCGTACCAGGAGTCTCGCCGTCCAGCCATACTACCCTTGCGTTTCAAAACCAGTTTGCCGACTTTATCTGGATTCTCCTCTTTCCCAACCCTGGAATCCACCACCATACCAATGTCAGCTCAAGGTTATTTCAAGGTTAATTCAAGGTCATAAAAGGTTATGTTGCGGCTTATCCAATATTTCCAATAAAATCCAAGCAAAATGCTGTTATCTTTAAGCCAATATTAATTAATTTCAAGTGTGTATTTTTTATGGAAGTTTTACTACTGTTAAAACCAATAAAAAAAAGCATACACGTTACAAAAACACACGCAATGCAATATTTTTACCAGAGCTCAAGAAGCGCTGATTTAGTTAGTTTCGGAAATGATATGTCCAATATACAAATATGATATGATTCACTAATAATTATATATATTCTCCACATATAAAGGAAGGGAAACCAGTTATATATAAGCTGACAATTGAAGCAATAGTGTGGTAATGCACTGTTGATTGAAGTGTGAAGTTTCTGAAGCTAAAAATCATGTTATGCATTCCGAATAAAGCGCACTTTGAGGAATATTAGTCAAGGAGAAATTTGTCAGATTTTAGGTAACAGAATCCAAGGAGTAGTTGCATCATTAGTCCGCTCATCGTTATCATTACGAGAGCTTTATGGTGGAACCCTATAATTATAACCCACCCTATCGAATGAACGAGGTCGGTCCCCAGCAAGCAGGATAATACTTCAGGAAGGTTTAGGGAACATTACAAGTTAGGTGGCAGTAATATTACACCGTAATGTTAAGATTACCTTGCGCACTAACGCATCAGTTTCGTTCTTAAACCATATATTTGAAGCTGTCAAAAAATCTTTGTTGTTGTTACCGAGTTTAGTTATATGTGTGTGTCTGGTGTAAAGAACGCCAAAATAAAATACATATATTTCAGGACAATCAACACCCTTTTAGCTGTAACTTGTGACTTTAGTATGAATGTGTGAGTTACGAATGGAACTGATTGTACTGGGCGGTCGTAATTGTGGGGCTTCACTGATTGCATTACTTAATATTTTAGTAAAATATTGTCCCAAGTTTCTCTATTTGAGGATTGTGCTTTAGTAAGCAATAGAACGGCTGCTGAGACAGGTTTTAGACATTGTCATACACCATTGCATTCCGTCTTCCTGAGAGACCGAACTAATCAAAGCTGTTGTAGTAGAAGGCAAAACATTGAAAGCCAACTAAATATTCCTTAACATAGGATATTGCGAGCAGATTCCACCAAGCCATTCATAATGCAAGTTTAAGATCAAAAGAGCAAACAGTGTCAAAGGAGTGGTGCAGGGTGAACTTCTAGGCTAACTACTAAATTCTACGTTGAAACTCAACAGGCATTGCAATTCATACCTTCGCCTTTTACGTGGTCCTTGGTGTCGATGAAGAGAGAAATTACTGCAAAAAGTTGTCAAAACAGAACAATCTTAAAATCTTAGGTTAGTAAACAGTAACGAAACAGCTTATCTTTAAGAGACAATATACAATAAATTAAAGTGATTTCATATATAATCTTACATATATGTAAACGTCCCCAAAATCCAATTTAGAGTTATATACGTTAGACTTATAGACTACATTAAAACAATGGGGAACGTGGCTCATTGGTGGCAACACAAGCGAGATATTGTATATATTTTTATCAATCATTGTAAAGAAACCAACAGGGTGTCCAGCATTTTTTTAATAACTGATTAATTTCAATGACTGAAACTCAACAACTTCAAAAGTGACAATGCTGAAAATAAAGCGATACAATAATGCGACTCTGATCTAGTGTAATTATAATCATTGGTTCTTCCAATGGCAAACATAGATGGCAAAGTCAAAGGGACAAAGGTTCCATTAAAAAAGAGTGGGGGGGCAGAAAGTTTTCAGACCCCCACCCCCGATATCTGTTTTTTGACAGACCCCCACCCCTGCTCTTTCCTACATTAAGATATTAATAAAATACTGGTCAACAACCCCCTTCCCCCCTTTTTCTCTTTTGGAGAACCCTCCAAGAACTAAAAGAAATTCCACTTTTTCCTGACTTTCCTCTGACTACTGGACACCAGACTAACGTCAACAACAAGAACATACAATGTTTGACCTTGGAAGACACACATTTCTTCCAAGGTTAAGTAGGTGTCAGTGACCTAGCTCCAGCAGTGAACCAGTTCCCCATAACAGCGGAAAAAAAAAAATTAAATAAACAAATACAACTTATGCTATTGTCATATTAACAGAATTATCAAACGTTTGAGTTAAACGCCTGAAAGAGAAACATGAACAAGGGTAAGTAACTGAAGTTTTAAAAAAATACGAAGATGAAAATGGTTACAAATGCTAAACGTTACAAATTAGAGAAGCTACCCAATCCAGATGCAAAGGTTGTGGTCACATTGCAAAATGGGGATTATCTATTCCACAGATTAACTTGTGTTTTATGGAATAAAATCTATTTAGTAAACTTTACAAGTTGACATTAATCTAATGGGAGACTTTTCAGCCAACAGGGGGAGCTGCATGCCGGTCCTCACTGCCATTGTGACATCATCAATTCACTCGACCTGATTTTATGATGACGTCATCAAACAAAGGCTTTAGGTCCGGCATATATCTCCCCCTGTTGACTACGATGATCATTGCCTATCTCCATTCACATTGGATTAAAATCTACAGAAAAATTATTTTTTAAGTGACTACTCGTTTTATCCAAACATTGGTGACACAGGAAGTTTGTTGTAGATAAGTTTATCCAAGATCAATAGTTGGATGTCTAACATGAACAAAATTGAGTGGATAATATGTTAGTCCCAGTTGGCCAGTTCTACAGTTAGCGACATTACTTACGTGACGACTTCACTTACATGATGCACCTAAACGACCAGCAGCTGTTACTGCAAACGATCGCAGGTTGCACAAGTGATGACTGGAGCAACTTTTTATAGCTGTTCAGATTCATTTCATACATTAACAACTTGTTCAAAATAATGCTTTGGCGCCGCGGCAATCACGTAAGTAATGTCACTAACTGTATCATGCCAATGACAGTAATTCTAAATACCTTTTGTACAATAAATACTTTTACCTCAGAGTCAATAGCTATTTATGTATTATTGATCAACGCAGCACTTGCAACTTTTAGTTCTACTTGGTTTAACTTGCAGTATTGATGGCCTAATGTATTCTTATATAAAACTGGACAATCACTCAATAATAGCCAAATTAACTGATTCAAACAACATAACTTGTGTGTACTACTGGAATGACTGTAAAACTCAGGCTCAGACTCTGTGGTATTTTCCTGCAATAAATGAAAACTGCTTCATCCTATGACCATGTCCCATGGCAACCTCAACAAGAAAACATTTGCTAAAATAAGAAATATTTCCCAACCTGTCAGAATCAGATTCCCTTGGCTCTTCCTCCTCCTCTTCTCCCACTCTTCTCCCTTCCTCTTCTTCTTCTTCTTCCTCAGATTCGTCTTCTTCCTCTTTGTCAGGGTCTTCAACGTCACTTTCATATCCCTCCTTCATCTTTTCAACGACCTCGATATAATCCAACTCTGCTAAGTACTCGTCTCCATATTGCTGACCATCCTGCGATAAACATCATATTTTAATGCATAAATATCACATATGACAAATCAGCACAATAGGAAAATCCATGGGGATCAATTAGAGTGGAGTTCATAACAAGCTGATCAGGATTTGTGGACATTTTTTCACCATAATAAGTTTAGCGACAGACCGAAGTAATGTTAATATTTACATGGTTCAAATATTGGTTAGCTTTGATTATGTATTGGCTTAATAAAGTTCTTGTGTGAAAAAGTAACACATTATCCTCATATTGTCTCGTATTGAGGGCAAAGAAACATCACTTTTATAGCATACATTTCTGTTATAATTATTGTCCTAGTCTTGACTAGCAAGATTTTCAAAATATATGTTTGATGTAGAAACATGATCAGTCTTACCTCATTAGCACCTTGTTCGGTCAGCAACTGACCAGCGTAAATACAAATAAAGCCCCCTGCTGGGATATCATCCAGGCACCGTAAACCCCATCCTCTGTAGAAATAGTTACAATCAATACATAGTCTCAAAAAAAACTGAATAATTTACAAAACAATACTATTACTTGTTAGATTCAGACTCCGTTTATTTGCATCTATTACATATACATATATCTATCGTATTTATGGATTAGTGTTAATTCTATTAGTAGAGTATTGTCGTAATACATACCTCTTCTCTGTCTTGAAAACTTGAAGTCTCAAGGCCAAACTGTTTTGCGCGACTCGGTTATGGCATCTGCTGTCACAGCCACATTGCGGATTGCACTCGTAAATACTGAATGAAACAACAACAAAAATTGACAGATCAGCAACTATCAACGTCAGGCAGTGATATTGGCATTTAAAGATCTCGGCGCAACTACCAGGTTGGAATTTCCCTTCAGTTCAACAGATTAAAATATTGATTAACTTGCATTAGATAGAATAAAAATATTATTCTTTTTTTTTTTTAAATTACACAAACGCTAGACATTTCCAATTTACAGAGTAATTTCATGTCCTTACCCAGTAATTAACTGATCGACTAGTCTTCTGTACTTGTAGCCCACTTCTGAGTCAGGTTTGTGGCTCATACCAACAGCAGCCCTCTTTGCTTGTATTGACATTTGTATGCACTTGCATTTGGTAGCATCCTATTAGAGGTAGAAATATATCAATGAAACACGTGGACAAAATTATCATTAACATCAGTAAAAACCTGGCAAATTCGATCCAAAGGCGGCATCTTATGTCTAGCAATAAATTCCCATTAATTTAAAAAAATAGCATTGGGATTTTCTAATTATTTGAAGTTTATGATATAAAGATATAAAACAGAAGTCTATATATTCAAATTTACACTTTTTAAAAAATATATTTATACATACCCTGCAACCATCAGTACAGTCACAACCACAGAGGAAATCAGTTTTTGTGTTCAAGTGAACCCCTTTGCCGGGCATTCTTTGATTAGAATACTGTACGTAGTCAGGATACTGACGGTCAATGCCATTCACACAGGAGATCGGGACGGCCTCTTTGCCATAAGACAAGTCTTTGATGTCACAGAAAGTCTGAATAACAAAAGAAAGATTTAAATTAAGAAGGCGTTCGATTGGTCACTCTTTCTAAACTTAAACCTAAATTTATTGCTAGCACAGCAAGCCAAACCTAACATTTAAAGTAATTGTACTAATCCCATATGTATATCCTGTACAGGGTATGGACGAAAAACCTGCACAGTTGCCATGCTGATGAACATTACACGTCAAATTTGCGTAATGAATAATGATAACTGAAAGGAGCGAAGCATTGCACCATTCAATCTTATTCAATGTGGGCTTGCTCCTCTGATTCACCTGTTTTTGTAATCTCATAAGATTACAACGCCACTCCATCATCAACTCTGTATTCAGTACAGCTGTACGACCTCATAAGGGCTGTTCCATTTTTTAAAAAATGGGTGGGGGGAAAGACAGGAAAATGTTCTTTTGGAGAACCACCCCTCCCCTGCTTTTTCAAAAATCTTCTTGTCAACCCCCCCCCCCCCCCCCCTTACTTATAAATGGAACAGCCCTAACACCTTTCTTCAGATTAGGTCAACATGTTGTAAACATTAAGAGATTTTGCAAGCATGGATTACGATATAATTACCATATATATGGTATATATAATGACATTTTTAGACCACACAGCCTCATACATACCTTAATTGGGACAAATTCACAGTGAGTACTCATCTGCGAGTCAAAACAAAACAGGTCAATGGACAACTGAGAATCGGTCGCCATCAGGAATCTGTCCGTTTCCTCGATGGTCCTCAATCGTCGACCACAAGGCGTTCGATAAAAGATGATTCTGCGACCCGTGTTGCTCTGCTTGGCAATTTGTCTGCAAAAGCAAAAAGTTTATATAACATATTCAGTAAAGCAAATCTCATTTATCAAAATTACTATGTCTCTACTGGTCTGAAGCTAATCTTTGTGCATCAAAACTTGTTGCAGTAAAGTAGATTTCATCTTATATTACCAGAATATTTTTAAAGTATTTGTTTTGACTTGACAAGCAGAACATTTTAACACCAAATAATTGAACATGTCAGCTGGTTGAGACAGACTGAACAGCTTTTCCAGAGCACAAGCCACTTAAATAACTTTTCACTGTACCTCTCTCGTGAAGAGATCAGACAAGTATTATGTCATTTGCTGGCCAAGTCACAGAAAAAATCTCGTATTTATTTACCTTTCCCATCCACACAACAACGGGATAAGTAGGGGATTGTTCCCTTTGAATTTCACAGGGTCATCCACCACATCTTTCAAGCACTTTGGTCCGCAAGCATGTTGTTCTGAAAGCAAATTAACAATCAGTACCTGTAGTATAATCAAAAATAAATGCCCACATGTATTTTGGTCTTACTTTTAAATATATATATATATATATCTATATATATATCTATATATATATATATATATATATATATATATATATATATATATATGTCACGGAGAAGCGCAAAATAGATATAAATGTCGCCAAAAAGTCAAAGCCCATGAAAACTCTCTCTTTACACATAGATAGTTTCCTATCTTTGCAATAAAAATGTTTGCCATCTTGTCATTACTTTGGCCATTAGTTATGTTCATAGAGAAGCAGTCAAAATTACAAAGGGGGATATATGTTTGCCATCTTGTCATTACTTTGGCCATTAGTTATGTTCATAGAGAAGCAGTCAAAATTACTAAGGGGGATATAGTCAACTTTAAGTTAACTGTTTCATATAAATGTTTGAGTCAGCTAGAAAGATGGCGTTTGATTTTTTGCGGAAATTTCTATCCATTTGGTTCTGCTCCCTTGCCATTTGTGGCAAAACATGCTACAATAACAAGTGGAAATTTATTATGGATCCCAGTTTAATTTTTCAACACTGACCACCTACCAATGTAGAGAGTAATTCAATTCGCTTAGAAGCATGTTTGAGCTAACAAAGTTATCTTACTAAAACTGACCCGATGTACATTTATTTTCATCAGAGAATTTTGACCAGAAGGTTTTACCATATTTTAGATGATGTCAATATTCTAAATCATACATACGTATGCTTCTTCATTGTAAAATTTTTGATGTCATATTGTGATGTCACAATTAGCCAAAGGAAGTTGCTCGTATACACTATATCAAAACGTCCCTAAATATAGACAACTGAAATTTGTTACTTACTGTATCTATTTCTTTCCGTGACAGCAGGGAAATTCTTGCGGTTAATTTCGATCATCGATCCAAGAGATTCTTCATCTGAGAAAATACATAAAAACATTATATACATACATTGTCATACAACCTGCTTTTCTAATTAATCACAATTTTGCAACAGATTGTTTAGCAACTTACTGTGAAAAGTGTTTGTGTATACATTGAGTATAAAAGCATGGTATACTACACGTATCACATCAATGCTTTTACATGACCACATCACAATTCCAAACAAATGTGAAGGAAATTAAAAAATTAACAGGGAGTATCCAGAAATTACTTAACACCAGCAGGTAAATATAAGACCTGTATTCGATGGCTAAAGACTGAATTCCCACAACTAAATTTTTTTACCAAGATAACATTTAGTTTCATTAAAAACGGCCCGTCACATTGAACCTAGACAACTTGTGCTATACAATGCTACCTGGCACTAAACGGAACTGTCTGGCTATAGCTGGCTACTCAAAGCCGGATCTAAAATTACATGCAATTACATATCAATGACATATTATTAGATAAATTTCTTACATTTACCAAGGTTTATATTTTTTCAGTAGTGGTAGGTGTAAGCCGACCATAAGCTAGCAATAGACAGAAGCAGTTGACTTTAGCCAGTACAGCCAGGAAAAGGCGGCTTCAGCGGTCGAGGGTTGATCGAATTATATAAAACTAACTGTAATATCATATGACCTTGAATAACACTCAAAACTTCTTACCATGTCCAACAGTTCCGAGACGTTCCTGAAGTATGCTCGTTATATCTCTTCCTTGTACATGCCCCTGAAGGTCTGCAATAAAACAACGCGTTCAGATATTTCCCAGCTATTCTCAAATTTGATGAATTCAATGAGGTGTATCAATTTTCTACTTACTCTTCGGCTTTGGTTTGATTGGTTGCTGTTGTTGAGCACTTGCTGAGGATTTCCTCGCCGTGGGAAGCTTTCTATAATTGGGGTCTGAAAAGGAAAACTTTGCTGTGGGAACATATTGTTGTTGTTGAGAATCAATAATATATACATAATTAAATTTCTATTGAATTATTCAATGGGACAACTCGCAAACAACATGTAGGATTCAGTCGCAAATATGTGGCTAACAACACAAGATATTCAAAATCCATCTATACGATTATTATATTATACCAATAGCAGTGTTCCAGCTAGGCTATTTGAACATGGCGCCGCGCCATACCCACACCCCTTGCGCCATGCCCGTTTATGTCTGCGCCATGCCCAAAAATAAGTGAAGACCTTTTTTTTTTTGGCTTTTCAACTAGCTGGGCACCCTATTTGAGTTTTATTTAGGTGCCCTAATATTCTTGTGCGGCATGCCCAATTGAAATCCTAGCTGGAACCATTACATCCACAACTTGTTCTATTTAGCTGATTGATACACACGAATGCAGCTTATGGACTTATTCTGCCTCCAAACCAACGATACTGAGGAAGATAGTGCGCTATTAGGAAAACTGCAATATTTCAACATCCCCTCAGGGTAAATTCATCTGTCTCAATAACTACATAAACTAACCAGGCACATGTCCAAATTGCGAGCTCTTCTCTTGAGGTGTAATCATCTTGTATAATTGTTGCTTCTGTTGCACTTCACGGTTCGAAGGACCATCGACAATCTGGACATCATCTTCGTAATTTCGTAGGTATTCAACATAAGGGGTTTTAGTTGATTTTGTCCCTGCTCCATGATGGCGTCTTGCTCCTTTTCCACCTTGTTTCGACACCTCAGCATTGGCCTGTTGCGGAACATATACTTTACTTTGCCAAATTATTATATCAAAGTTGAGTTCTTTTAACAGATATATCAATTGTAAGCTGATCTTTTTCCCAGCAATATTTGTGATTGGCTCTATCAGTGAGCCAGCCTCAATAGTCATATATAAAAGTATAAAAACAACTGTTATTCTATCTTCTAACATTCAGTTAACTTGTACCACTCCATTGAAACTATTGTTGATTGTAATCAAACAGTACACTAACCAATTCAGTGTAGAGCGGCTCAAGACGGGTCGATCCCCTATAGATCCATTCAGTTCTCTTGTCAGCATCAAAATACATCTTCACTAAACTTGCGTCTACTTCTTCAACAAATGCACTCCACCTGTAATTCAACACATCAAGAGATGACGAACAAACGCATGTTATGGTATGACAGCAACAAACAGGTTCCTCCGTGAAAATCTCGAGAATATAATATTTTGACCGACGGTCGAAGGATTCATTCCTAATGCTTAAAATTACTACTAACCAAATTCCATTCCATTCCGTCTTCACCCTCTGTCCTCTTTGTAACTTAACCATTGGTCTCTGAAAGAGACAAAAAAGGTTCCAATGGGGAGGAAAAGTGCCACCAGAGGTCACTGAGACCGTAGCAGATAAGTATTGTTTAATGACATCATCTATATTGTGACGTCATCAATGTAACAATTATGTAGTGACGTCATCATTTTGTCTTTATACAGTCTTTCAACCTCTTGTAATAACTTTCCATTTATAGCCAGTTATTTGAGACCATTTGGGATATATCTTCTTATCATTCTATATATCCTGTTCTTCCAGCTAGAATAAAAATACTATGGTTTTTACTTTGACTGTCAAAAAGTCTTCCAATTATCACATGCAGGTCTGGTGTCATATGTTTCTTGACCATGACATTTTTTATAAGCATGCTCGTTATATTTGGGTTTGGCATAGCTGAATATAACATATTTCAGTCCGATATCATGTTGATGTTTTACCTCTGGATATTGATGCAAATATTTCTTGATAAATTCCTGAGAGTCAGGATGGACATCATCCCAAACGTTTCGACTTTGTTCCACGACTTTCCTGACTTCACTTGGGTCGCAATACTGGGCATAACCATCGTCAAAAAAGATGAGGTACCTAAAGATAAAGACAAAGGTAAGAAATATTTATTTAAAGTCAGTCAATCATTGGTAAAACAACTATAAACACAAGCAAAAAGCTTTTGACCGACACAAATTAATGATTTTGTACGAAGAGTATGAAAAGATGCTAATATACACAATTCATGAATAAAATCTATACACAATGGAGAATTCCTAATCAGTCAATTATGCTGCCATTTAAAACACAATTGTAGACAAATGTGTTGAGTTATGAACTAGAAGTACAATATCAGAATTAGACGGTGTACCTGTTTGAGTTTCTGAAGCTTGGGCTCTCAGCAGCAATGCCAGCATAAAAGCTAGGTGGGCCACCTTCTTCTTTGTATAGAGCTAAATGACAAAATGATACAAACATTTTTCAAAGTCAGATTATCAATTTCAACATCCATATAAATTGAGAATTTACACTAGCATAGTGTGTAAGGTTTATTTTCATAATCCCAGGCCAAAAAAAAAAATAGAACCCCCGTGGGGTTGGAGATTCAGCATTTGCACCAGCATTTTCAAATAGATGCATTGAGTAGAGTTAGATTTGGGTTGCCGTTGATAATTTCCACATTTTAAAAAATAGATAGATAGATAGGATAGGATAGCATAGGATAGATAGATTAGATTATATTAGATAGATATTAATCAGTTCAAATTGCAAATCAAGGCTCTAAGTGCAATTAGCATCAACGTCAGCGACAGGTGTGTCAACCACAATTTGCACTTTGATGTTATGATCAAGTGAACCTCCACCCTTTTGCCAAGGGGTGGATGAAAGAAGAGCCATAACACTGGCTGTTCCAATATGTTGTGTCATAATAGGAGCTTCAACAGAGTCTTTTCACTGAGCAGCCCTGAATTCAGCAAGACATTAATTTTTCTTCTGCTCTTATTTTTTATTTTGCTTTTCAGACATAAAAAGATCAATCATAACTAACAGAAATCAACTCAACGACAAGATGTTAAATGTACATTAAAGTGCACTAAAAATATTGCTGCTAGGATGCACTCTGCTTCAGCCAATCACAGTTAAGGGCGGGAACTTTTTCAGCCAATATTGCAGTATTCTGTTGTAGCCACCTGGTGGAAATATCGAGAAACTTTCATGAAAATCCACTGTTGATGTCTAAATTTTTCTATTTAACAACAAATTTCTTAATTTAAAGCTAAAACAGAGTTAGTTTATGAATTTAAACACGATTTACTTCCACCTAAATCAACTAATAACCTTCTGCTGAGGAGATGATCCTTTTACAATGATTTCCTCACCTGCTCTGGCTTATTCCATTTTAATGAGTATATCTCAATAGAATTCCATTCAAACATAGAACTGATTGTAATAGTTCAGCTAACTGCAAGCTGTTATTGTTGAATCAAAAAGTGAAAAAGTCTCTCTACAATGTCTTAAACTGGGCTTCAGTGGTTTCAATTTTTGGGTTGCCTAAATAATGAAATGTTTTTAAAAATCTGACAAGCCCATTTCTAATTGAGATAATATATTATAAATTTGTTGCAATAGAAGTGACTGACAATTTTTACGTTCTATGTTACTTGAAGATTAACATTGTTTGACAGAAAATACTTTGGCATTGATAGATTTATCAGAAAAAATTATCAAAGTCAGATCCATGTCTGCCCAAAAAAAAAGGTCAGTTTTTCATAAAAGACCCTGTTTAGGGCGTTGCAAAATGGGCTGTGTGCAGAGCTCCCCTGGAATGATTATGTATATAATTAAATAGAAAACAACATTTTAGACACCTTAGTAGCAGGAAATTTTACTAAATGACTTCATTTTAAGTTATTAAATTTTTAAGTGACAGTTTATGTCAAATATCCACACTTGGATCATGAATTTCAGGAATTTTTCCACTAAGACCTCAATCATCAAAAATAAAGTAAAACAAGAAATTTCCTGCTATGAAGTTGCAGAAAATATGCTATTCTAAATTTACCAGTGGGTCCTGTGACGGTATTCACTTCCAAAACCTTAGAAACTGCAGGACACAAAACAATTCTTTCAAGAAAAATCACCAAAATTTGACCTATCATAATGGCCCGATCACACAGATTTTAACGTCATTATTACTGCCCCATCTTAAGCGACGCCTAACCCAGAGCAACAACACTCTGTTGACAGCATAATTTTTTTACCTCTCCAATTTATTCATAATTCCGTGATACAATTCATAAGAAATAAACAGTACAGCTAGTTTTACTCATCCATGTATAAAGAACTAAATGCTGCCGGACACTGACAAATAATAAATTGGTTATGACGCGACCTGGAGTATTGTGACGTCACAATAGCATTAAGTGATCAAATAAACTGCAGAGGACGTTTCAATTCAATGGTTGTCTCCACCTTTCATCAATGAATCTTAGATTGTAAGTCACTCACCAATAACCCTACTGCCAACAGGTAAGATGTTCGAAGGAGGGTAACCCAACGCAATTGTTTTCCCATCTAGAACTTTCATGCCTTTGCCATCAAACTTCAGTTTGAATCTCTGCTGCAATCGATAAAATTAACATCTAGGCAAAATATTCATAAACTGTTCATTCAAGGGGAAAATGCAGTATAGCGAACCCAAATTAAAGACCATATTTAGCGAGTCCCAATGACGTCAAATGCTTGAATTCAATATGTGACATCACAAACAAACGGCGGCTTCAAGGCAAGAACGCGGCTTATTATTGTTTACATTTTGTTTTTCTCGGGGGCTCCTGCCCCAAAACCCCTGCTACTCTATAATATGTTATTCTTATTGTGTACTAGCACGAAATTTGGTCAAAAATAGTGATTATTTTCATATCTAATAGATGCCAAATATAGGCATAAATTTGGGTCCGCTATACTGCACTAAACCCCATTCAAGGATACTGGAAAGAAACTAATTTAGCTTTCTCTTCAGCCCACGATGTATACAAAGTGCCGGCTTTGATCCTATCATTACCTTTTCTTAAGTCAGTTAACGAATCAAGAATCATCACAAAAGAGCTATGAGCATTTCATTAACATGGATACACCTAGGGCTAATAGCAGCTTGATCACAGATTTACATACCTCAGACATTTTGTCCCTGTTGTAGATATCAAGCAATGTCCCTTTGTACCAGATCTCATTGTTTTTCTTGCCATATAATTTCATACCTACAGCCAGGTCACTGAAACAGATGGTGAATTCATCAGCACTGCAACAAGCATCATAAAATGGGGAGAAAAAGAAACCCAAGCCTACAGGGGGCAGGCACTAAAACCATAGCATTGAAAATACAATAAGATGACGTCACTACTTAATTGTTAAATTGATGACATCACAACAGGGTTGGCAAGTTTAATCCACCCATTGGGTTTAACCTGGGTTAAACCCGTATCAAACCCGGGTTGTGCTAAATAGACATTTTGCCAAAAATGGGTTAAACCTGGGTTAAAACTAATAATTTTACTTATAATCAGTGCAAAAGGTGCAGGAAAGACAAAACAACATTTTAACTATTGTATCTGAAACATTAAACTTTGCACAGATGATGCTACATGATGGTAGGACATAACCAAGATCAATGGTTGCTACCCCCAATTTGCAATTGTGAAAACACTAAATTACTCACCATTGTTGTTAGCTTTAAAATTATTAAAAAAAATTGGGTTATACCCAGGTTTTACCCGCTGGGCTGGGCAAAATTGATTTAACCTGGGTTAAAGTCAAACCCTGCATCACAATATATATGACGTCATCAAACAATTCTTATCTGCTATGGTGTCAGTGACCTCTTGTGGTATTTTTTCTACCCATATATTTAGGACTTGATTAATTTCTTAACAAATATGATTAAACTAGAGAAATGAAAAACGACAACTGAATAACTTGCATAGGACATCAGGAAAATTGGGTTTTTTGGTAGGGCTGGTATATCTGATTATTTCTTTCTTTTGCGAGTGTGTGTGTACATTATGAATTAATGGCTATTTCCACAAAGATGTAAAGCACTTGCAATTATATAATTATGGTCAAGTGCACTTCAAGTCCACCTGCGCTATGAACCTCCACGATTTGCCAGAGGCTGGATGACAGAAGAGCCACAACACTGGCTGTTCCAATATGTTGTGTCGTAATAGGAGCTTCTAAATTATTTCTATTTAACAACTAATTTCTTTATTCAAAGCTGAAACTGTTTTCGTTTATGAATTTAGACACTATTTCCTTCCACCTAATTCAACTAATAACCTTCAACCAAGATGTAAAGCTGTTTGCAAACTTATACAATTAATAACATAACATTACATCACCATCACACTCAATTTGGCTAAGTCAAAGCTGAATCAAAATCTAAACACCCACGAAGCCTAAATATGGATTTATTTGTGATACAAGGCAAAACAATGAACTGCCTCTCGGCTGCATTGGATTTTTTTACTTGTCTGACAAAAATAACTCACATTTGTTTATGCTGTAGTTGGTTGTATTGAAGTGCTGGCCTCTGTTGTTGCTGTAGTTGCTGTTGTTGTTGTTGTTGAATTCTCACCGTCTGTTGAATGGGAGCACTCAACTGCGGCGGGAATTGTTGCTGCAAAGACAAAATAAAAACTATTAAAAAAATCCTTCAAATAAAATCATGGATATTTCACAAAAGTCTAACATGGTCTTCTCTATCCCTTTAAATCGGTTACCCAAGTGATTCCATATACAATCCCGCTCATAAAAACAATATATCCAAAAAAAGTTTATTCAAATTTGAATAACTTATTTGAATATATAAGTCAGTGTCTGAGGACTGATAATCATAATGGTATCATGCAAAATTTTTTAACATGTTTTATTGTCATTAATTGCTAACAAAATAACCAATCCATTATATATGAAAGTACAGGGTTAAAGATGAATACCTTTCGCAGGTGGACATGCATTGGTTGACTAGACTGCTCAGCGGGGATTGGAGCTGCTTGTTGTAAATGTTTAACTTGGTTCATCAGATTCGTCTGACTCAAGATCGAGACCATTTCTTGTCGACTGAGCATACTGGCTCCCCCTATTGGCTGCAGTATAGCCTGTCCTGTGCTGTAGAATTAAAATCAAGAATGTGTCACTCGGTCACATAGTATGTTTTACTATGTACAACATACAGTAATCCTAGCCCAAGTCAAATTTACATGGACAACCTGATATAATTATGGTTTGGCAAAGTGTTGAATTATTCAAAGAGTTAATGCATTTTTTAGGTTCTTTTGTACAAGTTGTGAAACATTCTACGGAGGAAAGGATACTTAGTTTGACCAACTTTCAACAAAAAGTTAATTTAATAACCAGTAAATTAATATCCTATCTTTATCCCACCCTATATATTTACATAGATCTATATATATTTGTAACGTATATTTTGCTGCTCATAATTACAACTTTGTCAACTTCATCAAGGAGGAGCATCATTTCGGACAGCAATGTTGATGATGCAAATGCAGAATGGTACAAACAACTACATTGCGGTTACATTTTCTTTACTCTTAGTCTTTGAAATACTTCACACAAGTATTAAGATATATATATATGTGGATCAAAATTTACACAATTAATCATTATTGAGTACCTGTTGTTCACGATCAACTTATATTGAGGCTGTTGAGGGTTGGGCGTCACTTGATGAGTGGGTGGGTTAGGCTTTATAGGGATGGTTCTCTTCCGAGCTACGCCACTGGCCGCCACGATCTGGATATCGTCATCCGAATCTGAGCCTGAGGGGATGCTGATTTCTTGACTGAAATTTTTGAAAAAAATACATACATGAAGGTCACCACAAATAATGACAGGGTTGATGGAAAAAGGTTCAACTTTCCATTCAAACAATTTGAACAGAGTTAAATCTTGTGTTATATCAGCAATTATATATATCTGCTTCCATGGCAGCGACAATATTCTGAGAACCATGACATAGTACAGCTAATTCAGAAATTCAGTTTTATCAAGAGCAAGCCAGAAGAGAAGCGCAGTCATTGCCATCAACAAAGCTATTCAAATATAGTGCAATTTTGTTGTTACAATTAACATATTGTTTTTGCTAAAGTAGCATAACAGGTGCCACAAGAAATATATGATTTTTATCAATGTTTCAAATTTGTTTAAACATGTTATCATATCATGCCACCATTTATAAGCATTTTAAATCACTCACTACAATAACTTCACATCTCTTTCAGTTCTGATTAAAGCATCTTCGCTGTCGGAAAATATTCGATTGATGACAAACTTTGACCCTGAAACATATTCCACTTTTAGAGTAAAAAAAATTGAGGGACATTGTAAAATTAAAAAAATTAACATTCTTGTATTAATCATGGAGATATAATTATTATAATAGCTCCATGTATCAACTAACTCACAGTCAATGATCATGTTGAGTGGTTGTTAACTCTCACTCCTTCTTTCATTTTTATGTGACAATAAAAGTTATGTCTTGTCACGTCATAGTATTTTAACTCATGTGGTAATGCCTTCACAACACTCATAACTTGCAAAATACTAACGTTCTTGTTTCCGTATTTTGTCGGCCAAGCTGTCTAGGGCCTTATCAATCATGTTGTCGATATCAAGTTTCTTAAACTGGTCATCCAGGAATTTATTGAGGTCATCAACATCATTAAAAGGAAGTTTAGCTCTTTTGACGTCATCACCAGCCATAATAGAACTAATGTCTTTCCCATTTGACGCAGACTTTTCACCATTTTTGACCCCATCTGGTTTCATTTCAATGTCTTCATCATTATCTAGGTCAATGAAGGAATCCTCATTTGCATTCTTGTTGCCCTGCTTGACCTTGTCATCTGGGTCGAGGTCAGTTGCTGACCCAGCATCTTCCTCTATCATTATCACATCATCCATCTTTTTCCTTAATTTTCAGCTGCACCTGGAATAAAAATTGGTTATGAAATACATTTTAATTAGGCCATTTAAAAAAAGGGGGGGGGGGAGACAAATGCAACCAAGTCAAGGATCACATGATACTTTGGGCTGTTGGACAGACTAATCAATGATAAAACTAACAGTAGTTTTAAATGCACTTTTTTTTCTGCAAACTCAGATTTGTTATTAATAAGTTCTGTTACTGAAGCCTTTCACCAATTACTCCATCAGAGGTAGGCCAATAGAGAGGCTTGGTCATGGCGTGTGTGTGTTATCATTTAACGCCTCATCAGCACCTGATTAGGCTATGTAGAGGCTCTCTAGGTTAAAATTAATTATCTATATTTGGTAGTAGAAACCAGAAGCATGTAAAAATTTAATAATTGTCTGAGTTGGATATCTTGCAAAGAGATGTTCTAAGGTATTAGCTTGAAACAAAGGTCTTCTTACGCGTTGTAAGTAGATGCATTCTAATAAAATATGTTTGATTGTAAGGGGGCACTGACATCTCTGGCATACTGGTGCCGGTTGATTGACTATAAGACGCGAATGTGTAAGGCTGGGTCATGGCAGTTTTCTGTCAGATTGCAATTGGCTCTTTCAGTCACAGTCCGACTCAGAAAAAGGTGTGAGGGTTTAATTCTGTCACTATCCTAGTATAGGCCTAATTGCGCAATTAGTTTAACCTGAAGCCTTTCGTCTGGATAGGCCTAATTGCAATTACCAACTCTCAGATTTTGAATGTGGCAGTATGAGTATGGGTGCCAACCGTGCACAATCACAATTTTTAATTCACCCAGAATGGAAAATATGCGCAAATGGTGCAGCCTCTTCCCAATCCCAAAATTCAGCAAACTGCAACAGTCCATAACATCAGTCATGAATTGTCGAAGTAAGACACAGGGAAGGCCAAATCTATCCTCTTGTAAACTAGGAATATTGGTTCTCGCTGGCACTGATTCGAGGCATGAAATATTTTCAAGCATCAAATTTAATACAGTATATTGATACCAATAATACTGCACATCAGATGTCATAATAGTGCAGTGACCATCTGCAAAGTTGTGACCATCAGTTGAGATCTGGGCTTTAGTAGTAATACAACAAGGCAGATCCAAATAATATTATGAATAAAAAGGATAGATATGTCACTTGTCTACCATCTCTTTCTATAAGAATGCTTTAGATCTGCCCCTGGATGTCAGTAGCAAAGGCCAAAAGTTAGCTGACAGCCACAACAGCATTGACAAGCACTGTAGAAGAAAAAGGCAGTAACAGCAATGCACTATCTAACTGATGTTATGTGAAGTTTCTGTGCTGGGGGCAGTGGCATAGCTAGGGTTAGCAGAGTGGGGGAGCACCCAGGGGGCCACAATAATTTTTGGGGGTGGTGACGTACGGGCAATGTATTGGGTATGTTCTTAGCTTTGCCCGGATAACGTCTGTCCATGGCCACTGGATAAAATCATTCCTCAATTTTAGTGTGTATATATATATATCTCATCTGTGCTGAAACATTAATATGACATTTTTGTGCCTATTTTTAGCAGATTGATCAAGCAGCCTTTCTTGCTTATAACTGGCTGAAAGATCAATTTGACGTGACTGTTAAGAGGCTGAAATATTGTCCCAGCCCCCCCCCCCCCCATAGCTACGCCACAAGTGAAAGAACCCACCAGATACCGGTTGACAATCCCCCGACCAACTCGTTGACAATGAAAACTTAACTTCAGGCATGCAAACTCCGTGACAACAGGACTTCAGGAGCATCAACTCGTTACTTTTTTCATGTCTCAATTAACTTCAGAATAAGGAATTAATTAATTTAAAAAGAGGCATCAGATTTATTCTGCCATTGTCTGTTAAATGGCAATTGAGCTAGTGCACTCCTAATTGTTATTGCATGGTTCACTTGGCTTTGATTTCGTGATTGTGACTTCTTACAACTGGTATTGACGATTTGACAATCAATCTCTTCTTGTCATTGAGTTTGCTAAACTGCATTTGTTTACGGGTTTGGCACTTTGGGTGTTGGCTTCGTCGATGAAAAGCATCAACAATTTTGTTGTTAACGAGTTTACATGTTGAAAATTTGACCTGCATTTGCTTTCCAATAGCCCAGCATGGGAGTCACCACGGTGAGATCTCCTAGACTTAATCACCAATGTGACACCATGTCATCATAACATCTGCCTCTGGCAGCTTGTAAATTATATTAAATTCTTAGAGGTAGCACTGTGAAATAACTCCGAAAACTTGCCAGGTCGGCACGACTTCGGTCCGACGTTGGCCGACCTGGCATGCTTCCTTTGACAATGGTATAAACAATGAATTTTTTTTTTAATGCAGTGGATGAAACCGACGCCAAAACTCAAATTGAGCGTAGAGGTCTTCAAAAACAACACAGAAGAAGCTCTCTTTGAGTCTTTATCATCAATTGCCGCCAATATAGCATGCGTCGCATTGAATCAAATATGATGAAATCAATCGTTAGATCATCGGCTAAAATAAATACAAACCGATTAGTAGTTCATGTCTGCAGCGAACGATAATTGCGGAATGAGCGATTCTCCAGCCATCTGGCGGTGACGGTGGAAAATTCAGTACGCAGCGCCTTCTGATGCAAAAAATCTGAAAATTTGTCACATGACCAATCACAAGACCCGGCATCATTTGGCTGGGCATCATTTGTGTGTTGATCAGACAGTGACTTCAGTGGCAGATATTTGCTGTAATTTCATCGTGTCAAGACTGCAATTCTTGACAAAATGCGAGCTCTTTTAATCCTGTCTCTGCTGTCTGTGTGCTCAGCTTTCCAGAGGTATGCATTTCTCATTGTTTTGGTAGATTTAAAGGGACTTCGCAATGTTTGACCATGAACTTGGTTTGACCAGTCATTGTTTGTCCTGGGACTGTGATATATATAGCATTGTACATGTGTTGGCTTAAATTGGACCAACACGTAGTAACCTGATCAGTTTCAGTCTGCACTTGTGTAGCATTGTAATTAAGCTCATTTTAATTTTTATTTAAAGAAGTTTTATAGTCTTTAATGACTTTATATAAATATAGGCCTACCTGCAAGATAAGTAATTACTTGCAAGAAGGGCCAGGCTTGCTGGTATTGATGTAACTGCATACTGGGTATTTGGTATACATGGTACAAATAGAATTTAACATGAATGCATTGAATACCATAATGTATAATTGGAAATGATAAGCAGTTAGCACAAAGACATATTTTAATTTTTTGTGCAGAGCATTCTATTTAATGGTTATTGAATTTGGTTGTTTCAGAGTTCCTTTGCACAGATTCAAGTCAGTTCGCCGCACTTTACAAGGAGTTGGGTCATCGATTGAAGCTGTCAAACACAAGTACCTGGAAGTGCAGGAAGTGCAGGGACCTCATCCTGAACCTTTGTCGAATTATCTTGATGTAAGGCACACAATCAATAAACAACTAATTACTTAAAACTATACTGGTGATTCATGCATACAGGCATGCAATTATTATTAATGTATACATATATAACTAGAAGTGGGGCCTAGTTCTTGAACTATGTTCTCTTTAAGGATTGAGTTTGTTGCTAGTTTATCGTGCAAGTTATTTTCACTCTGGTAAAAGTAGAACAGAAACTTTCAAGCTTCTGTAAATGTTAATATCATGCCACATTGGGGTTGGATGATGAATGAAGCTATCACCCTAAATGTGGACCGGCCTAAACTCGATTTGATTGGCATGTCAGAGATGCGGAATATTCACCACTTGCAGCAGAAGCTTTTGTTATTGGAGAGGTGTTGAAGTCATATTTTTAGATGTATTTCAGAAGCAGTCATGTGAATATATATTAAATCGCACATAGAACTGGGTCCAATTATTGATCTATATTTATTCCAGGCTCAATATTATGGCGTAATAAGCATTGGAACACCCCCTCAAAGTTTCAAGGTTGTATTTGACACCGGCTCATCAAACTTGTGGGTCCCGTCCAAGAAATGTCATTTGACTGATATTGCCTGTTGTAAGTAAACTTTCAACCTCACATCTGATTATATTATGTTTTTTAAAATAATTCTTAATAGGCCTTATCATTAAGTGTGTGTGACCGTTTTTCTTTAGTGCTCCACAACAAATATGACAGCACCAAATCCAGTACATACAAAGCAAATGGAACTTCTTTCGAGATCAAGTACGGAAGTGGAAGTCTCTCTGGTTTCTTGAGCACTGACACCATCAGCGTAAGTGTATAAGAATTTCTTTCTGAACTTTCAAATGGTATTATTTTTTATGTGAATTAATCATAGCATTTGGCCGTTTGACTACAATTACAAGATTTTCATTGTGGCTATTTGTTTAGGATATAAGATGCTAAATTTCAGCTTTTTGTGTCTGTTGAACATGTTGAAAACCAGTCAGTGATAGAAGTCTTAGTGACACTGTTTTTGTTGCGTTAAAGTGCATATAAACACAGATTTGTTATCACATGTTTTCATGGTTGAAGATGACTCAGAACCATGTGATCTTGTGATTATTTGTGCACTATGGTACCAGCATAAAAAAAAAAAAACTTGGTTTGATTATCCCCAATGTTGTTGTTGCCACACTTTGAACTTGTGAAAGCTTGGGTGCTATGCATGCATGGATAATCCTATGAACAGCTTTTGGTGGTGATATTAGTCTCAAGGAAGATTAAAAAAACACAGGCAAACCGTCTTGCTTGACTCATGGATCAGCTCTGATTGATTTAATCCATTTTGACAATGACAAAATCACCAAACAACAATAGTAATACATGCGCATAAAAAAGGACAATTAATATTAGATAAGCAATTAATGGTCAAGAGAACCTTATTTTAAAAGTTACATTGGTCAGCAGCGCTATCGTAAGTGAACACCCCAAGTCCTTGAAGTGAATTGAGTTAGCTTATCGTGTTAATTAAAGCTGGGTCTAATAGAGAAATTAGAGATTGGTCATACCATGGCTTTACAAATAAAAGTAAATTGTAAATTTTAATGATGTCTAGATATGAGATTTGGAATCTCTAAATTACAGAAATCTATCTTTGTAATTGATTAACAAAATGTTTTTATTTTATGGTTTTTCGGTGAGAGAATGTTCTTCATTATTGATAATTAGTATAATGCACCATAGCAAAATAGAAAACTGCAACTCAACAGCACTTGGCATGTGCAAAAATAACAAAATATATGTAGCTTCTGAAATATTCATAGGATACTTATCTCTTCATAGACATAGCATATTGTATACCTGCTGCCATAGAGATAATCAATATTATCAATGTTGTAATTCCTTACTCAAGAGTCTGTGGTACTATATAAAAAATACTACTTATAGTTTATTTTATTTTAATCTCCATCAGCCATTGTTGTAATTTAGAGATAATGAACTAATCTTGACGACCAAAAAGTCCAGAAGGATTATAAGGCAGTGAATGTAGTATCATGACTGCAATAAAGAACTTCCAAGTACAGGGGTTCACACAGTTCTGATACTCCTCAGCTGGTAAACCGAAAATGTCGAAATCAAAATGTTCGTCTTTTGGTTTAATGAAGCATGGAAATCTGGCTTCCAACCACTTGGTTCCGGGTTCGATTCCTGGTGGAGCCTAAGTTTGATGGCTGTTTCATCCTTCATCTCATCGCCATGGTCCCTGCCTGTCATAATTAGCCCAACAGCTTCAGAAATACAGGATGTAAAGCCCTAATCCACCCACCACCCAAGTCCAAGTATAAAGAATACAGAAATTGTGAGATTGAATGAAGATGTGAAGATATGACAAGACAAGTGAATTGCATTAACAGATCGGAGATGTCAAAGTCAAGGACCAAACATTTGCGGAGGCCACTTCCCAGCCTGGCATCACTTTCGTCGCTGCCAAGTTTGACGGAATCCTCGGTATGGGATACTCTACTATCTCGGTCGATGGTGTCGTTCCTCCCTTTTACAATATGGTGAAGCAAGGTGGTGTTGAGAAAGCGGTCTTTTCTTTCTACCTGAACAGGTTAGTGACTCTTTTAATATCAATTTCTTCAACAATTCTGTGGCTCACTAAATATGATGTCTGGTTCACAAGTGCAGTGTAAAGGCCTTTGTGTCAGGCTTTTCACTATAGTAGGGTTTCATTTCAAGTGAAAGGCTTTATGCAATATGCTGAACCTCTCCTTTTGTCAATATGGCCTTGGTGCAATGAATTTCACAAAATTAATCTCCCATGTTTATTTATATTTACAAATGGGTAACTCCAAAAGTACTAAAGCACTTTGAAAATAATATCATGCATTTATTTTGTCTTCGTATGTACCTTGAACATGCAACTGCATGTTATTACATTATCATACATTATTATTTTAATGGTGGAGATCTGTAGGTGATATGGAGTTTGAATAATTTCAGAGACCCAAGTGCTGGCACTGGAGGTGAACTCATTCTCGGTGGATCTGACCCAAAATATTACACTGGTGAATTTTCTTACCTGCCGGTCACTAGAAAGGGTTATTGGCAGTTCAAGATGGACTCGTGAGTATTCCTTGTTGAATATCTTTTGTATTGGACTTTATTCGTTAATGCGAGAAGGACATCTACTACACTCGGCGACAGTCAAATTTGTCACTCCCCTTAAACATGAATATAAACATTGCAAGGTCTTGATTTGCTAGCAAACTAATTGTATAAATCATTAACAGTGTTGTAAAATTGCGGCAGCCATCTAAAATGTTTTTATTTTATGGGGGTGGCGAATCTCAGTGTCGTGGCGAAATCCACTGTCGCCGAGTGTAGATTTATCATAGAAGGTTTTGTGGTTTAGTATTTTAAGTTCTTGTCAGCTAGTCTAGCAGTTCCAAGTTACGTGAAACACTAAATTGTTGCTGCTTTAGTTTAGCTTAGATTGGACTTAAGCTCAGAATTAAAAACAAATATGTACTGTGAACTTTGGTCCTAGTGGAAAAATTGTTTACTTAGGAAAGGTTTACTGTACCATGTGGGGCTGAATGTTCTCCTTTATACCCCCTTTTCACACACCAGCCATGTTGGCATTTTTGCCTCATTGACCTCTCTTTGCACTCAGATATAATATTGTGACATAAACGGTAGACAATGGCCATGGTGAGGTCACAGAGTGCAAGAACAACGGAGACGTAATGAGGTATTAATATATGACCTAATCAAAATGAGGTCAATGAGGCAAACATGACTGCTGCGTGAAAAGGGTGTATAGAGGCGCAACTTCATCTCATGGCTTTATCTCTCAAGATCAGTGTTTTTGAAAAAATTTCAAATTTTGAGATTGAATTGGTCCGTTTAATCTCTAGATTAGTGTTTTTTGAAAAGATTACTCAGATTATAGGAATGAATTGGTCCGTTTTCAATTCTTTGAATGACAATTTGTAGTGTTGATGTGTCCGGAACAACTTACTGCAACGGTGGTTGCCAAGTCATTGCTGACACCGGCACTTCTCTCATCGCTGGTCCAACTGACGAAATCAAGAAACTGAATGCTCAGATCGGTGCCAAGCCTCTTGTGGCTGGAGAGGTGAGATACATTTTGTGTTTTGTGGGTTTTTTAAAAATTAAAATAATATTTGTTGTTAAAATTAAAATTTCAAGTAATGAATTCTTTCAACTGTATTTATTGTAATTTGTTAATTTCAAATTGTCCAAAATAAATGGAATTGCATTTACAAATTTCAGTGATCGTGAAGTAAAAACTTTCTGACATAATTTGATTGACATTAAACTGAAATCACTTCACGCTGACTTTCGGCTACTGGTATTGGTCAAATTATTGAACATATTCCTAACATTGTATTTTAACTTTCTTTCAGTACTTAATTGACTGCAGCAAGATCCCCACCCTTCCAAAGATCTCGTTCAATCTGAATGGCCGTCCTTTTACCCTGGAGGGAAAAGATTATGTACTCGCTGTAAGTGCAAATTTCTTTTTCTGTTAATGAATCATGATATATGGAAATTTAGCCATATATTGAGTTCAAGAATTGTACTCTCTAAATTTAGGAGAATTTGTAGCAGGATATAGAATGTCAATAACATGATAAGGACTGATGCTCTTTGAAACCTGTGTTCTTGTAGACTATGGGTTTTCAGTCATGTGAAATCTGTGGCCCATTTAAATGTTTGTTGTTGCTGTTCTATTTAGAAAGGAGGGGTGGGGTTGACTGGAAAATTGTCAGACCACCCCCGCTTTTTGTTTTCTGACAGACCTCTTATTTCTTTATTTAAGATATTAAGAAAATACTCCTCCCCCTCTTTTTCTCTTTTGGAGAACTCCCCCCCCCCCCCCCCTTTTTAAAAAAATGGAACCGCCCTTAGAACACCGATGGGCTCCTGAATGTCCTGGGTTTGATCCCCAGCCCAGCACTCCTCATGATCTATAGCTTAGCAGAATGTTGATATTAGTCGCATGAGACATTAAACTGTTTGTGTCTTGTACATGGTTTCTGTGCTGGGAAAATCAAAGACCAACCTGGGGGTTAAGTGTGTAAGAGCCATCTCATCATTACTTATGCCTCTGGTAGCTGGTGATAAAAGATGACAAAGCTTCAGACCAGTGGCATTGATATGATACAAAACAGTAAATCGCAATACAACAATATCTGTCAAAAAAATGGAAATGTTTCAGTTCAATGTATTTATTGTCTCTCTGGGCTGGTAATAGATTACACTTTAGTAGATTTAGCTCATAAATGGGCTTATAGGGACAAATGTTCAAGTAGTTGTTTGAATTGTTTGTCACATGTCAAAACCAGGAACTGCTGGTAGTTAAATTCATGCAACATGTCCTTTTTGAGTAGGATTAAATGGATCATACCGTCAGTAAATTTTGCTATCTGCAAATTTTTGCGTTTTGTCAAATTGTTATTGCTTTGAAAGATATACTGCATAAAATTGTTATGAGTGACTGGAAATAATATTAAAATGGAAAAGCTGAAGCATTGTATAAATGCGTATGTGCTACAGTAGTATTGCTGTAAAATAATGCTATCCCCCATGAAGTATTGCTTTGTGTTCATGTACCACACCATTATTTCTTGTCCTTAATATATATGTAATTATATTTGACAGGTCAAAGAGATGGGCCAGACTATCTGCTTGAGCGGCTTCATTCCTCTGGATGTCCCTCCTCCACTTGGACCTTTGTGGATCCTCGGAGATGTCTTCATCGGTCGCTTCTACACCGAGTTCGATTTGACCAACAACCGCGTCGGTTTCGCCACCGCAAAATCTGGTCAGGAGTACTATGGCGTCCCTCGTCACAATGCCCCCCACGGATACGAGTTGTAGATAAACTGAAATGTCTCAAGCAACACAGAAATTGTAGCAAAACAGCTCTCAATTAGGTGAAAATCAATCAAAAATTGTTATTGTTTATAATATGCAGCTGACAAGTACAGGAAGTGTGTAATCAACATTTAAATGAAATCTAGCTGTCATGGTCTGTAATAAGATAGAAATAAGATATTGGATAAGCAATAAGCTTTTAAAAGTAGATAGCCTCGTTTAGGATGAAATGTTTATGTCCTAGATAGATGTGGTCATTATGTTACGGCACAGAATTGCAATCAAAAAATGTCCGCTATTGCCGGTTACGTTGATCTAAGACCATACTTACTGTTGATATCATGACGTGATTGCTACATAATTCCTTCTAGTATACAGTCTGAAATGACACCTAGTGGATAAATCAGTTGGAAGTTAGATGCACCACCTGTTGCATAATTTAGAAGTGATGTGATCTGAACAATCATGAATATAAATATAATCAGTCAAGTTCTTGTGTATGTAATACATCTCCATTATATAGCTTTAAATATGAAAAACAGACTATTAAATATGTGCATCTGTGTACCTTGTCGTAAGCTTAATGTGATGCTACCAAGAACTGCGATAATTACAACCAGTGAAGTTATCTGTAAAGTTTTGCAGCTCTCGATGTATATATTCCTGTATTTTTTTATTTCCAAGACATTGAATGGGTTTACAAGATTCACTACTGAGAATCAGTTGTATTTATAAGCTTATGGTTTCATAATTGGTTATGTCGTGTAAGGGTTGAAATGGATTTAATTTTGCCTGTATATAGTGTATACTGTTATACTGTTCAGGTGTTTGCGTTATCAAAAAGGTGTAAATTTCACAAAGTAAGATTCCTTTTCCACTGTAAGTCTAGTGATGCTGAGCACACACATTCTTTAAATAAAATTTTCAAAAAAATATTTAAATTGTTGTGCATTTATTATAAAAAACTAGGAATTGTGAATGGATTAGGTGGCTTATTCTATCAGGGTAAGCAGTAAAATTGCACTGCCACTGGGCCATCAAGCTTCGTTTGGTCGATGAAGTTCATTTTGTCTTCATCTGAGGCAGAAGATCCAATCCATATATATACATGTAATATGGAATAACCCTAGGAACCTTTTCAATGACACAATATGTTAATAAAAAGTGCAGTATTGCTTGGCCTGTTAATATATAATAATTATAATGTTGTGCTAATCCCGGCAGTAGCCAGCTGTATCTCATACTTGAAAATATTTAAATGCCCCAGCAGCTTGCAATATTGCATGTGGATCATATCACATCGATCATCCGTTTTTCAGCAAGAGTTTCATATTTTGGTGATGTTACTATGATGTTACCAAGTTGCATGGATTATATTGCTGGCGAATATAGATGGCATTCCAGTAGTTAATCTAGACTCCAGACCATCCACCCTCTGGTGTCCAATCTAGGAAATAATATGTTGCATCAACAATTTAGATCAATACAATTGTCAGTTCATGCCGCCTTCAATTTACACCAGGGGGCCTTGGCTATGGGGATACTATAGTAGGATTGGAATGAATCTTGTATTGAACTTGACTTATTTCCACAGGAAAAATGGGTGTTCCCAGCTTTGTAAAGATCCAGAGGCTATGCTAAGTAGGGTCAGTCTCTTCCTCACTAGAAGCTGCTCAAGATTTCATTGTGAGTGGCTAAATTTTATCCATGATGTAACTGTGTGAAATATAACACCTGGGCCGAGCACATTTCACAAAACATCGCTATAACAGGTAATTTAATGGAAAGATGACATTATCACCAAATTATAGTCAAATTCAAGTGTTCTATGAACTTTTATCTGATTGAAAGCCTCCGAAAATATTTAGATTGAACAGTTGGAAGTTCTGTTAGTGCACCTATGATTCCCGGCTGAATAGCATTTTCTGGCAAAGTGGCCTGGTTACTGATGTTACATTAACATGAATTTGTGACAGCAAATTTATTGGGCTTAAAGTTTGGCATTAATTCTGAGATTAACAATTTAGATGAGGGGGCTCTAAGCTGTAATGGTGTAATTCGGCCTAGGCCAAGATAAGACTTTCATGAAGAGTTAATTTGACATTAATGATCATGCACCACCCATAATCAATATGATAATAGCGATTAGCAGTAATGATTAAGTGCTAATTAATGTGTCTAGTGCAAACACTTCATGATAGCGCGGCCTCCAGATGGATAATTTAATGTATGTATTAAGGTCAAATAAATCTTTCTCTCCACTGCTGCACTTTAATATTATATTACTTCATCTCAGAAATCTGTACTTATCATGCAAGTATTTTGCATCAAGATCTTTTGTAAGACAAAAAATAAATGATGAGACACATAAATAATTCTGTTTAATGATTGTGTTTAACCATAATCATTTCATCATGCATTCAGTAAGGACTGTTAAACTCATAAATTCTGTTCTGGGACAAAATAAGTACAAAACGTATAGCACCATACATTACAATATACATAAATATAACAAATAATATATTACATAAAAAGCAAAAGAAACTCAAATGGATCACTTATGAGTGATGAAATAAGTAGACATACACTAATTTCGAAACCTAAATTTTTAAAAAAGTAACATTCTCTCATCTACATATTAGCTGCCTACTCGGCATTTTAGTTCATGAAATATTATCATGGTACATTTTCATATTGCCACCAGAATATGTTGTTGAGGCTTTTATAAATGCCTCAGACAGGGGTTATTTAACAATAAAAATATAACCATAGATCTTAACAACCCAATATAAAATATAATACATATATTTTACATATACTTATTAGTCAGGGTCTCGTTTTACTTCTGATGAATAAAAAAATTCATAATAAAATATTTACAGACTTCTTATAATCAGGACCTATCGTAGAACAGAGGTCGTGGATAACAAGTTTTTAAAACAAGTTTCTTTGCAAGGTAAAGTCTTCATTGTGAATGACACTCATTTTATCATCTTGGCCCTGATGGTATCATCATGGCTTGTAATTCTTCTCGTATGGCTTGCAATAATCTGTCTCTGTCCTCTTTAGTAAGAGAGACTGGGATACTACGCTTTGGTGATGTGGGTGCAGTACCGGCCTCACTCGAGGACTGGTGTCCATTTAAGTGTCCATGGCCATTGCTCATTGGTTCACTGACTGCAGCTGAGCTTGTAGATGCTGTTGGTCCCCATGCCGACCGCGGCGACTGAGCAGCTGCGGTCTTTGGTGCATACTGAGGAAGACCCGTTAGTGAACCCTCATATAAAAGTCTCTCTAAAGCAGTTTTAGGTCTTTGAGATGGACCGACAGGCGCTGTGTGCACTGACGCCAAATCTTTAGGCGTATTTACACCGCTTTGCTGTCGAGAGCGAGTAGGCACTGATTTCGCAGATGGGACAACTGCAGATCTTGTTGCTGTAGCTAAGGGAAAAGCTTGATCCAGCAACTGCTTAGCTTGTTTCGTATCTTCCTGGTGGCGCCTCTGTTGCTCTGCTGCTGCCTCCTGTTGGAGATACGCAGCATTAATCAGTTGCTGAGCTGCTTGTTGAGCCTCTTTCTGTTTGGCTTGCTCTTCTTGTTCATCCATAAGTTGCTCTAATAACTCCTGTGGGAAAACAATTGTCTTATTTATAATACTGAACAGTGTGGATAGTTAGCTTGAGATGCCAAAGTGCTTAATTAGAAATGAAGCCTTAGTTTTTTAAAGCCCAATATTTAGCACCAATGAGACCAGTAAATTTAAATTATATCAATATCATAATGTACGAAGTTTGTTTACCTGCTGTCTTGTTTTATGAGGTTCTGGATGCTTTTGTCTGTCTGCAGAAACACTTCTGGGAGCAGCACGCATATTTCGACGCTCTTTAGATGTTGATTCCTTAAAAAAAGAAAGATTGATCATGTAGTTATATCAGTTCCATGCCGAGTTGAAGCATGCCATTTAGAAGTGTTACATTTTTTCTGTAGTTTCTGCTCTTAAGTTCTGTCATATAAAAATTACCAGCATCCACAGGTGATAACATGCCTGAACTTGACACCTGTGACATATCTACTCGAAAGATTGAGTTCCTGAATTGCTTCAACAATGTGAACATTAAGCCATCAACTCACCGTAGATCTCACAGATGAGGTGGGTGAATGAGATGCTCTCTTTCTGCCACTGTTCCTTGAACCATGTCTGCCTCTGCAATTGAAGAAATTCAAGGGTAACTAAAGTGGTCATGGCATCTTAAAGTTTGGGTGATATGTTGAAGTTATTACAGTTAAAACTTCAGTTCTTATTTGTTTGTGTTTGATTATTTGTTTATTGTCCAGAAATAATACATACATGAATTACAATACACAGAAACATTATAGTTTTTGTTTATGGTTTGCCCAGACATTAGTAGGTGACAAGATGTGGAAAGATCAGCCCTCCGGCTGGGATATGATAATGAAGGGTGCCCAGGCTCAGGGGATTGAACCTTGGTCCTTCAGAGGAGCAGGCGAGCATCTTACCACTAGACCTCCCAGCTTTGTGTGCCTAATTGGTAGTTACTGGCACAAGTATGCACTTGTTTATTCAAATAATGGTAAACACCATTTTGATGTAGAATTTAAAGCATGGCACTTAATTACCTGTGAGTGGGACTGGAGTCACTGGGTTCTATACTACTTGTTCGCTTCATTTTTCTTGCAATTTCAGGATCAGTTTGTGGGGGCCTGGGAGCTGGACCCTTCAAGAAAAAAATAATTGTTAACAACTTGTCATGCAAACGATTTAATGCTAGAACTATTTTAGATCAAATAGTTATCATCAATATAACAAAACAAAACATCTCATTCGTATTAACCAAATTGCCACCCAATCCTGTTAAAAGGCTCTGTCAAAGTTCGCGCAAAAAGTAATACAATTGACATACCTTGTGCCTCTGTTTCTCTCTTTGTCTGTGTTTATTTCTCAACTTCTCTCTCTCAGCACGGTCATCAATGCTCTCTGGTTCCGAATCCAAGGACATACTTTGACCAATTGATGGAGGTCTGGTTAAAACATCCTGCAATAGCAATAAATGATTTACAAATGCTGTGTGGTGTTGTAGGGCATGTAGTTTTGAAACTCACATTGCTGTTACACATGTATTATGTGGACTCATGTCCAATGTGTGCTACTGTATATTCCATGTTAGTAGTGTTGTATTATACGGAAGCCATTTTAGGACAAGACAAAAAAAAAAAACTTAAATTGTATAAACGAAATACTAAATTGAAAAAACGAAATACTAAATTGAAAAACTGATTTCTAAATTGAAAAAACGAAATACTAAATTGTAAAATCGGAATACTAAATTTGAAAACTGATGACTAAAAAAGGAATTACTTAATTGAAAAACGAAATACTAAACTGTAAAAACGAATTCGTAAATTGTAAAAGCGAATTAGTAAATTGTAAAAACGAAATACTAAATTGAAAAAACGAAATACTGAATTGAACAAAATTAATTACTAAATTGTAAATCGAATTAGTAAACTGTAAAAACGAATTAGTAAATTGTTACAACGAAATACTAAATTGCATTTATTAAAAACGAAATACTAAATTGTAATAACGAAATACTAAATTGTAAAAACAATTTACAAAGCTGAACAAAGAAATTAATAATTGCAGAAACAAACAACACACTAAATTGCATAAACAGTTCAGTAAATTGTAAAAACAATATAGCAAATTGTACAAACAATATAATAAATTGTTCAAACAATGTAATAAATTGTAAAAACCATGTAGCAAATTGTACAAACATTATAATAAATTGTTTAAACAATTTATTATATTGCACAAACATTTTAGTGAATCATATGCAGTTTATTTGAATCTGTATTAGTTTAGCCTGCAATTATAGGCCAAACATGGATGATATCAGGAAGGAGGACTTCAAAATAACTTTTTCCCTTAAATTTAGGAGGGACTCAAGATAGATGGATTGATAGAGAGATAGACAGACAGATAGATAGAGATCGATAGTTAGATAGATAGATAGATAGATAGATAGATAGATATATAGTTAGATAGATAGATAGATAGATAGATATGGGAAATGCAGCTCTCAAAGGCAAGTTATTGCTGCTATCAAGGCTTGATTGATGAGATATGAGAGGGAGGAGGATTCCATCCATGTAACACATATAACCCATGGGTGGGGTCTTTACTTGCCTCAGCATATAGACACTGACTGGTTATAATTTATCAGAGCCAAATAGATTTCAATATGGCTCAAATAAAAGGGAAGGGAAGACTGGGGCCTGATAGAAATAGCTGGGTATAAGGAAAAGGGTAATTAGGATGTCATAGTGTGAAACAAAGTTATTCCCACTTTAGCCGATGCATACGTTGAGTGCCGTTGTTGTACTGTACCTAGAATTTTCTAGATTATATTGCCCAAGACAAGTCTTAAGATAGGCGTACATAATTGTAGACCAAATATTAACAAAGATATGGCCGGTTTAGTAATCCGTTTAAACAAAATAGTAATTTTTTTAACGATATAGTAATTCCTTTAAACGATTTAGTAATTTATAAAATTTAATATTTCATTTAAACGATTTAGTAATTCGTTTATACAATATAGTAATTCGTTTAAACAATTTAGTATTCGTATATATTATTTAGTATTTTGTATATACAATTTACTATATCCTTTATATAACTTACTATATCGTTTATACAATTTACTATATCATTTATACAATTTAACTTTTTTCTTCTCATGTCCTAAAATGGCTTTCGTAGTATAACACTCAGGATGACAGTGCTTTAGATTCTTAATTATTACATTGTGGATGGTAGTCATGATGGTACATGACATGTTAGAACGAAAGTCATCAGTAAGTTATTACACATCGTGGTTTATCATTATTCCTTCACTGATTCAGTTTTGTATTACATTGAGGATGATAGTGTTGTAAATTCTTAAGTATTACATGGTGGATGGTAGTATATGATATGTCAGAACAATATCCTCCAGGAAGCAACTACACATTTGGGACGGTAGTAATGGTACATGACATGTTAGAACCAAATCCATCAGTAAGCAACTATGCATCCTTTGTTGGTGTTGTTGTATTATTACACTGAGGACAACTGTTGTAGATTCTTGAGTATTGCATTGCGGGTGATAGTGCAAAGTATTGTGTTAAAGTGATACTCCTTGAATCTATCTAAAAAATGTCCCATTTTCTTTCACCCAGAAAGTACTCACAAAAGTTTGCAGTGACTGTCTAGTGTCATTACAGCAGGTTTTCATTAATATTTAGCCCACTAAATCATGGTAAATCCACATTTTTGGTCAAGAGTGACAGTTACAAGAATCATCTACTCAGAGCCATCTTCCTGTCACCAAGTGGGTCAGCACTGGTCAGTGGGAGCTGCAATAATTTTGTAACAATGGCAACCTGGTGAGTCACCAGAGTCCAGGCCACTTTAAATTTGACCTAGTTCTATTGGTGGGCCACCTATAGAACATAGAGGGCTAATTACTCCTTAATTAATAGAGATGACTTGATAGTACACTTGTGGTAGAAATCTGTTGTCATATACAAGAGTGTAATGGCATATTTTTTACATGGGATTCAAGGAGTATCACTTTAATCAAACTGTCTTGAGTGATGTTATTTTACAAATCACTGATAAATAGTTCACCCTCATTACATAATTATTTGCCAGATTAGTACTTACAGTCCTTAGTTTTACAGGAGGTGTAGACACAGGCTTTGTGACTTTCTTGAGCTGTCTTTGTTCCTGATCTTTTGGAGGTGAGGGAGGTTTTGTCAGTGTTCTTGTTTCAGCCATGGGATGTACAGCAGTCTTAAATCGCACAGGCACAACAGCTGAAGGTTTCTCCGATTCGAGTGGAGCGAGCCGGCTCATTTTAGCCACATGCTCAAAAAGGCCAGCATCTCTACTATCAAGCGACTGAAAATGAAAAGATTAAAAACTTTGAAACTGTGTAAAATAGGTGTATACTGATTAAATGGTATAAATCTGACAACTGTAAAAGAATGAATTTCCTCCTTATATTGACTAAGAGATCATTGGATTCCATACTTTGTGCTCTGCATCAAGTATTAACAGTAACTAAACACTTTGTCTTTGTATATAATGTCATTTATATTCTTATAAATTCAATTTCAAAATGCAGCAAAACAGGAATTAGTGGGCTGATCTTGCTTATTTTATGTGGGAATAGTATTTAATTACAGATGAATCATCAAAACTATACCTGTTTTTCCGTAAAATTTTCATATGCAACACACGACCATCGGTTGCATATGTGAACCACGTGTTTTTCCAGGATATGACTGTTTTGTAGCAAGTACTTTATTTAATCAATATTAACAACAAAAAAGACCATTGCTAACATAATTCATCTCTATTTCACTGCAGGTCAACCTCTGTTGTGTTTAGCTCTGCTTCATTTGGCAGATATTCTCACTGGAATCTCATGCCAATTGTGTCTTAATTATTCATCACTTTTCTGTTTATTTGCTACTGAATCTATGCGCTGGATACTCTGGGAATATCACAGAATAACAGTCAACGAATACCGAATACCATAAATATACTGTTGTACTGTTTGTATTATTTATTGCTCACCTCTAGCTCGTGGATAACTGGTAATTTCCTACTGACCGGTTCGAGACCTAGCGCTCGGTAGGGTATCCTTAATCTCACGGCTAAATATTTATCATCGCTAATGTAAACATTATCATCCATCTCTGAATGTTATGCCTGCCAAATTGAACCTTTCTACACCTTTTCATAAATGATATGAATATATTGTAATGACCAGGTGCACAGCTGCAGGTGCATCGACAGGTAATCATTCAGGTGGGATTTGAACAGAGATACACGTTTTGTCTTGTCTCACATGAAACACTAATTAAGCCTGCCTGAGGAGATTACATAGATCTTGGTTCAGTGCCAATCTTTGTTAATTACACTTGATTAGACCATCCAGGATTCCAGGTGGTATCAATTTCCCCGGACTGGATTAGAACAGTGTATGAATTATCACTGAATTTGTATTGCAATGAAGTTGTAACTATTAAATTTGCAGCTTACACCTTTAAGATGTAACTAGAGCAGCCAAACAAAGACAAACAGTATGTGATAAAATGACATTAACAAACTGATATTATTTTCTCATCACAGACCATCTCCAACCACAACCCCAATTTTATTTTATTTTTTTAACCTAATTTTACATTTGACCAATATAGGATGGTAATCTATCTATCTGTCTATCTATCTATCTATCTATATATATATCTATGAAATATAAGAGATCTGTCTGTCTGTCTATCTATCTATTACAGTCCACTGATATACTGTACCACTTAAAAGTTATTACTTTCGTATAAGACTGAATGAAGTAAAAGATAACTTATGATATTAATAGATATGAAATGATTACTAAAATAAAAGGCACCAAAGTTTTCTCAATTTACCGTCATGCTCAGAGTATCACTGAGGTCACTTTCTGTGAGGGGCTCACTGGTTTGTTTGTGGTCACTGAGTTGTTTTTGGGCTTTCTTCGGAATGCGGTCCTGAGGCTGAACCTCCCAGCTTCTCTCCGGGATGCTCAGGTTGTCCCCATCCTCATCTCTGTGTCTTGTTGGCTGCGGAAGCAGGGGTTGTTCCTGGGGGAGACTGAGGGTTGTGGTTGGAGATGGTCTGTGAAGAGAGAATAATATAAGTTTGTTAACGCCATTTTATCACATGCCATTTGTCTTTTTTTTTTTGGAACAAACTTTAATCCATTCGTAGTTAGGTTGCATTTTATACCAGTGTTTGTATGCCTCAATGAGAAGATTTTAATGTTTATCAATATTATTGGAACAAGATAATGTATTTTGCAAGTCTTTATAGCTGTAACATATATGCGTTTATTTTACATCTGGCAAGTGCTCTGATCTTTTTCCCCTACAGGAGTTAAAATCTTGCAAAAAATTATGCTCTAAATGCAATAAATGACAGTTCACAACAACCAAAACTTAGGACATATAAACTATTTAAAACTGATTGTAGAATAGAACCTTATCTTGAATTGCAACAAATTCGCAAAGTGTTAACTAAAATAGCTAGATTTAGGACAAGTTCACATAGCCTGAAGATTGAAACAGGTCGACACCATAAACCAATAATTCCTGCTCCAAATAGAATATGTGAAAAGTGTACGTTAAACTTTGTAGAAGACGAAATTCACTGTTTGATTGTCTGTCCTGGTAATGAGCAACACCGTGTTAACCTTTTTTTGAATGCAACTAAATTTATTAACAACTTCTTGTCTCTAGATGATATAACTAAGTTTACAGCAATAATGACAAACAAGGAACCTGAGTTATTAATTAGTTTAGGAAAGTTTCTCCTTCAAGCTGATGTGTAGAGAAAACCATCTCCTGTATCCACACAGTTATTAATTTAGTTTATTAGTTTATTAGTTATGATGTGCTTGTCATGTTTTGGACTTTGAGAGTGAAATGTTTTTATTAGCGGCTTGTATTTTTTTCTATTGTGTATGTGGATTTTAAACACGTATTATAAGTTAACTTGGTGGCTGGAACCTTGATTATTGAAATTTTATTGCTTTCTGTACTTACATTAATGTCTCTTTCATGTTATCTTTTAACTGAATGACATATGTATCATTTATGATATTTTACATGTCAATAAAATCTATATATATATCTAAACATCCTATAACCTACACACAATAACGTTGGCAACTAAACCATTAGTAAAGTATTAAAGGCTATTGTCAATAAGATCAAAATGTGGAAAGAAAAAACTTCCAAAAAGCAAAAGAATGTAAGGTAACAAACAATAAGCTTTAAGTAAATGCTAAACCCAAAACCTGGAAAGAAAACATCGGATTACCAGAAAAGTCATAAAAAGTACTATACACTGTATAAACACTGGAATAACACAACAAAACGCTGCCATTGTCCAAAAGCACGCCTATATCTCCAAAATAAAGCTTGACTATCACCTTTGACCTTCACCATGACCTTGACCTCAAATTTTGTGAAGGTCACTCACACTTTGCTGTGGTGGACAGGTGCTACCTCCGGCTCTGGAGTGATGACTGGTTGTGCTGATACAGGGCTAACTGGCTTTTCCGCTTCTTTTGGTCCAATAGTTGGTGATTTTTGGGGTGCTGGTGAGCCTCCAGTTTGTTTTGGAGAAGTTGCTGGAGTTTTTCGGGGGTCTGCAAGGTTACTTTGCAAACGTGGAGATAATGATGATGGTGGTTTCATTGGCATAGACCTTTCCTCGGGTTTTTTCGCAACAGCAGGAGTGATGATCTCCTCATCAACAGTACCTGTTTCATTGTCTGACATGACCTTGGGTTCATCTTCAAGGTCATTGGATAGCCAAAGTCCATCTCTCAGTGCATTTTCTATTGCTGCTGTCTTGTTGGGCCTGTCTAGCAACCTCGGTGCTTCTGGACTGCGTTTCGGTACTTTCACAAAATGTGGTGGGGCATATTCTGGTTTACTTGCAATAGACGGCTTAATCTTTCCCTCTATCCCTGCACCAAACTCATTGAACACAGGCTTCCTGCTAACAGGTGCTGATGGTTCATCTGGGTCTTTCATGAAATGTTTAGCCAAATTTAATTCGTCAAGTTCATCTGCTTTGTGATCCGGTTCATCAGGCGCATTATTAAAGAAAAGTGATTCATTATTATCTGCAGGACTTTCTACATTGTTCACTTCAGGTATATATTTTTTAACTCGTTTCCTTGGAGCAGGCACCGGTGACCTAGACAAGGGTCTTGGCGTGTCAGGTATGTTAGGCTCCTCGTTAGGTGTTAAGGTAGCTGGAGTTTGTTCATGGGGTTCGTCATTAGGCATAGCAGCGTAATAAACCTCCTCGGGCAGAAGAGCAGCTTCCTCTGTAGCAATGATTGAAGGTGCACCGTCATGCAAATCATCAATAGTTGCATGTTGTTCTGGAGCGTGATCTTTTTGTTTCATTTCATCCTTGCTCAGCTGTTCTGGCATGCTATTGTCTGCTCCAGCCACTTGTCTGTTGATTTCTTCCTGAGGCGGTAGTTTCGGTAGCTTCTGGGCATCTGAATGTGAATTTAATGATTCTGGCTCCTTGGGCAATTGTTTTCTTACTTTTATCTTATTCGGTTCTACTTCTGGGAATTCAGTCTGAGTGGAAACAGGAATTTGTACTTTTTCAATCTTGTTTTTCTTTACATTCTCAACGCTCACTTCTCCCTTGCCGTTTGGCTCATCAGAACCCGTTTGAGTCTCAGTTGATACCGTGATCTTCACAGGTTTGGCAGCAGCATCAATTTGACTTTTGTCACTGTCAGACTCAGCACTTTCTGTCTCTGAGAACAAAAGACTTTTGTAAAAAGAGTCTGTAACCATGTAGTCTTTGAGTTTTTCCTCCAATTTCTTCAGTTCCTCCAAACTTTTCTGTTGGTTACCCAGTGGACTTTGTCTTTCATTTGCTGTGTTTGTATCATCAATAAACACATCATCGTAGTCATGATCTGCATCATTTAGTTGCTCCATCTTTTTGGACTTTCTCACTCGTGGCTTTGGCTTTTTCAGCTCATCTTCAGTTTGTGTCTCACTTGGTCTTTCTACCTGGGGTGACCTGGGCTGCCTGACTTTCTGTTTCCTCCCTGGTACATCTAGGAGATTGTCCTCAGGCCTGTGACCCTTTTTGGGACTACCTTGGTCATTTATTGTAACCTTTTTATCTTTTGGAGGTCGAACGTTTGGTGAGTAGTTAGGTGTATGGCTCTCCATAACCACATCAGGGACATTCGGAAACTCTTCCAATGATCCGGGTGGAGTGAAATAATCTCTTTGTCGGTTTGGTTTCGCACGTCCTGCCGGATGTTGTTTCGGTGACCCGGGTGGGGTAAAATAATCTCTTTGCCTGTTAGGCTTGGAATCTTCTGCTGGGTGACGCTTGAGAGATCCTGGAGGGGTAAAATAATCGCGTCTACGGTTGGGGTGGTCATTGAATGTATTGTAATGCATCTTCTTTACTGGCTGTCCTTGGTTTCTGCCTTGCTCTAACCTTGCTACATGACCATCTTTGACATCAGTCTTGGATGTTCCTCGAGGTTTTGTTTCATCTTCGTAATTCACTAATTGTTCAAGCTCTGAGTATGGACTGCTCCTCGAACTAGAGTGTACAGCAAAGAATTTTCAAAGTTATTACAGCACATACAGTAACTATGTTGTACTGTCACAGTACTTACACATTATATTGGTGTGGATTGGAATCTGATAATAAAACTATTCCTGGAAAGTGGTGCTCACTGAAGTCCTAATGAAAAACAGTAATCATGTTAAAAGCAGACAACAAGTTGCCGGTCAAAGTTGCTGCCATTCTAACGGTTGATGCACAAAACAAGACAGAATTACAGATAATCTCAATGAAAGTGATGACTCAATGGTCACGATAACAAATGCCATAAATAAGCCCAGTTCGATATCCCATACCAAGGTCTCACCAAGAAATGTGTAGTTTTTCTTCATGTAAGAAGTGGCTTGAACTGGGAAGTGGCTTGAATTGTACAAATTCAGTGATTCCGACCTCAGAATGAATGATTTCTATATTGCCTCCATGACATTCAGTGGCAGCAAACTTGGTAATGGCCAAACATAACTTGACCAACACTGATTAGGTATTTTTTACATGTGGAAAGTGAGCAACCATGGTTACCATATTGACCCTCTTAAAAATGAAATGGTAGACCGTGATGCTGTGGCTGCATTCCTATAGCCTTGATGATTAATCAACAAAGAGTACACAAACCTTCCAATAAAATTGATTGGTAACTCTTGGCCAATGGTTTTGATTTGAAAATTCTAGTGATGAGTTTGTCACATCTCCCATGAGTCTTTGGCTATGATTGTGAATTTATCACATTTTATACTTAAACTGAAGCCAATTCAGTAAAAGCATAATGACTCAATCAATATATTAAGGCTAAGTTTAGACTCCTATTTATACCATCTGACTTGTATGGAATGTCAATGGATTTCATGCACTCTGTGTACATGGTGTACTAGCCATGTACAATAACTAACTCAGACTGAGTCTATTGACCTTCTCTAATCTAGCTATTAAGCTCAAAACTTGATGATCAATGGTCACTGCAAAATACACGTGTGACGTTGATTCACATCGTGATATATGCATGCTTTGTAACACAGTTATGCAAATAGTTAAGCAAACAATAATCATATACTCACATCTAAAAATAGCAGATCTAATGAGTTTACCTGAGCTAGGTTGTTGTGTCTAGGTGCCACAAAGCTAAGCCATCATTTTGTCAGAAGTACTCAACACACTAAATGCATGGGATCGATGCTACAGTTGGTTGTCAGGCAGTTGCTTGATAAACACAACCAGTGAACCACGCTGGAATTGGGTCAAAGTGCAGCTTAAGTTGCAGGCAGGTGAAACAGGTGGGCTTAATGACTCGTGTCGTCCTCTGGTGTTTAAGCTTAGCAAGCAGCTAAAATTATGGTATAACGTCAAAGGACTAATTAAACCAGTGTGAATGGTCGAATGACCTCATGGGGGCACAATGTTTGGGGCCACCCGAGGGGCCCACTCTACTTGAGGTTTTTTCTAGCCAATTGACCAACAATTGTAGCAAAGTCAGCTGAATGAGACTGAGCAAGGTTAGGACTAAATGTGTGGCTGACATGGTCTGGTGGTCGAACCTCGAACATTGCATGGAGTTAGATCCTCCAACAACCACTGCCTCACTATACTCAGGTGTAATCAGGTGTAATGGATGGCAATAGGCAATCACAGTGAAGGTGCTGGTGTGAGCTCTTAAACCGCTGGGGATAGGTATTAAAGGCTGCATACTCCCCAGGGATTCTGGATTGATCTGCCAAGGGTGTCAAGTCGATAGCAGTAAACCCTGTATTGGCTAACAAAATGTGGATCATACCATAAGAATTGGAATTTTTGGTACACTTCCTGGAATCAGTTTGATTTTCTGGGACTCTTGTCTTGCCTCTTCTAGTTTTATGGTCTATGGAATTCTACATTACGATGATAGATGAATGATATAGTTCATTGCATACGTCTGCTCTTAGTGGGAATTGTAGAAGGAAGGAGGAAACCCATAATCACAGCTGGAGAATTATCTAGTTCCCTAACTTTTATGGCTATATTAAGTACACATTAATCTACTTTATTGCTACAATATATTAAATATAATTTATACTCACTCCAGGTCTGAGTCTGGGTTGTAAGCTCGATTCTTGTATGAAAGAAGTCTCGGTTCACCGACAGTAATTCTTTGTCGAGAGGGTGCACCGGCTGGACCCCATCTGCGACCCCGCGAACCTCGTTTCAGAGACTCACCAGGGGGCTCATCTAGTTCTGTTGCCATGGTAGCAATTTCCGTTGGTCCCAATTGGTAAGAATCTGTGACATCCTGTGGTCTGGAACCACCTCTGACATGTAACTAAAATATTAACAAAGAAGAGTGAATAAAAATCAATTTGATTTGGGTATGGGCTAAATTACCCAAATTTGAAATATCATGAAGGCTTGCAGTAACTTTGAAGAATGTAAATATGTTACAAACTATGAATTTTTTAACTAATAAAGCCCTCTCCAAATTTTAAGGCAAGATATACATTAGCAAATTAGCACAATACTCTGACACTACAGTTTGCAATGAGAAGGATGTCTATGGATTCGTTTCTAGGCGGGCAGGCAGCCATCCATGGCTAAAATGCACTTCTTAAGGTTCAATTTAAACTGAAATTTGTGAACTAGTGATATGATCATGAGATGGTGTGACTGTAGCATGTACTTACTGTTGAAGCATTGTACAAATCCACTTCTGGATCATCACTCAGTGCAACCACAGGATTTCTCTGAAATAACAAATATAATTGTATTGGAAAAAAATATATTCAGTTAATTTTCCAAGGGATGGTACTTTTGCCACTCCCTTTGATAATCCAGTTTAGTTTGTATAAACAATGAATGTATGAGGGAAACATTTTGCAATCTATTTTACCATTTCTATGCTAAGAAGTCTAGCCGTTATAGTATCTCAACATTTTGTCCATTTGTAGTATTACCCACTTGAAGTATTGACCTGTACAGTATTAACTCTCATTTTTATATTCATGGATGTATATGTAAACAAAACTGGAACCGACTTGCGTTTATCAAGTAAATATTTAGAAATACTAGTAGATTATAGATTGTATATATGGTAGATGTAGACACTAGACTTGTTTTTGTTATGTTGTATATTTGTTTGTTTTGTAATGTTGTATGACACATGTATCAATTCCTGATATCAGGCTTGTCAATAAAACGATATATATATACATATATTCTGCCATTGTTGCGAAACACTTACCGAAGTTCGAGTTTGGTTTCTTCCTGAAATGCTATGAGTATGACTTTGCCTGCCCTTGCAAACGAATGCAGAAAGTACGACCAGTAGGACAAGGACTAAGACACAGGCAATAGTGATAATAGCAATTTGCCATGCCTCTAGCCCTCCGCCGCCCGGTTCTTCGACAGCTGTGGGTTTTGCTACCACCTGAAGGGAATCATCAGGTCATAGAACACTTATCACAAAATAAATGGTGTACTTACAGTATAGACTTTCAAAATGTCCAAATGCTAACATTTTTTTTCACCATATTTGAAAGTTTATACTGTATATAAACTTTAATCCCTCCCCAGTATTCTCCTGAAAGGGGATGAGATATTTGCCATCCACTTGATGTCACAGCATGATGAAAGTCAGCATTCAAACAAAACATCAAAGCCTAATACCCATAGTGAGACCAAAACCAAATAAAATTATAACAAAGTGAACACATCTACTTAACACACATACTTTGACAGGAGATGTAGGCTGTGTGGAATAACAAGATTATGATTTAAAGTATAGCAAGAATACACATCTAACTGCTATCATTAATACTTATGTACTTGTATCCATGAATTTCCACAGTGTTAGTCTCAACCGGTATACTCACAATTGCATCCATGTACATAGAGAGTTCCTCCGGAGGAACCGTGTCAAAAACCTGTTGTGCCTGAGCTGCTGGGACAGGAGAGCCATCTCCTTGAGAAACGTAGAAGAGGACATTAGCCTCTGTTGATGGTGGTGCATTTTGGTTGATATCTGTGATCTGTTAAATATAGGAAGGCAATTAAACATGAGAATGATATAAAAGATTAAATAAATTAATCCGTTATCTTAATTGGGTATATCATATTATCGGTAAAGCCCAGAATGCCAGGATTTAGTAACTTAGAAATTGTAACCCTGTCGTCATTTTAAATCTGCTGCAAAACCATCAGCAGTATTGCTTGGCATACCAGCATGGAGACAGGCATGTGCTGTATGATGTAGACATAACTTTTATATTAAGCAGAACTTATATGAGACATGTAATTTATTTTTCACTTATTGTTAACTTTTTCATGTAGTGTCTACTACTAACAAATGGAGAGCATCATGTGGTACATTCTACCGAGTGTAATCCACTCAAAAAAAAAGCTTACAATTACAATTATTAAGTAGAATACTCTGGCATTGGTGTCGAGAAATATTAACAACTTACAGCCACAGAGACATTGTTTGGATTTGGTGGTGCTTGTCGTTTAGTCCTACGTCTGGCATTCTGCACACGGTTTTCGCTTACAGCCTGAAGATAAACTGTCAAGAGACCTGTAATCAAAGTGACAGATTTTAGTCAATGCACCAAGGTCAACTGTTGCAATGTTCATGTGCTCCTTACAATTTAATCGTTTTGTATTCATGATGATGGTCAACATTCTATCTCATGTACATGGAGGTCATATGAGACAAGATAATTTTTGGAAATAATGTAAAATGTGACCCATGGCGACCTAAATTTTAAACTATTCAAGATTTCATAATCACCATTCTGATACTTTTGTTGGACTTCTGGTGAGTTAATGTCATCGCCAGGCCTGGGTCGAAGCGTCATCCTCAGAAGGTTTCTCTGAATTATTTCAGGTAGAGAAGTTGTAGGAGCTGGGGATGATTCTGAAGTGACCTCAGGTGCACCAGAAGTAGTCAGGTCAATTGCAGTTGTCGTTTCTGTTGTACTTGTAATATTGGTTGAATCTGTTGTATTATCCGTTACTTGTGATCCCGTTGTTACTTCGGTTGTCATGGAAGCTGTTGTTTGGTCTGATTCTGTCATATTAGCAGTTGTGACATCAGTAATATTCATTGAATCAGTTGTTGTGTCAGTCATAGCTTGTGTTGTTACCTGAGTCACATTAGTCGCATCTGTAGTGACTTCAATGTCCGTCACATTGAAAATTTCTGTTGTCTTGAAATCTGTGAAAATATCTGTTGTAACTTCAGTTACATTTGGTATTTCAGTTGTGAAGACATCTGTTGTATTTGGCATTTCTGTTGTGACAATGTCAGTCATATTCATGGAATCAGTTGTTATATCTGTAAAATTTGCTGACTCAGTTGTGAAGTGGACATCAGTTACATTTGGCATTTCTGTGGTCATGAAATCTGTGACAATGTCAGTCATATTCATGACATCAGTAGTAATATCAGTAACATTTGGTGACTCAGTTGTGAAATCAATGTATGTTGTATTTGGCATTTCTGTAGTCATGACATCTGTTACAATGTCAGTCATATTCATGGTTTCAGTTGTGATGTCTGTTACATTTGGTGACTCAGTTGTAAAGTCATCATCAGTTGTATTGGACATTTCTGTTGTCATGAATTCTGTGACAATGTCAGTCATATTCATGGCATCCGTTGTGAAGTCTGTGACATTTGGTGACTCAGTTGTAAAGTCATCATCAGTTGTATTGGTCATTTCTGTTGTCATGAATTCTGTGACAATGTCAGTCATATTCATGGCATCAGTTGTGAAGTATGTTACATTTGGTGACTCAGTTGTAAAGTCATCATCAGTTGTATTGGACATTTCTGTTGTCATGAATTCTGTGACAATGTCAGTCATATTCATGGCATCCGTTGTGAAGTCTGTGACATTTGGTGACTCAGTTGTAAAGTCATCATCAGTTGTATTGGTCATTTCTGTTGTCGTGAATTCTGTGACAATGTCAGTCATATTCATGGCATCAGTTGTAAAGTCTGTTACATTTGGTGATTCAGTTGTAAATTCATCATCAGTTGTATTGGCCATTTCTGTTGTCATGAATTCTGTGACAATGTCAGTCATATTCATGGCATCAGTTGTGAAGTCTGTGACATTTGGTGACTCAGTTGTAAATTCATCAGTTGTATTGGCCATTTCTGTTGTCATGAATTCTGTGACAATGTCAGTCATATTCATAGAATCTGTTGTTATATCTGTAACATTGGGTGACTCAGTTGTAAAGTCATCATCAGTTGTATTGGCTATTTCTGTTGTCATGAATTCTGTGACAATGTCAGTCATATTCATGGCATCAGTTGTGATGTCTGTAACATTGGGTGACTCAGTTGTAAAGTCATCATCAGTTGTATTGGCCATTTCTGTTGTCATGAATTCTGTGACAATGTCAGTCATATTCATGGCATCAGTTGAGATGTCTGTAACATTGGATGACTCAGTTGTAAAGTCATCATCAGTTGTATTGGCCATTTCTGTTGTCATGAATTCTGTGACAATATCAGTCATATTCATAGAATCTGTTGAAAAGTCTGTAACATTTGGTGACTCAGTTGTAAAGTCATCATCAGTTGTATTGGCCATTTCTGTTGTCATGAATTCTGTGACAATATCAGTCATATTCATAGAATCTGTTGTGATGTCTGTAACATTTGGTGACTCAGTTGTAAAGTCATCATCAGTTGTATTGGCCATTTCAGTTGTCATGAATTCTGTGACAATATCAGTCATATTCATGGCATCAGTTGTGATGTCTGTTACATTTGGTGACTCAGTTGTAAAGTCATCATCAGTTGTATTGGCCATTTCTGTTGTCATGAATTCTGTGACAATGTCAGTCATATTCATGGCATCAGTTGTGAAGTCTGTTACATTTGGTGACTCAGTTGTAAAGTTATCATCAGTTGTATTGGCCATTTCAGTTGTCATGAATTCTGTGACAATGTCAGTCATATTCATGGCATCAGTTGTGATGTCTGTAACATTCGGTGACTCAGTTGTAAAGTCATCATCAGTTGTATTGGCCATTTCTGTTGTCATGAATTCTGTGACAATATCAGTCATATTCATGGCATCAGTTGTGATGTCTGTTACATTTGGTGACTCAGTTGTAAAGTCATCATCAGTTGTATTGGCCATTTCAGTTGTCATGAATTCTGTGACAATGTCAGTTATATTCATGGCATCAGTTGTGAAGTCTGTTACATTTGGTGACTCAGTTGTAAATTCATCATCAGTTGTATTGGCCATTTCTGTTGTCATGAATTCTGTGACAATATCAGTCATATTCATAGAATCTGTTGAAAAGTCTGTAACATTTGGTGACTCAGTTGTAAAGTCATCATCAGTTGTATTGGCCATTTCTGTTGTCATGAATTCTGTGACAATATCAGTCATATTCATAGAATCTGTTGTGATGTCTGTAACATTTGGTGACTCAGTTGTAAAGTCATCATCAGTTGTATTGGCCATTTCTGTTGTCATGAATTCTGTGACAATATCAGTCATATTCATGGCATCAGTTGTGATGTCTGTTACATTTGGTGACTCAGTTGTAAAGTCATCATCAGTTGTATTGGCCATTTCTGTTGTCATGAATTCTGTGACAATGTCAGTCATATTCATGGCATCAGTTGTGAAGTCTGTTACATTTGGTGACTCAGTTGTAAATTCATCATCAGTTGTATTGGCCATTTCTGTTGTCATGAATTCTGTGACATTGTCAGTCATATTCATGGCATCAGTTGTGAAGTCTGTGACATTTGGTGACTCAGTTGTAAAGTCATCATCAGTTGTATTGGCCATTTCTGTTGTCATGAATTCTGTGACAATGTCAGTCATATTCATGGCATCAGTTGTGATGTCTGTGACATTTGGTGACTCAGTTGTAAAGTCATCATCAGTTGTATTGGCCATTTCTGTAGTCATGAATTCTGTGACAATGTCAGTCATATTCATGGCATCAGTTGTGATGTCTGTAACATTGGGTGACTCAGTTGTAAAGTCATTATCAGTTGTATTGGCCATTTCTGTTGTCATGAATTCTGTGACAATGTCAGTCATATTCATGGCATCAGTTGTGATGTCTGTTACATTGGGTGACTCAGTTGTAAAGTCATCATCAGTTGTATTGGCTATTTCTGTTGTCATGAATTCTGTGACAATATCAGTCATATTCATAGAATCTGTTGAAAAGTCTGTAACATTTGGTGACTCAGTTGTAAATTCATCATCAGTTGTATTGGCCATTTCTGTTGTCATGAATTCTGTGACAATGTCAGTCATATTCATGGCATCAGTTGTGATGTCTGTGACATTTGGTGACTCAGTTGTAAAGTCATCATCAGTTGTATTGGCCATTTCTGTAGTCATGAATTCTGTGACAATGTCAGTCATATTCATGGCATCAGTTGTGATGTCTGTAACATTGGGTGACTCAGTTGTAAAGTCATCATCAGTTGTATTGGGCATTTCTGTTGTCATGAATTCTGTGACAATGTCAGTTATATTCATGGCATCAGTTGTGAAGTCTGTTACATTTGGTGACTCAGTTGTAAAGTCATCATCAGTTGTATTGGGCATTTCTGTTGTCATGAATTCTGTGACAATGTCAGTCATATTCATGGCATCAGTTGTGATGTCTGTTACATTTGGTGACTCAGTTGTAAAGTCATCATCAGTTGTATTGGCCATTTCTGTTGTCATGAAATCAGTGACAATGTCAGTCATATTCATAGAATCTGTTGTTATATCTGTAACATTGGGTGACTCAGTAGTAAAGTCAATATCTGTTGTATTGGCCATTTCTGTTGTCATGAATTCTGTGACAATGTCAGTCATATTCATAGAATCTGTTGTTATATCTGTAAGATTGGGTGACTCAGTTGTAAAGTCATCATCAGTTGTATTGGCCATTTCTGTTGTCATGAATTCTGTGACAATGTCAGTCATATTCATGGCGTCAGTTGTGAAGTCAGTAACATTCGGTGACTCAGTTGTAAAGTCATCATCAGTTGTATTGGCCATTTCAGTTGTCATGAATTCTGTGACAATGTCAGTCATATTCATGGCATCAGTTGTGAAGTCTGTTACATTTGGTGACTCAGTTGTAAAGTCATCATCAGTTGTATTGGCCATTTCTGTTGTCATGAATTCTGTGACAATGTCAGTCATATTCATGGCATCAGTTGTGATGTCTGTTACATTTGGTGACTCAGTTGTAAAGTCATCATCAGTTGTATTGGCCATTTCAGTTGTCATGAAGTCTGTGACAATGTCAGTCATATTCATGGCATCAGTTGTGAAGTCTGTTACATTTGGTGACTCAGTTGTAAAGTCATCATCAGTTGTATTGGCCATTTCTGTTGTCATGAATTCTGTGACAATGTCAGTCTTATTAATAGAATCTGTTGTTATATCTGTAACATTGGGTGACTCAGTTGTAAAGTCATCATCAGTTGTATTGGTCAGTTCTGTAGTCATGAATTCTGTGACAATGTCAGTCATATTCATGGCATCACTTGTGAAGTCTGTTACATTTGGTGACTCAGTTGTAAAGTCATCATCAGTTGTATTGGCCATTTCTGTTGTCATGAATTCTGTGACAATGTCAGTCATATTCATAGAATCTGTTGTTATATCTGTAACATTGGGTGACTCAGTTGTAAAGTCATCATCAGTTGTATTGGCCATTTCTGTTGTCATGAATTCTGTGACAATGTCAGTCATATTCATGGCATCAGTTGTGAAGTCAGTAACATTCGGTGACTCAGTTGTAAAGTCATCATCAGTTGTATTGGCCATTTCAGTTGTCATGAATTCTGTGACAATGTCAGTCATATTCATGGCATCAGTTGTGAAGTCTGTTACATTTGGTGACTCAGTTGTAAAGTCATCATCAGTTGTATTGGCCATTTCTGTTGTCATGAATTCTGTGACAATGTCAGTCATATTCATGGCATCAGTTGTGAAGTCTGTAACATTTGGTGACTCAGTTGTAAAGTCATCATCAGTTGTATTGGCCATTTCAGTTGTCATGAATTCTGTGACAATGTCAGTCATATTCATGGCATCAGTTGTGATGTCTGTTACATTTGGTGACTCAGTTGTAAAGTCATCATCACTTGTATTGGCCATTTCTGTTGTCATGAATTCTGTGACAATGTCAGTCATATTCATGGCATCAGTTGTGAAGTCTGTTACATTTGGTGACTCAGTTGTAAAGTCATCATCAGTTGTATTGGCCATTTCTGTTGTCATGAATTCTGTGACAATGTCAGTCATATTCATAGAATCTGTTGTTATATCTGTAACATTGGGTGACTCAGTTGTAAAGTCATCATCAGTTGTATTGGTCAGTTCTGTAGTCATGAATTCTGTGACAATGTCAGTCATATTCATGGCATCAGTTGTGAAGTCTGTTACATTTGGTGACTCAGTTGTAAAGTCATCATCAGTTGTATTGGCCATTTCTGTTGTCATGAATTCTGTGACAATGTCAGTCATATTCATGGCATCAGTTGTGAAGTCTGTTACATTTGGTGACTCAGTTGTAAAGTCATCATCAGTTGTATTGGCCATTTCTGTTGTCATGAAATATGTGACAATGTCAGTCATATTCATAGAATCTGTTGTTATATCTGTAACATTGGGTGACTCAGTTGTAAAGTCATCATCAGTTGTATTGGCCATTTCTGTAGTCATGAATTCTGTGACAATGTCAGTCATAGTCATGGCATCAGTTGTGATGTCTGTTACATTTGGTGACTCAGTTGTAAAGTCATCATCAGTTGTATTGGCCATTTCAGTTGTCATGAATTCTGTGACAATGTCAGTCATATTCATGGCATCAGTTGTGAAGTCTGTTACATTTGGTGACTCAGTTGTAAAGTCATCATCAGTTGTATTGGCCATTTCAGTTGTCATGAATTCTGTGACAATGTCAGTCATATTCATGGCATCAGTTGTGATGTCTGTTACATTTGGTGACTCAGCTGTAAAGTCATCATCAGTTGTATTGGCCATTTCAGTTGTCATGAATTCTGTGACAATGTCAGTCATATTCATGGCATCAGTTGTGATGTCTGTTACATTTGGTGACTCAGCTGTAAAGTCATCATCAGTTGTATTGGCCATTTCAGTTGTCATAAATTCTGTGACAATGTCAGTCATATTCATGACATCAGTTGTGATGTCTGTTACATTTGGTGACTCAGTTGTAAAGTCATCATCAGTTGTATTGGGCATTTCTGTTGTCATGAATTCTGTGACAATGTCAGTCATATTCATGGCATCAGTTGTGAAGTCTGTTACATTTGGTGACTCAGTTGTAAAATCATCATCAGTTGTATTGGCCATTTCTGTTGTCATGAAATCTGTGACAATGTCAGTGATATTCATAGAATCTGTTGTTATATCTGTAACATTGGGTGACTCAGTAGTGAAGTCAATATCAGTTGTATTAGGCATTTCTGTAGTCATGAAATCTGTGACAATGTCAGTCATATTCATAGAATCTGTTGTTATATCTGTAACATTCGGTGACTCAGTAGTGAAGTCAATATCAGTTGTATTAGGCATTTCTGTAGTCATGAAATCAGTGACAATGTCAGTCATATTCATAGAATCTGTTATATCTGTAACATTTGGTGACTCAGTTGTAAAGTCATCATCAGTTGTATTGGTCAGTTCTGTAGTCATGAATTCTGTGACAATGTCAGTCATATTCATGGCATCAGTTGTGAAGTCTGTTACATTTGGTGACTCAGTTGTAAAGTCATCATCAGTTGTATTGGCCATTTCTGTTGTCATGAATTCTGTGACAATGTCAGTCATATTCATGGCATCAGTTGTGAAGTCTGTTACATTTGGTGACTCAGTTGTAAAGTCATCATCAGTTGTATTGGCCATTTCTGTTGTCATGAAATCTGTGACAATGTTAGTCATATTCATGGCATCAGTTGTGATGTCTGTTACATTTGGTGACTCAGTTGTAAAGTCATCATCAGTTGTATTGGCCATTTCTGTTGTCATGAATTCTGTGACAATGTCAGTCATATTCATGGCATCAGTTGTGATGTCTGTTACATTTGGTGACTCAGTTGTAAAGTCATCATCAGTTGTATTGGCCATTTCTGTTGTCATGAATTCTGTGACAATGTCAGTCATATTCATGGCATCAGTTGTGATGTCTGTTACATTTGGTGACTCAGTTGTAAAGTCATCATCAGTTGTATTGGGCATTTCTGTTGTCATGAAATCAGTGACAATGTCAGTCATATTCATAGAATCTGTTGTGATGTCTGTTACATTTGGTGACTCAGTTGTAAAATCATCATCAGTTGTATTGGTCAGTTCTGTAGTCATGAATTCTGTGACAATGTCAGTCATATTCATGGCATCAGTTGTGAAGTCTGTTACATTTGGTGACTCAGTTGTAAAGTCATCATCAGTTGTATTTGGCATTTCTGTTGTCATGAAATCAGTGACATTGTCAGTCATATTCATAGAAACTGTTGTGATGTCTGTTACATTTGGTGACTCAGTAGTGAAGTAAATATCAGTTGTATTAGGCATTTCTGTAGTCATGAAATCTGTGACAATGTCAGTCATATTCAGAGAATCTGTTGTTATATCTGTAACATTTGGTGACTCAGTAGTGAAGTCAATATCAGTTGTATTAGGCATTTCTGTGGTCATGAAATCAGTGACAATGTCAGTCATATTCATAGAATCTGTTATATCTGTAACATTCGGTGACTCAGTAGTGAAGTCAATATCAGTTGTATTGGCCATTTCTGTAGTCATGAAATCGGTGACAATGTCAGTCATATTCTTAGAATCTGTTGTTATATCTGTAACATTCGGTGACAAAGTAGTGAAGTCAATATCAGTTGTATTAGGCATTTCTGTAGTCATGAAATCAGTGACAATGTCAGTCATATTCATAGAATCTGTTATATCTGTAACATTCGGTGACTCAGTAGTGAAGTCAATATCAGTTGTATTAGGCATTTCTGTAGTCATGAAATCTGTGACAATGTCAGTCATATTCATAGAATCTGTTGTTATATCTGTAACATTCGGTGACTCAGTAGTGAAGTCAATATCAGTTGTATTTGGCATTTCTGTTGTCATGAAATCAGTGACAATGTCAGTCATATTCATGGCATCAGTTGTGATGTCTGTTACACTTGGTGACTCAGTTGTAAAGTCAAGATCAGTTGTATTGGACATTTCAGTTGTCATTAAATCTGTGACAATGTCAGTCATATTCATGGCATCAGTTGTGATGTCTGTTACATTTGGTGACTCAGTTGTGAAGTCATCATCAGTTGTATTGGCCATTTTTGTTGTCATGAATTCTGTAACAATGTCAGTCATATTGATGGCATCAGTTGTGATGTCTGTTACATTTGGTGACTCAGTTGTGAAGTCAATATCAGTTGTATTGGGCATTTCTGTTGTCATTAAATCTGTGACAATGTCAGTCATATTCATGGCATCAGTTGTGATGTCTGTTACATTTGGTGACTCAGTTGTGAAGTCAAGATCAGTTGTATTAGGTATTTCTGTTGTTATGAAATCTGTAGTGAGGTCTTGATCAGTAATGTTAGGAAACTGTCCACCTGTATCTGTCTGAGTTATAATGTCTGTCACGGTGTCTGTAACACTATCGACATCAGTGGTTAGATCTGATTGTGTCATGGTGTCTGTTGTAACAAAAGGTTGTTCCGTAATTAGGGGTTCAGTTGAGGTCTCTTCAACTCTGTTAGAGTCTGTTACAACTTGAGTCACATTTGTGACCTTTGCATTGTTTGTGACCTTTGCATTAATTGTGTCATTTGCATTGTTTGAAACTTCAGGCACTGGTAGTGTGGCCCTGGGATCTGCAGTAGTTACTTGAGCACCCAAAACATGTGTATTGGCATGAGAGGTCAAATGGGTTTTTTGACCATTTGAAGGTCCTTGCGTTTTTGAGGCACCGGAAAAACTGATCAAACAAACCAACAGCAAGAGACGAAACAAGCACTGGAACTTCTTGGAGGCACTTGTTGTATTGACGAATACTGAATCACAATTGAGGAAGACTGAACGACTAATGACGAACAATGCAGGGATAACAACTCCAACAGAACAAAGCATAAAGCTTAACATATGTAGATAATCCAAATACTTGAAAGGCTTTTGGCAGGGTTTAATCCTTGATTTGATATGACCAGTCCTAGAATTCAAGTGGCTGGTTTCTGCAATGGCACCATTCCGTTGCAGATGCCTTGGAGCTTTGTAAGATCTATCACAGAAAGAAGTGGACGAGTTGGTAACAGACATATCACAGGTAGTATCACAGCTGAAATATACATACTCATTGTTGAGTCCATCTATCGAAGGATGGTGGCTCTCTTTTGAAGAGTCACTTTCGTGTAAGCCACTAATTAATGACATGTTGACACATGTTCGTCTTCTCATCTTTTGCGTATCATTTGTTGAAAGACATAAATTTCTTTGGGTATTATATAAATCACACGCGTATTCCCCAAATTGTGCCATCGATATGTTTCCCGAATACTTAACCCAAATGTAAACAGTCCGAAAAGTGTTTACGGCCATTGAAGGAGTCACTTGAACAGTGAGAATGACACTTTTTAGTTTGCATAGTCTCCATGGTATGTCAGAAATGGTGTGGATTGTCTGATTGATAAGAAATGCACAGATCATGAAGTACTCCAAGTCAACTGAGGAGTGGTCAGTGTTTATGATGTTGAAGTTGGTGTCACACAATGACGAGTGAATATTTGGAGTACTAAAACATGATATAGTTGTCTCACAAAGTTTCCAATGGATGTCCACATTGCTGTTCAAGTGATGATGATCAATCACAAAAAATATAATCCATTGTAACGGCCACGATTTCAAATCCACAATGCTGTCAATGAAATACTGTAGGGAAGTCCCAGCCGCATGATCTTCTAGATGTGTGTCTGAAAAGATATCAAATGCTCGTATCAGTGATCTACTTCATAGTTGTGTGAATGAAGATTTTCTACTCCTTTTATCTTATCAATATGATTGAAGGATAGGCCCATACTTGCTCCCATGAACTTTTTTTACACACTTATTTGTACAACATATAATGGAATCTGATCCTATGACCACTTATTCTACAGGACCGCTTGCTTATAATATTAAGACATATTTTTGGTTCGAACTACACTCAGACCATTGAATTTTACCTCATAGTTAAGTCCACTTCATCATAAAGACCACCAAATCCTAAACATTAACCTCATGGTTAAATCACTTGTTAACAAAATTCTAAGCAATTTACCTCATGGTTAAATCACTTCATAATGAAAACCACAAAAGCCAGACTATTTCACCAGGAGGTTAGGCTCACTCCACACCAACAGCTCCTAACTTAGAGTAACCTTTTAGCCTTGGTGATTTTCCATGATTGTGTTGAATGATATGATTAATCAAAAAAATCTTCGCCTCCAATCATATTGAACATTTATATGGTATATTATTGGTAGAACATTTAAATTACATAATGACTTACAGTTGAGTCATACATGCATAAATGCATGTAATAAAAGTGGCCTTTCTTTGCACACAAAAAAGATCATTACATATAAAGTATCACTTAGAAAACTCAAATCACCTTGGTGGTTAACTTTCATGAATATGGACCTAAGTGAGCAAACACACCATATTTGCTTTTGTCTGAATTACAAATGGCTAAAAATCAATGGATTAGACATAAGACATTCATTGGATGGGAAAATAAGAGTTGAGTCTGATGAATTTTCCCATCCAAATGATCGGTTTGTCACACCAAATGGTCGGTTCACACGCCACTATATTCAGTGAAACTAAACAATCAAGACCATGCTTGGAATCACTGAAATGGTCCTAACTGTTGAGTCAGTCTTATTAATAGACCCTTTTCACATGGCAGCCATGTTGGCATTTTTGCCTCATTGACCTCTCTTTGCACTCAGATATAGTATTGTGACGTCATCAGTAGACAATGGCCATGGTGAGGTCACAGAATGCAAGAATAATGGAGAAGTTATGATGTCATAATATGACGTCATCAAAATGAGGTCAAAATGCCAACATGGCTGCCGCGTAAGTAGGATGCATCCAAGCTTAGAAATCTTTGATTTTATGACCAGTTTTTGGGGGCCAGCAGAAAGTCCTCTAATCTGTTGGTCTTAATGTCGATCATAATTGTGGTTTCCACAAAGAAAATAAAGAGCCATCACTGAATATTGATGTACAGTAGATTGATTCCATAATGATGGTATCTCATCACTGGAATTCTGATACTAAAGCAATTACCAATCACTGACCTACTTTATCTGGCTAAAAATTGTTTAATAAAAGTTTTATTCCAAGTATTTCATTCAATCAATTCATGGTGATGTGTTCACCAATGGTAGGCTAGACCAGGAGTTCCTATGACTCAGTGTGTGCTCACATATTGACGTTTTCAACTTTATTTGATCAACTGGTTCAATCTGAACTTGAAATGATGATCAAGCAAAATAAGATATGACGGTTTTCTTGCTTACGTCAATCTGCAGAACTTGAATTCTAGTAAAATCTATGGTCCAATCAACGTCAGTCGACCGCTCTCATACATGACTCTTCATTCTGATGTGGACAGGAGGACATGCCCCACACCAGTCAGCTACTTCAAAGTAGCTAACTTCAAAGTAGCTAACTTCAAAGTAGCTAACTTCAAAGTAGCTGACTTCAAGGTCCCTCAAGAAAATGCCAAGTAGCCACCGCCAGGTACCTGACTTCACAGATCTCCCCACCCCAACATTTTGGATCGATGGGACCACCAACTTAGGTTCACTGAACGATATTTTGTCTTCCAATGATAAAATAATCCATTGAGATATACAACTTAAACTCAATACTGCTTTGAGATAGTGCAATGGCCATAAAGTAGTGTGTAAAATTCTGGGTCTACTTTCCTCAGCATATTTTATCGAAATGCAGCCCGTGGCCATGTATACATCAGGACCTGAACACTGTATCATTGTCAACACTATCTTATAACATTTATCACCCTAATTTATCTGTATATTTTCCTTGTTTTTATTATCATTTAAATTTTTAGTTTGTTATTATTCATTAGGACATTTTTTCCTGACCAAAATTTGCACAGAAGGTAATTAATTGTCAACTGTATGAACATTATACACAATATGCCTCTTTCCACATTTTCATTTGTATAGGGACCGGTAAAGTTAACTTAGTAAAGAAGCATGACTTGATAACATGATATATTGGCTTACTTTTGGAACATATACCAATACTAAATGACTTATTAACATTGGTGACTTCAACATTTGGCTTCGATGTGGCTATAACAACACTGTCCAGTGCCCCTTTTGAACAATATATAACCCTAGGGCTATTGGAAACCCTACTGTACATGTAGACCACGATTTTTTTCTGGCAAGGTCTTATACAAATTAATTCGTGTTTACGTGAAGGTCAAAATATGTACAATGTCAATTAAGCAGGTCATTGACCTTTGCATCCTAAGTCTTATTGCAAGGAATGATGACTATAACTCCTGTAATAAAAGTACATCATATCTCTGCAAATGTACAGTACCTTTAAAGTATAGATCTCACATAGCCGGAAAGGGCGACGGAAAGGGACAGAACGGCCACGTAAAGCGTTCCGTCGGCTTCCGTAGGATTACGTGAAGATTACGTAGGCAAACATGGGTTTACTTTGCTTTTCGTCATTGACGTGGCTGATCTGTCAATTTCTGGCTGTTTTGATAGAATTTTCATGAAATTCTGTAAAACCGAGCTGGAATGCAATGAAAAGATTGTTACGTGATTCATACTTGGATCATACGGCGGATCATATGCCACAGTCGGCGGATCATCCGTTTGATTTCC